>CM053609.1:21967162-21982547 GCA_028646535.1 Procyon lotor | reverse complement strand
GTGCCCTCCTCAATACCCACCACCAGGCTCGCCCAACCCCCACCCCCCTCCCCTCCAAAACCCTCAGTTTGTTGCTCATAGTCCACAGTCTCTCATGGTTCATCTCCCCCTCTGGTTTCCCCCCGTTCACCCTTCCCTTCCTTCTCACAATGCCCTCCATGTTTTTCTTTACGCTCAGGACGTAAGTGGGATCATAAGGTAATTGGTTCTCTCTGCTTGACTTATTTCACTCCGCATAATCTCTTCCAGTCCCATCCATGTTGATACAAAACACACTAACCATTTTAAATGGCTTAATCCCTTGAATGGGCCCTTGTTCCCTCTTATCTCCATACATCTCATCCCCTAGAACATCTATATCTCTCCCACTCAACTCTTTTGCTTCCCCCAACCCCCACACCTCACACTGCCCCCACCCCAACACACACATATCCTCCCTTCTCACATAAACAAATACTTTACCTGGATGGCTTCATGTCTTTTGAAACTCAACTCTGGTGTTGCCTCCTCCAGAAAGTATTCCCTATCACTCCCCTGATCTTCATCCAACCAGGTTAGGTACCTACTAGGTAAGCTCAAGGTATACCCTGTACCTATGTCATACATAGGACTTATCACATGATGTACACTAATCTGTTTTCAGATCTTTCTCAGTAGAATGTGAGGTCTTTGAGGGCAGATGCTGACCCTCTGTGCTTCTGTGTTTCTACCACTTAGCAAGCCCTGGGTACATAGCTAGCATACAATAAATGTTTGTTCAAATAAATTCAGTGACTTTTTTGTTTTTGTTTTGTCTTCAGTCCATCCCTTGCCTTAAGTCAAGCAAATGCCTAAATCTCCAAGACAGATGCTTACCTGGGCCAAATAACTTACTTTACAGAAATGGCCATCTTGGCAGATTTGGTGATACCAGGAAAGACTTCGTTCTGGGGCTACATTACAGTCTATTCAGAGGGAAAATTGGTATTAGCATGTTGCAGTACTAGCCGTGACTCATCATTTTGTGGTGTTTGCTTGCTTTAACATATCCCAAGTTTACTGTCTTTATGTCAAGGACCAGAGGAGACTAGAAAATACATTTTTATCTCAAAAAAGCTTACAATTTATATTGTTTCCTACAAAATCCAAAGTACAGATATTAGTTATTTTTAGGTTCAGGCTTCTATGGCACCAGCTATGGTTCCTTATCTATTCTAGATCCTAGGTAGTTTGTTTGGGGAATTGATATAACAAGCTTGTTCCTATATAAACCCAAGCCAATGAGTCGCAAAATATACCATTAAAAATCTAGTAAGACTACAGAGCACATAACATTTGCCAAAGTGCCCCAAAAGGCTACCTTACTATATTTTGTGGCACATCTTTGTGGCCCCATCTAATATGTTTAACTTACATAAGGAAATTAGATCATTTTCAAGTTCCATCTAAAATTTTTATATTTTGTAATTCTTTCCTGTCTCTTGCCATTTATTTTTAACTACTTGAATAATGACCCTTTTCCAAAGCTTCAGGAGTCTCTCTCAAGAACAATATATAGACCCCGCTCAACTCTAGAAGTTTATGGTTTATTTTGTCTGTAATGGTATCATCCTAACTAGAAAAACTTCTCAACACTAACTCATCTATTACTCTCACGTTGCAGACATTTTAGTTCAGTGAAACAATTTTATTTTTCAGTGCCTGCTACACAGAGAGGCAATACAGTGTGATGATTAAAGCTGAGATTCTAAAGTCAGACATATCTGGATTTGATTCCTAGATCAGCTCTTACTGGTTAAGTGATCTTAAGCAAGTTTCTTATCTTCTTGGAGCTTTAATTTCCCCAATTGTGTCAGCCTCACACTGTCGTGAATATTATATGAGACACTGCCTGCAAGGCAGCACTTGGAATACCTGGGGCATAGACACATGTGCTCAACAAATGTTGGTGATTTTTTTTAATGTGCCAAGCACATAGGAAATAGAAGTAATTAAGACAGCTATAGGCTGTACCCTTCTAGGCAATTCAACAAGCAGTTACAATTAAGAGCAATGAGTGTTTGAGGAAGGGATTGAGGAAATGCAGAGTTGTTCTTGGATGTAACAGGAAGACTGACTACAACTTAGAGGTCGGAGAAGTCCCGTTGGAGGAAATAACATTGGAGCTGAGACTGATAGGGCAAAAAGGTAGACTCATAGCTAAAACAGAGATACTTGTGGGAGAAATCATACTTTAGTGCAATTTTGAGATGTCACAAAGATAAGGGAATATGTCCCCCCAAGAAGCCTCAGAGGGTAGAGCTAGTACTTATTTGATGACAGTATGGTAGGTGCCTAGCAAGAGAAGGGAGGGCATGTAAAGAAGATGATGATCACTAACATTTATGCAGCTCAGCTGATTTAATCTTCTCAGCAACCGCTTGGGGTGGAATTATATGTCTTAACTTAGGAGTAGGAACACTGAGGCATCAAGGGGATAGATAATTTGCCTGACGTTATATGGCTAGTAAGTGTGAAAAGACTGGGATTCAAGCCTTGGCAGAATTATTCCAGAGGCCATGCTAATAGTTCCCAAACAGTGACTAAAACACAGTTTGGGCCCACAGGGAGTTCAGTCTAGAGGACAATAATTGTTCTGGGCTACAGCTGCCAGGGCAAGAATTATTTTGCCATATTTTGTATCACAAAGTTAGCAACCATTAGTGGTCTTTTTATCTGATTCCCATACAGTACATTATTTCTGCACATCTTTCTCAGATCCCTACCTCTCCCACTCTCTGCTAAAAAAAGGTCTAGCGCTGTGTGCCATTTCATGTTCACACACAAATGCTTTCAGAGGGACAGATTCTTTTTAGGATCTTTACATTTCTTTTCCAGATGATAACTTTACCTATCATATTGGGAGGATATGGACTTGCATGCTGACTTAAAAGCAAAACTGATTGCAGGCTTCAGACTAAAGGCTTTGTGTAAATATAAATCGATCATCAAATTTCCCTTCAAATGAACTTGAGTATTCCTTGTAAAGAAAAAGGAGCTTGGTTTTGCCTTTTCATAAAGCAAAAAGATTCTGTAATGGCCTGGTGTTCTCCAGACTTAAAGACTGGGTTTTATTTGCCTTGAATAAGCAGACTTTTAAACATTTTGGTTCACCTTTACTAGAGGTCTTATCTTATTCTCACTAGCTAAAAGCAGTAGCACAGAGCAGCTCTAATGTTAGAATTCAGGGGAGGGTAGAATTCAGAATTCAGTACCTTCAGCCAACATGAAGTCTTCAGTAAACATTTGATTTTAAAATTAAGTAGAAAGACCAGATGTTCTGAAAAAAGCCTTCACGCTATTCTCCACAGAAGAAGGTACTGTTTGCAACATTGTAATGTAAAATAGAAGTTCTGTGTTATTAAGAGTTTCATCCATGACCAAAGTATAAGTCAACATGATCATCTTCAGGTCCCAAATCTGAAGGACCCCTTATTTTTGCCTCCTTCCTTGCCACATTGTGTATCAGTCTCCTAAGTAACAGATTTTGCTCTGCCTTTGCCTCCTGTGTTTTCTCTCCATACCTTTTAGATGCCAGAGAAGAAGGCCTCAACCAGAGTACTGGCTCCAGATAATCCCTCTGAAAAAGCATTGTCTGTCACTAGCCATTTTCCTCCTTTTAATTCCTCTGGACTAAATAAAGCAGACCCTATTAGAATCATTTCTAAAATCAGTTCTTGACTTTCCTAGTGCCCAGTCACAAAGCTTTTAACCTAGTTGCTTCTGGGGAAAACAGCAACAACAACAACAACAACAAAACCTTGCAATAAATATCCTACCAAGGGCACGAGTAGAGAAGGCATACTCAAAAGACTTTGAAGCAGTATCTGTGCTGAAGTTTGAGGCCAAGCCTACAGAGACTTTGCTGACTTTCAGGAAGAAAAGGGTTTTCAAAGTCTGCCCTGGCTAAAAATGTACTGATGGTCTTTTGGGACTGGAGCTGCAGAGGGAGAGCATCTTGGGCCACCTGGAGTCTCTTCTAACCCTGGTCCCACATTCCCTCCCTCCTCACTCAAGGTCTGCTTCCCTCCTGCTGTGTGCACATTACTTCCCATTTCCTGACAGTCTCAAGAACCGTACCACCAGTTAGCAGGACTACTCGTATTTCAGTCCCTTAGAATCTAGTTTGCTCTCATTTCCTTTTTATTTACTTGTGATGGTCAAATTTGGCATTCCTTTACATTCTCTGAGTCTGGATTATTTCAAGAATTTTTTTTTAAGTTGCTAGTGAATGCTAATATAAGAGAGCTAAGGATACCTCCTCTAATGCTAAAAGTAACTTCACCTTGTCTTCAAAATAGTGTTGAGCTAAACGCAATGTCGTATTCTAGACTTGATGCTGAACAGAAAAAAAAAAAAAGCATCAGTCGGAAAACTAAGGGAAAGCCAAATAATGTCTGTAGTTTAGTTAGCAGTATAATTTTAATATAATTTCTTAGTTTTGATAAATGTACAGTAATTATGTAAAATTTTAACATGAGGGAAAGCTAGATTAAGGCATACAGAAATGCTCTAGTGTCCTTGAAACTTTTCTAAAATAAGTAAATCTAAGATAATAAAAGAACTAAAAAATTTCAGAGTAAAATTTTCTTTAAAATTTTTTAAACTTAATTTGCATTTTTGAAAAAGTCTAATATTTTACAAAATTGGGATGTTTAATGATAAGTATGCCAAGAGCCAAGCATATTTCTATAGTAACATGCTAGATTTTCTCACAACATTCTTTGAGTAGATCCACCATACACTCAGAAGTCAGATAAACCTAGACTCAGTGCCCAGTTCTGCCACTTACTAGCAGGAAGAATTTCAGAGATTGCTCTAAGGTTGTTTTTCTTCTCTGTTTAATGGATGGTGATTCTTACCTCATAGGGTTATTGTGAGAGCTTATATGAGAATAGCCCAGGGCCTGCCACATGGTAAGCCCTTGAAATGTCACTTTTAACCCTCCAGGATGGCACTTTGGGTTCCTGTTCCTTCCTTAAGTTTGTTTTCACTTTTTAAAGATTTTTATTTATTTATTTATTTGACAGAGAGAGATCACAAGTAGGCAGAGAGGCAGGCAGAGAGAGAGGGAGAAGCAGGCTCCCCGCTGAGCAGAGAGCCCGATGCGGGGCTCCATCCCAGGACCCTGAGATCATGACCTGAGCTGAAGGCAGAGGCTTTAACCCACTGAGCCACCCAGGTGCCCCTGTTTTCACTTTTTAAAATTGCTCTCCCCCTCCCTCTTTCTTCTGTGTCCTTCCTTAAAGACATAAAAGAGTCCGGGTCTATTTGAGAGTAGGGTAAAAAAAATGATGCAAACACGAGTAGGGCAATATGTAAGCGAAGATGCTGTTGGCCTTTACCTCTCTGGGCTTGTCTCCTTCAAGCAGGGCTGGGCTGGGCTGGGCTTGCTTTGCTTGCCTTGCCAACACAGGTGAGAAGTAGGAAACCCCTCCACATTTTCTAGCCTACTTGTACCCTTACCTTGACTTTCCCAGGCACGTGGGTGTTTCTACACCTTTTCTTTCTCTTTGTGGCTTGATGGATTTTTTTCTCTCTCCTCTTAAGACAGCTTCTGATGTTAGAATCCTCACAACTAGACTGTACCTTTATTTTTTTATTGAGCAGCCATTTACTGAATTCCTGCTCTTTTTAAAATGTTTTTTAATTGAAGTATAATTAGCATATAGTGTTACATTAGTTTAAGGTGTGCAATATAATGATCCACAATTCTGTACATTGCTCAGTGCTCATCAGGATAAGTGTACTCTTAATCCCCTTTATCTATTCCATCCGCCCCCTCACCTACCTCCCCTCTGGCAACCCCCAGTTTGTTCTCTGTATTTAAGAGTATGGGTTTTTTTTGTCACTTTTTTTGTTTGTTTGTTAATTTGTTTTGATTCTTAAATTCCACATATGAGTGAAGTCATATGGTATTTGTCTCTGTTTAACTTATTTCACTTAGTATCATGCCCTCTAAGTCCATTCTTTTTGCAAATGGAAAGATCTCATTCTTTTTTATGATTGAGTAATCTGAAACCTACGTTTTTTGCTAGATTCTATATAAACATAATTCCAGCTGTCCAGGAGCTCACAGTCTGCTTTGTGATTAAGTAAATAGATAATCAGTATGATCTAGTCTATAATTAAATAATAAAAAGCTGAGTCAAGGACTATAAACGTCATGATGGAGAAAGAACAGAGTGGTGTAAGACCACTCTCCCTTTCCTTGCCATCTGGTGGAGAAGAGCCTCTGAACCTCTAAGGTCCTGCCCCCTGGTTGCTGCTAGACCTAAAAGGAGTTTGTCTGTCTTACTTACTTTTGTCCATATCAGATTCTTGCCCCAAAGAGATTCTCCTTGGTTTCACAGTCCCAACTTCCCTTTGCCTCTAAGTTTTAGAATATCCAGAACACCTGAGATAGAGAAATGGGGGGAAAGGAACTTCTGCAGTAAGACTCCTCAAGTTCTGTTATAAACCAGAAGGTAGCCTGGAAGTTGGGCAAGGTGGGAGAAATACAAGCAGTTGTTCAGGGAACCTTATACCTAGGTCCTTGACTTTGGGGTTTTTGTCTTTTTATGTGATAAGTGTAATAACTCAGAAAACTGTTCATATGGACACCCATTGTGTCCTAAGAACTAGTCAAAGGAGCCATTTCCTTTGCGGGGATACAGTTCTTTGTACATCCCCTCACTATAGCACTTGGCGCACTGGACTGTGTTTATCACTAGGACTGTGAGTGCTGGGCCTGGCCCGTGCCTGCCCCGAGGTGGCTTGGCAGCACGTGTGGATGAGGGAGACCAGAATAACTTTTTGTGAGTTTTGTTGGATTGCAATAGTGAACTCTATACACTGATCTTTGGTCATCTATCTCATAACAGCTTAAAGGGAAGAAACAGGAGGTCTTGGGTCCTGCTTTCATCCTTTAGTTTCTGCACCACCCCCTCTCACTCACCCTGCCCTCATCTCACTTAGTCCAAACAGGTCAAAAACGGCACAGTTCAGCTCCCTTAGGGAAAGCCGTCCAAGGGTCCAAGTTCTGATTAGCATTACAAAGGAATTGTTTCTATCATCTTGAGAAAGCTTTTCCAGCCCCTCTTAGCCCCACTTATTAAGCAAGCCTTCAAATGGTATGATTTTACTCTTTTTAGCACCACATTTCCTTAAGTTTCTGATTTCCTTGTGATATTCTTGACCCCAACACCTGAGTCCTTTCAAGTGTGATTGTAGGCTCAGCTGAAAAGCTGAGCCTAGAGATTTATGTAGATTACGGGAATTTGAAGAAGCCAACATTAGAAGGCTCAGAAAGGAAAAATCATAGAACAAGGACTACCAGCTCATCATGCTAAAGGAATGAAGATGTTCTTTTGGTGTTAGAAAAATTTTCCATGTAGGAAAAATAACGATTAAAAAAAAAGTACTCCAGGATCTTCTCATCTCTATAAATTGGGCTATTGAGTTCTAACTGTATGGACGTGCCTAAAACCTACTTGTATTATCTCTAAATAGGGCCTAAGGTACCACCAGATGCTCACAACAAATCTAGCCTATCCTGCTAATGAACAGGCAAACAGTTTTCCCCATCTGCCACCTCTGTCTAAAAGGCTAGGAAGACCTTCCTCCCAGATCACAAAGAACATAATTACCGTCTGTAGAGAAGTCAAGTACAAAGGCCACCAGCCTTTGTAGGCCACCAAAGATTAACAGCTGCCTCTTCTTTGATTGGGAGAGGCAATAACAGTTACTCTAGTTAATAATTGAATGGATTCCCAGGCCATGTAATTCAGATTGAAGCTGTCATTTTTTGCTGGCCTTCAACTAAGCCGGGTTATTAGAATGGAGCCACTAATCCTATTAGTCAGTTTTCAGTCTCAGGGTAGGAAAGAGCAGAGGAAGGCAGAGCTATTAAGGTGTTATGCCAGGTACGTAAGTAAAGCCATACATTTCCTCTTTAGAGGCAGTTTTTCCTCACTCAAATCAGAACTGACAGAGCTCTTTATGAGTGTTCCATTTTCACATGTCTGAATACAGAGTATTTGGATAGGGGCTAAAGGGAAGAAAGAAAAGTACCTTTCTAGATGAGATATTTTCTATCATTAAACAAACTTTGCTTGGTGCCTACAGTGTGTGCATCCTGTGCCTGACCCTGCCTGAGAATGCAGAGATAGGAGAGTTCAGGCTTTACAGCCTGGTGCATGAACACAAGGAAGTATGGGATAATGGAGGAAGTGATGAGGGCCCCAAGAGAAGTGCAGTTAAATGCAGAGACCTTTCACTTTAGTTGAAGCTATCAGAAAGGCTTCATGAAAAACGCTGGATCTGGGTCTTTCCCAGACAGTGTATTTGAGGACCCTCCATTCCCATTGTGGTGCTAGATGTCCAGGAGTTACAAAGAGCAGTGAGTAGCACTAGGAGTCAGTGCGGTGGGCTCAGAGGGGAAGAGGAGAGGGGGAGATTCTGTATCCTTTGAGGGTGTGGATTTTTGTGTGAATGCAATTTCCCTTTTGTCTTTGCTTATAGAGCTTTTTATGCCATGTGCTTAAAAAAGGTGAGTTTCTTCCTTAATTTTAGCATTTGGACAGTTCATCATTGAGCCAGCTTGATTTTCCCTTCCTGTCTGCCTGAGGTGAAAATGTCGTAGCCTATCCAAGGATTGTTTCATCCACCTTTATGTGTGGAGAGGAGGAAGAGCTATTCATTTGCACTGTGTAAAGGACTTTCCTCCTTTCTCGTGGGCCTCGGTATTGTATTAGCCTCTAATAGCTCCCAAGGCATTCTTTGCCCTCTGAGAGAAGTCTTTTCATTTGTTCATCCTTTTGTTCAGTCGCTCGTCCATCAGGTATTCACCGTGCCTGTTCTAAGCCAGAACTGGGGCCGCAGAGGTGAGTCAGCTGTCACCCTTAGGAGCTTACAGACAGAACGGTGCCCTGAGGTAGGGCAGAGATGACAGGATGAAGAGAAGTTGATATTGGAGATGAAGGAGAAGTTAGGAAGATCCTAAACAGGGTTGCCATCGGGCTGTGTTTTACGGAAGAGAACCCAGAAGTGGCTTGTTGCATGTGTAGCACTGAAGTGCACCTAACTGGAAACCATCGTGACTCCAGAGGGAGATTTGTGAGGTTTTTCTTATTTCATAGTTGATTTTGCTTTTTGGTTTATTTCCTTGAATAGCTGCAAGTGATAAATTAAAACTTCGGTTTTCAATAATACATTAGTAAAAATTTGTCTTTGAATGGCCTTTATCTTCTTGAAATTAGCATATTTTTTCCTGCCTAATGTCTATTAGAGCCTATATCATAAGTTTTTCAAGAGGTCACATCCATGTTGTTGGCACTGCATAAAAGGCTTTGAGTTTTGTTTTGTTTTTAAAACATAGATGTATACATTAAAATGGTCTGCTTTTACTCATTCCTTTTCCCCTCCACTTGTGCAATGTTGACCCAGTTCTCTCCCATTGTGGAAAAGTCTACAAGAACAGCAGTGGTGCTGCTTTATTTCCCTGTGGACAGATTGCATCAGTTGGTACATCTGCTTGGCTTGAAGTATAACATACTTTGTTTCTAAATTAAGAGATATCAATATATGAAGCCTTTGCATTGAAATGGATGTACCTTCCTTGATGACTATTAAGGACGCTTGAGGTGTATACGTCCTTCAGTCTTGAAAAACTGAATTTTATTCTTTGGTCATGAAGCTCACTTATAAAGAAAAACTATTCTATAAGGCATACATGATAAGGAGTGGAGGATTTTATCCAGCAGATGTACCAGAGAAGTTATTGACTCTGTGTTTTCATGGTCAAATCATGTACAAGTACCCTTATCAGCCTTCTTTCTTAAAACTACCATTCACAACCAACGAGCACTTACTGAGTGCAATTTCCTCACTAAGTATTGAGGATGTGGTGAAGCAGACAAGGCCCCTGACTTTGGGAAGCTCTGAGTTTAGTGGGGGATACAAAGATAAAATGCTGGATGATCATCCCCCTGGGAAGGTGGAACAATCGATGCAGAAGCACAGAAGCATGGAAGAGAATAGGCCCTGTGGGGAATTTGGTTGAGGGAGAGGCAGGAGCATGGGAGGGAAGAAGGCTATTAATGGTGCATCAGACTCTGAAGACTTGTGCTAAGGAATTTGAGCCTCCTGTAGATAGTGAGGAAGAAGTTATTCAAGTGTTTTAAGCAAAAAGTGGCATGATTACATTTACTCTGGAGAATATTATCTTCATTGCATATATAGGCATCCAGAGCATGACGACTCAAAAGGGAATCCCTGGTCCATTGCTGGGCCACTGTCACTACAACAGGGTGAGATAAATACACAAATCAAGAGTAAGTTTTAGCAGATTGGCAGAGTAATTTATGTCTGTTGTCTCTAATACTTTAAAATGTAGTCTCTTATTTTATACATTTTTTTCCTCATTTATTCAGTATTACTTTTGTATTGTATTTCACAATTGGTCTACATTTGTATTTGTATTGTATTTCACATTGGTCTACAATGGAGTAAAAATCCAGGGAAGGAAAGGAAAGCAAATGGAAAAGAAAGGAATAAAACCCTGATTTTTATCTTCAGGTACTTGGGAAACATTACTCTAGAGAATAGGCTGGTGTGGAGTGAGCCCGGATCCAAAGATACTAATTAGGTAATTGCTGCAGTACCTCAAGCAAGAGACCTTGCAAGCCTAAACTGACATGATAGGACTAAGCAAGAGTTGAGAGCTACAGCAGAATGGAATAATCAGAATTTGGAGGCTGACTCAGTGTGAAAGCTGAGGAAGAGGGAAAAGTCTAGAAGGGCAGATATTCCTTGAAGGATCTGCTGAAAGTTGGACCCTTGCCCTATGCTTTACTTTGAGCTTTTCCATCCCTGATTCCCAGAGATGTTGCATTTATATTTTAAGGTGGTTCTGCATTTTTAACATTATTAAATATTTTGTCTATCATTCCTACTTCTTTTGAGTATAAGAAAGAAGGAGGTGTTTGTTTGTGTTTACTTCCCTATCTTGATTCAGTGTTCCTCTGCTGTACTCCCTATGCTTTAGATGTTTCCATGGTACTAGATCCAATAGAAACATTGCTGGTGGGATAACCATTCACTACTAAATTAAATCCAGAAACTATATGATCTCATTTATATGAAATTCTACAATAGTCAAAACTAACCTATATTTTGTTTTTTTTTTTTACCCTTTGATCCCCTTCACCCATCCCATTTCCCCCAAACCCCATCCTGTGCAGCCACTAAGCCGTTCTCTGTATCTGTGAGTTTTGTTGTTGTTGTTGTTAAGATTCCACATGTTTTCTCTGCCTGACTTATTTCACTTAGCTGTAATGCTGTCAAGGTTTATCCATGTTGTCACAAATGGCAAAATCTTATTCTTTTTGTGACTAAGTAATATTCTGTATATTTATATACCACATCTTCTGTAGAGGTTTTTTTTATCACTGGACACTTCGTTTGCCCCCACATCTTGGTTATTGTAAATATTGCTGCAGTGAACACAGGGCTTTTCAAATTAGTGTTTTGATTTGCTTCAGATAAATATGCAGAAGTGGAATTTCTGGATTGTATGGTACTTGTATTTTTAATTTTTTGAGGAACCTATATATACTTTTCCATAGTGGCCGTATTAATTTATATTCCTGCCAGAAGTGCACAGGGTTTCCCTTTTCTCCACATCCTCACCAGCACTAGTTCATCCATCCTCCTTCTCTCCTTCCCTCTTTCCCTCTTTCCTTCCTTCCACTCTCCCTCCCCCTCTCTCTTCCTTTCTTTGATAATACCATTCTAACAGGTATGAGGTGATATCTCATTGTGATTTTGATTTTTTTTTTAAAGATTTTATTTATTTATTTGACACAGAGAGAGAGAGATCACAAGTAGGCAGAGAGGGGGTGGGTGGGGGGGGAGCAGGCTCCCCGCTGAGCAGAAAGCCCTACACAGGGCTCCATTTCAGGACCCTGAGATCATGACCTGAGCCGAAGGCAGAGGCTTTAACCCACTGAGCCACCCAGGCGCCCCATGATTTTGATTTTCATTTCCCTGATGATTCATGATGTTAATTAAACATCTTTTCATGTATGGTTATCTCTGTGTATTTTAAAAAATGTATATTTACCTCTGCCCATTTTTTAATCAGGTTGTTTGTGTTTTTTTGCTATTGAGCTGTATGTGTTCTTTATATATTTTACCAGAAATGTGATTTGCAAATATTTTCTCCCATTCAGTAGATAGCCTTTTCATTTTGTCCATGGTTTCCTTTGCCGCACAGAAGCTTTTTAGTGTGATGTAGTCTCACTTATTTATTTTTGCTTTTTTGCTTTTGCTCTTGGTATATATTCTATATTAATTATAGATTACACTTAATTATAGATAAACATAGATTACAATCTACTATAAATCAAATCTGTAGTTGCCTCAAGGAGAGGGGAGTGACTCTAAAAGTGGCATAAGGGAACTTTCTAAGGTGATGAAAATATTTGGGTCTTGATAAGCATTTCTCAAATTTATTTGAATGGTATGCTTAAGATCTGAGCCTTTCATCCAATTGTAAAGTGTGCCTCAATTTAAAAAACTGCTCAGTAAACATAAAGTGTTCAGTCCCACTAGTTATCAAGGAAAGGCAAATAAAAACCTCAATGAAATGCCATCATACACCATTAGTATGACTAAAGTTTAAAAAACACTGATAAAACCAATTTTGGTGTGAATGTAGAATAACTGAAATTATCACTGCACTGTATTATGTACACAAATTGTTCCAAATGCTTTAGAAAACTGTTTGGCCATAGCTAATAAAATTGAACCAATATATACTCTGTGTCCCAGGAATTACACTCTTCAGCATAACTGCAGCACAACTGCATGTCACATTTGCACGAATATTTGTACCAAAATGTTTAAAGCAGCATCATCCAGAGTTTGAAAGTGGAAACAATCCAAATGTCAATTAGCAATGAAACATTTAAGTAAGCCCAGTAAGATTAAGATAGTAGTTGTCTTCAGCCTGTAATGTTAAAAGTGAAATTAATGTGGGAGGAGGGAAAAAAGACACTAGAATAAAATAAATTTTTCTGATTTTAAAAAAATAAATTGAGTTATATAATCAGAGGAATAATATATTCCAGGAAGGAAAATGAATGAAGTATTGGTATAGGCAGCAGTATGGATAATTTAAGTGGGGAAATGGGCGAGAAAAGCTTGATTCTATGGAATATGTAAAGTATGATTCCGTTTTTATAGAACTGAAAAGGCAAAGGGAATCTGTGATTTTAAAAATCAGGGTAGCCTTTACATTTGGGGAAGAAGGAGAGAGACTTAATGTGATGGGTATCTGGGATATTATGGGATGTTATAAAGCTTTTTATTTTGGAGTTGGGGTTTGGAGTTTTATTTTGGAATTGTTTATTTGGAGTTGGTGTGTTCAGTTTGTCATAACTCATCCAGCTACACAGTTAGATTAGTGCATTTTTCTTTGTGTTATGTGCTAATACAATTTTTTTTTTTAATATTTATTATTTGAGAGAGAGAATGAGCGCTAGGAGGGGCCAGAGGGAGAGAGAGAAAGAAACTCTAGCAGACTCCTCACTGGGCTCAAAACCCCATGCGGGGCTTGATTTGAGGACCTGAGATCATAACCTAAGTCAAAACCAAGAGTTTGGACGTCTGACTCCTGATTTCAACTGGGGTCATGATCTCAGGGTCCTGAGATCGAGCCCCACATTGGGATCCACGCTTAGCACGGAGTCTACTTATCCCTCTCTCTCCCCACACCTCTCCTCCACATGCTCATGCTCGCTCACTCTCTCAGATACATAAATAAAATCTTCAAAATTTGTTATCATTTTTTAATCACACTGACATCCTGGCCTAAGAAGAAAGAATGGTAACAGCATTATGGTTTCAAATTACTGAATACACCTGGGTTTTTCAATTTTTTAATTGTTTTATTGCAAAGAAAATTATCTATCCTCAAAGTATGAGTTCTTGTCTAGGATTCACAATAAACCTATTATAGTCTCAAACTGTATTTTATTGTACATGTACTACGTAATTGAATGACTAAGATACTATACTACCAAAGTCCAGACCTATCCTAGAGCCAGTAGTCCACATCAAGGGATCAGTAGTCCACATCAAGGGATCAGTAGTCCACATCAAGTGGATCAGTAGTCCACATCAAGGGATCAGTAGTCCACATCAAGGGATCAGTAGTCCACATCAAGGGATCAGTAGTCCACATCCAGCAGAGTGTTGTGCTTAGAACATCAGAAGAATCAGGCAAACATGTTTGACAGAGCCTGTGTATAACTCATATCTCTCGCCTACGTAACCTCCTCCGCCAAAAAATACTTCAATATTTCAAAGATGCTTCAAGGCTTCATGACCTGTAGAATACTAATAGAAGAAACATAAGGTGATGGCATAATACACATAATTGTGTATTTGTGTGTTGGGGCTGCCATAAGAAAGTACCAAAGACTGGGCAGCTTAAACAATAGAAATGTATTTTCTCATAATTCTGGAAGCTGGAATTCCAAGATCAAGGTGTTAGTAGGTTTGGTTTTTCCTGAGGTCTCTCTCTTCTTGGTTTATAAATAACAGTTTTCTCTCTGCCTCACATAGCCTTTTCTCTATGCACTTGCATCTCTTTTCCTCTTCTTAACAAGGACACCTGTCATTTGGATTAGGGCCCTACCCTAACAACCTCATTTTAATTTAATCACCTCTTTAAAGATCTCCTCAAAAACAGTTACATGCTGAGGTACTAGGGGTTGGACTTGAACCTAAGAATTTGGGGGCAGAGAGACACAATGTAGCCTATCACAGGTTGCTAGCCTACTTTTTTTGAAATATGATGCAGTGATTCTGTGTGCATTAAAAACCAATACAGTGGACCATAGAATGGCTCTGGCCTCTCCCCATATCAGAGGAATGCAAAAAACTTAGAGTTGTTCCCTTCACGAGATTTTTAAACAATCCAGAAATTGTTTACAGAAAGAAATAATCATAGGTTGAGTTCTAAATTAGTAACTTAATATCCTCCCTAAAATAGCTGAAGTGGTGGGGCGCCTGGGTGGCTCAGTCGTTAAGCGTCTGCCTTCAGCCCAGGTCGTGATCCCAGGGTCCTGGGATCGAGCCCCACATCGGGCTCCCTGCTCCGCAGGAAGCCTGCTTCTCCCGCTGCCATTCCCTCTGCTTGTGTTCCCTCTCTCACGGTGTTTCTCTCTGTCAAATAAATAAAATCTTTAAAAAAAAAAAAATAGCTGAAGTGGTGAACAAATACATGTAGTTAGATACTAGATCATCTTCTGGTACTGAAAAGTAATAGGACAGGAGGTCTTTGTGGCAGTCCATTTGTCTTGATAGGTGGAAATTAACA
>CM053609.1:21915270-21967062 GCA_028646535.1 Procyon lotor | reverse complement strand
AAAAAAAAAAAAAAAGTATTGCTAAAATTTCTGTGTAGAAAGATTTTTGTCCTCTGCATGGAGTGCTCTATCCCTTCCCCTTTTCTTTGGCCTGCTTCAAACCTCAACTTTCCCAAAAAAGCCTGTGCTGACCCTTTCTCCAATATGGTTCCCTATTATTCTTATAGAGCACCTTTCCTTTTTCTTTAAGGTACTTATCATAATGAAATTATTTTATTTATGGTTATTTGGTTTGTTCTCATACACTAAATTTTAAGCTTCATGGGGGACAGCGATTCTGTCTTGTGTGTTCACCAGTTTTGACCTACTGTTCCTAGCACTGCGTAAACATTCAATAAATATTTGTTAGAATAATGGAACCAACACAATGTTTGACACTACAACTAAAAATTTCATTTGGTGATAATTTTATGCCTGGGAAATTGGGCTGATTTCTGTTTGTGTTTCTGTCTAGAATGTAGCAGATCAGATTGCATTTCAAGTTGCTGGTGGATTAACAGCCCTTGAACACATTCTTCAAGTAGTAGTCCCAACCACAAATGTGAACACAGCTTCACGAATTCCTCCTAAGTAAGTATAGTTTTTTAATCTGTCTTTCACGTTTCATTTGTGAGTCATTTCTACCCTATGGTTTCCATATGGGGGAACCATAAGAAAATTGTATGTGTATTCAGGCTTGAATAGCAAAAGCTTATAGACCCCGCCATTAGGGAGAAAAACTGAGGTGCTCGACTTCACTTAGAAAACTCAAATTGAGCCGAAAAAGCCTTCGAAAGGAAATCTGGTCTGTGACCTTCTCTAATCCTAAAACAAGGAGACTGGATGAACTCCTGGGCAGCTGTACTGCTTCCATAAATTGAACAGAGCTGAATAGTAGTAACAGAAAGGTAACTTTCTGCATCGAGGACAAGAAGAGGTAAGTACATTAACAAAAGCCTGAGCTGTGAAATTTGAAGAAATCCCTAGCTAACGGAAGAGCAGTCTGAAGCCAAGATTGCCATAGTCTAGAGTTCTGGCCAAGTAGCTGGGAACTGAATGGCAGTTTGGTCTTTAACTGCAAATTGCTCTTTGTCATAAGGATCCTGCACAAGCTTTCAACCCAAGATCTGCTTTCCCCTTCTGTGATCCCTGGCCACCTGGGATATAGTAGCAGACAGCTTTATTTCAGAAGTATTACCTTCCAGAAAGGTAGCGTGCACAATTTCTGGCTATTTTGTGGAGACTCATTTAGAGTTTAAAGGAGAAGTTTTGATAAAAGTTCACTTATATCACTGAGAAAACCTAAATATTTAGTTAGCCCAACATAAGTGAGTGCTTTATTTGTCCATTGGATACTACAGAAAAGAAATTCCAAGAATATATTATCTTTTCTCTTGAGAGACATTTTGGCAAAATTAAAATAGCACTGGCTTTGGAGTCGGACGAACCTGGATTCTGTTTTACCTCTATTGGTTACTAGCTGGAAGAATTTGGGCATCAGTTTCCTCTAAACAGGGGTCATCATATTCACCTCTACTGTGCTACTGTGGGGATCAAGGGAAATATATGGGAGAGCTCTTTTTATATAAATCTGACCTGACAGTTCCTAAGTGATAGTCTTGCCTCTGCCTTAAGACAGTGTTGTCTCTTTGAAATGAGAAATTTCTAAGTACAAACTGTTTGGTGTTTGGTGCTGAAGTTAGTTTGGGTTCCTTTGCTCTGCTGACAAAGTGGAGATTAATAAAAGGAGGTATAGGTATCCTTTGAGTCAGGAGATCTTTCTGTGGAGCACAAATACAGGTTTTCTAACCCAGAAGAGTTGGTGTTCCTCTTCAGAATGGACTTTATTGACAGTATGTTGTTTGGCATGTTGTTACCACTCAGTGTTTGTTAATTGACAGGGAGGGTGAGAAGAAGGAAAAGAATGAAACACAATAAACTTGAGATAAGAAAGAAACTGGCTTTTGACTGTTTCAGACAGTGCTTTGATAACTGTTAATCATTCATACTGTTCGTCTTAAAAGCACCCGTAGCTTCTTGTTTTGTCTTGTTCTGCTTTTTTCTGTTTGTTTTCTGGTAGGTTTCCACATGCATGACACTGAGTTCTCTGGCTGGTAAGCCAAATTACATACCTGTTTCACAAAAGCTACTTTTGTCATTGTGGCAAAAAGCATGCTCTGGTACTTACCTGTGACCATCATTTAGGGAACAGAAGAGGTTTCCATAGTTTCCAAGAAGACCTAAGCAAGAATTAGCCCACCAATGTTGGCAAGGAGCCCCAGAATCCTGAGAGTCCAGACCAGTGCACCTCTGATGGCCGCCAGCTGACTGCAGTGCCAGGATTGAGAGTTTGTTTCTTCATCTCACCTTAGGCCAGTAGATTTATGTGTTCAGCCAGGCACTGCTTGCCGAGTGGGGCTCCACTCTGGTCAGTGGGCGTCGAGCAGCAACTCTAGGATTCTCTTCTCCTGAGCACGGATCAAGATCATGACTTACTTTCTAAATTAACCTCACTTCTCAGGGCTAAAGGAGTAAGACTGTGAGAGTGTTATGCTGCTTACTCGGAAAGGGGCAGGAGACATGCCCCAGCTCTGTGAGAATTAGGGTAGGCTCAGAGCACTCTGGTAGGTGGGAGTCAGTGGCTTAACTCAAAAGTGTTCTTTCTCATATTCTTTCCAGCTACCGTTGTGCACAAACACCTGCCCTGCTTTTCAGCCTTCCATAGTCCCTAGGGATTTCCTTTGCTTTCAACCTACCCAAGCCCTCCTCTTCCGACCCTGATGAGCTCCCATCCATCCCTCAACTCCAAGAAGCTCCCCTCACATTAGCTCCTTTTGTTTTCTGCTTCCTGTGGCATTTCATGGCTCTTAACCCGGAGAGGCTGGGTTTGTTGTTGGGTTTTTTTGTTTGTTTTTTTGTTTTTTTACTATCCTGCATTAATTTTTCTCAGTAAATACAGCAGAGGTTTTGAGAAGTGTCAACCACTATCGAGGAACATTTACCATGTGGATTATCTAGACAGTTACCATGTGGCTCACATGTGACTAGAGACTTAGCATTTCACTGCCCCTGCAGCCCTGAGCTCTGGGAGTGGAGAGACCAGCTCCCTGCTTCTCCTTTTCACCACCCTGCCTGCCCTGCTCCCTTTTCATTCTAGTAGCACCTCAGCAGTTGCCCTATAATTGTTCCTAGGTAACTTCCTGGGAGTGAATATTTGCTTCCAGCAGATTTTTTTAAAATGCAAAATTGAGAATTATACCCACTTCTGAAAATTTAAATTTGTGAAACCTTTCTGAAATCCTTGGTGGGTTGTTTTGCCTTTGTTAGAACCAGTGAAAGCCCATAGAACTGCTTGAATCCTTGAATCCTTGAGAGGACTTCATTAGGATGTGGTATTCCAAAATCAACCTTCTTTTTTTTTTTTTTTAAAGATTTTATTTATTTATTTGACAGAGAGAGAGAGATATCACAAGCAGGCGTAGAAGCAGGCAGAGAGAGAGGGGGAGAAGCAGGCTCCCTGCTGAGCAGAGAGCCCAATGTGGGGCTCAATCCCAGGACCCTGAGATCATGACCCGAGCCAAAGGCAGAGGCTTTAACCCACTGAGCCATCCAGGTGCCCCTCCAAAATCAACCTTCTTAACAAATGTGCTCCAATAAAATTGTTTTCAGTGCCAAGAAAGACCAGCCTGAAACAAGGTGATTTTCATTTCGTGTGGCAGTTTTCATTTCATTTCATTCTACTTTGGGGAAGCCTCCTGTTAATTTACCTAATTTTAATTGCAGAAGATAAGTACAAAAGAATGAATGAATGTTCTTTTTTTTTTTTTGATTGTGTTATGTTAGTCACCATACAATACAACATTAGTTATGAATGAATATTCTAGCCTTTTCTTTGATTTAGGCTAATAACAGTTGTTTAACATAGCTTTTATTTTGAAAATAAATGGTGGTCTGTCATTTTCTTTGGGCATGGAGAATGTCCTGTGTGATATAAATAAGAAGATAGATCTGCTGTGACCAGCAGCTGTGGCCAAAGCTTTGTGTTGTGTTTTTATCATATATTTACAGAGCAGTAATGATACTAAAAGGTGAAGTTGGCACTCGCTGGCAAGCCACATCTCCAGATCTTTCTTGGCAATAGATGCTCATATTTCACAAAGAAGCCCACAGACCTTTTTGGTCGTGAAAACAGTCACTGGGCTAAATCTTCCCAGGTTGCCTTTTACTTACTTGGTATCCCTAGTTCTTGGTACTCATAGACATCGAAGGGACCAAGTGGTTAACTCACCAAGCCACTCTAGGTTTTCAGTTGGAGAACTCACCAGGCCCCCATTTCTTCTCTGTCAGCCTTGCTTATCTTCCTTCATTGTCCCTCTGGACCCACTTTTTTTATATATAGAAATAGTCTCATCAGTATGAAGCAATGCAGACAGCATAGCATAAAAGAAAATATGCAGGCTCTGGAGTCACATCTGAACTTAAATTCTCTGCTTTTCACTTATTAGTTATATGACATTGGGCCAGGTTGTATTGGGTAGGACTTGTTGGTTGTTGTGAGAATTAAAAGTACATGTACCACAAAAGCCTGATTAGCTAATATCAGTGTGTTATAAGGTGGACTTTATATCACTCTACTTAATTACAGAGCTTTAAGTCCCTCGTTCTGTGTCACTTTGGCTTCTAAAGAGCTATAATTTGCTCATTTTATTTGGGCATTTATTTTTTCATCTTAAGCCCAAGCTTTATCCTGGTAAATTTTAGCTTTGCCTGTCAAGATCCCTTTTGGATCCTGATTTGACCTCTGACTTAGTGTCTTTTTCTTTAACTTTGTACCAGACCTAAAGCTGATCTATAGAACACATCCATCTTCATCTAAATCACTGATACCCCGCCCATTAGAAAATAGTTCATTTTAGCACTTTATTAATGTACTACCTTGCCATTAATGTACTACCTGCTACTTATTCAAAAATCCAAATGGGAATGCTAGAACTGTACCCTTGGTCATCCTTACCACAGTTTTAAAACCAGAGCACATCGGTATATATAAGATTGCCCCCGTTTTAAACTACGTTGAAAAACAGATCCTTCTGACTGCTGTGTTCTTTATGAAGTATACCTGTTTATTCAGATCAAACAAATTAAGTTGCTTTTTTGCTTCTTCATGGTATAGACCTTTTCCTATAATAAACCTGTCTTTCTCAGGTAAAACAGTAGTCACTGTTTTAGTGACTACTAAAGTGAATGAATTTAGAATGGTATGAGGTAGAGTTTTGCTTCCTAGGAAGATCATTTATAAGATATCACAAATTTATTCTCCAAAGTAAAATAAAATGAAACAAGTTTCATTTTGCCACTTGGCAATATTGCATTTACTGGATCCTTTGTGTTGGTGAGCAGACAGACCTTAATTAACATTACTGAGTGTGTCCTCCGTGTCAGACACTCTTTGCATGTATTACCTTGTTCACTGCTCACAGTCACTAGCAGCCATGCCCGTGGTCCACTACCAGAATAAGGGGTGGCAGCCATCATATCTGGAGCATGACTGTAACCTGAGAGAGCCACGATATCCCTTTTGAAAGCATGTTTATTCATTCCAAATGGTAAAGAGAATATTCAGAATTGTTCCCATGATTACTGAGGTTTTGTCCCTGCAGGCTTCTGTTCCCTTTCTTGATCTTGTGATACAGCATAGAGACTGGTGGTGTTCATCTTATAATGGGAAAGGGATGTCCCTTTGTGTTCCAGAAGCAGGTGAATGACCTAGGGCTTCCAATCCCAAAATCCAGGAGAAAAACTATTTTCTTGGCAATCCCTTCTTAGGATCAGTCGTATGCATGTGTGGACGTGGGAATGGGATTGCCGCACCTGGGAGCCATTTGAAATAGACCCTATCCATAGGGAACTTAGGGCCATAGAAAATGAGATGGATTAAACTTTAAATGTTGTTAGTAGCAGCCCGCTGTGTTACCTTTGCAGGGCAGCCACTCTGGTGGTGTACACAAACTTGACATGAAAGGAATGTTTTGCTGAACATCCAGTATCTGTAAACTTAGTTTCCTGAGATGCCTCACCTCATGTGCTCTATAGCTTACTTCTTATACTTACTTACTTATACTTACTTCTGGTCTCTTTACTCACTTGTCTGTTCTTTTGGAGGCTCGTTTACTTTACATTTTGGGAGGGGGTTGTTTTGTTTTGTTGAATTTGTTAAATCTTTCTCTTCGACTTGCACCATAGTCCAGACCCTGTTAATCCAGTTTTCACCATAAGTTTCCCTCCTTCTTATCCTTTCATCTCTCTTCTTGGTTTGTCATATTCACTTCATATTTGTTGTCTCATTTTATCTGGGTGGTGTGAATACCACCTGTTCTGAGCATTGCACCCAGGCCTCTTCTTAGCAGCTCTATCTTATGCCATGTGATGCCCCCTCAATGACCATACCTGATGAAACCAAAAGTGGACATTTGACTCCAGCAGCCAATCTATGGACCAGCCAACAATATCAGACTTAAAACTTAGCCCAGAGACTTAAACTGAGCCAGTCCGGCTTCTCTCTCAGGAATTTGCAGTTGGAAAGTTGTACAACTCCAACTCATTTTTTTCTAGTGTATTTGATTTTGAAAAATCATGTAGAGTAACTTCTGGGATGGCCATTACAGGGCTCTGTTTAGCAGGGCCAACAAAGGCCATTTGGGAAAAAAGGAGGAGAACAGAACTGCTTCAGGAGAGAGAAGGGAGTTGGAAATGAGAGCAGGTCCAGTCTACAGAGCTGGCATTGTTCCTGCCCTCCTGAGGTCTAGTAGTTCATATTCTCCTGGATTCATGGGAAGTTCCCCGTAACCTTGTAACAAATGCCTCTTTTTACTTGAAATATTCTTAGTGAATTTCTGTTCCTCCAAACCAAAAGAGCCTAATACTTTAAAATAAAAATGTTAAAGGTTTTTTCAAGATTTATTTATTTATTTGAGAGAGAGAGAGTGCATATGCCCAAGCTTGGGGACAGGGGCAGAGGGAGAGTGAGAGAGAGAACCCTCCAGCAGACTCCTTGCTGAGTGAGGAGGGAGCCTGATGCAGGGCTGGATCGCAGGACTCTGAGATCATGACCTGAGCTGAAATCAAGAGTCAGACGCTTAACCAACTAAGCCACGCAGTCACCCCAAATTAAAGATTTCTTAAGCTCTCGATTGGCTTGAAAATACTTGTGTTATAGAACCTTCCTTGTGACCTCCTTTGTTTTTCTAAATTCTTTCATCATATCAAGAAAGAATGAATGAATGGCCACAGTATAAAGTAGAAATAGAGAGAAAGCACGCTCTGCAGGTTCTCTAGGGTATAGTTCTTTGTGAACATTAAATGTTTCTATAGGCTGGGACTGGCTGAACTTTCCTTTTCTCTACTAACCCTAATTTGGAAAATCTGTATAGAAAATAATGTAGATTAGACTTGCTATCCCTGGTTGCTAAGGCAAACACACTTAAGTAACAGACTCTAGAGTATCTTCAGAATCAAAGATAAGAGAATGTATTATGTATTGCTTTTTAAGAACAAATAATAGTACTGCTCATATTTTTTATGGCTCTTAAACGTGTTAAGTTTCTTGGTGACTTGGGTCTCTGGTTGGTTACCTCATCATTAACTTGATAAATAGGACTTAATTTGAATCCCAGTAACATTGTATTATACTTATAAACTACTGAAATATCTATTTCTTTCGACCCTTCTCCCTCAGACTTGATCATAATGGGCCATAGTCCAATGTTTTAATAAAAATAAGTTTGTTCATGAGAAACTCAATCATTTCACCAGTTATTTTCTGAAATTAGAAGCCAGTTGCCTGTTGAGACGGTGAGGCTGCAACATTTAGAAGGTGCGAAGATTGAAAGAACAGCTATCCCTCCCCCCCTCAAATCCTGACAGTGTGATGCAGCTCAGAACGTTATTCCTGTGCTCCAAGATAAAGCTTTATTACATTTTTAAGAACTGAATGATATGCCTTTAACGGCACAGTTTCAATTGCTAGGAGAGAGAGTATTTGTAAAAGACAAATTGTCCTCTATTAGTTAAGTCATTTTATAGTATTTAACGTAAGGAATAAAAGCGCTGGCTTATATCTTTTCAGGACAACCTTTTTTGGGATTACAGCTTTGTTTCTGTCAGGGAAACCAAGCATTATCTCCATATTATTCAGTATCTACCCCAGAGCAGGACATACTCAAGAACCTGATGCAAGCTTCAGAGAAATGCATCGTCTCTTACTCCTCTCTCTCTCTCTCTCAACCAGTAAGAAATGCAAAACTTCATTCTGGAGGGGGTACTGGTTTTACTAAAATTGCATCTGTAGATGCTGGATTCATGTTTTCTAATAAAATTAGAAGTTTCGAATTTTCTTTTCATCATCCAGTCTGCATGAAGGCATTTACTTTCAATGTAGAAAGCTCTCAAGTAATATTTTGTCAAACATTTTTGGTTACCTATCTACTTAAGAAAATCTTTAACTGGACTACCATTGTTAAATCACTCCTGGGACATTACTCACAACTTATCTGAGGCTCTTTTTTCTTTACACTATTACCTTCTCCTGATTTATTTTCACCAAGTCGCTAGACTTGATTCAAAGATCAGGTCAATTGCCTTATTGAAAATCAAAATGCATATAAATAGTTCTCTACATTGGCATTTGAGTTAAGGTAAATACAAATCTCTCACTTTCAAATTGATGTATTCTAGTGGTTGTAAAGTTAATTTCTATTAAGTGAATCCAATTTTCTTATTAATTTCCTTCATAAAGTCAACAATGAATTTCTATGGGCAAAGTGTCAAGGCATTAAACAATCGGTGGATAGTTGTAGCCAAGTCCTTTGGTGTTCTAGACAGTGTAACACAGCAGTCTTGTTGAAAACAGGCTTCAGCACTTTGAGAATGATAAATTATGCAGCACTTTCGTAACTTTGTAACTCTCTTCTCTTGTCACCTTCTGAGGCTTGAATTCTTGAAAAATACCTACATAGGATAAAGATTATATCGTATTTTATAAATATATTCCACAGTCTAACATGTAATGTATCTTAAGCTAAAATTTACTTCTGTAAACAGTCACCTTCCCACTTGGTTTGTTTTGGAAGTCAAGCCAGAAATATCTGTACTTCGAATTAGAGAAGAGGGAATATAATGCATTAATAGATTAAAGTCAACTGGGATTTGGTGTCAGAGCATTAGGGTTCAAATACCAGCTTTGCCAGTACTTGGTGTGAGACCTGTCTCTTAAAATCTTATTAGCTGTAGTATTTTTCATCTGGGAAATAGGGGAGAGATTCCTATCTCACAGAGTCGCTGTGAAGATGAAATGCTAATATGTACAAAGAGGCTTTGTGAGTTGCCATGCTTTAGCATGGGACAGTGGTGGCATTTGGGGCAGAATGCAGGATTGTCCTGCCCACTGCAAAGTATGTGACATCCTTTGGCCCATTAAATGATATTAAACACCCATTAGATACGTGTGTTCCCAGTTGTTTTCAAAACCAAATATGTCATTATACATTTCTACTTTCCACCTAGGGAATTAATACAATTAATACAATCCGGATTGTGAACTGTGTGCTGGGCAGTAGAGTTGTGGAAATAAATAAGACATTGTCCCTATCCTCAGGAGGCTCACTTGTTTGGGGGTGAGCTAAACAGGGAAAGATGTAATTTAGTACAGTGTGCTAAGTAAAACTATAAAAGTGTACACTAATAGCACAAACACAGAAATAGCACAAAGGATGGAGTAATTAACCGCCAGAGGAGGCCAGAGGACCACTGCAGAGGACCTTCTTACCTGAAGGTCGTAACATGTGAACTTGGTTTTAAAAAAGATTCAGAGTTTGCCAAATTAACAAATCCTCCTAAGTGAGCAGAGAGCCCAGCATGTGCAAGATCATGGAGGCATGAAATAATAGGATGTGCTTAGGAAGCTGTAATAAAACTTTGGTATTAATGGACCACAAATGTCCTGATGTCATTAGAACAGTATCAGAAATATCTAGGTATGAGCAAGTCGCACAAATGGCAATTCTGGGAAAAGTAAAAGGTATTTATTCCTTATTTCTTTCACATTTTGGGGAGAAAAGTTCATATCAGTTTTATTTCACTCATCTATTAATTGCTGCCACTATCTTAACAAACACAAAGAGGAATTCAGTCATTTAACACACTTTTATTGCCAGGTGTGTGGCACTTGGTTTCTTCGCACAGCTAGAAGGTGAGCAAGAGAGGGAGAACCTCTGTAAAGGAGAGCTCCGAAACCCGGCAAAACACTTGGCATTTTCAGAAATACAAGAGCAGTAAAGCTGCTTTATAAATATACTAGACTTATTTAACAGTTTTTGGCATATCTTCACCAATTTTATCACTTATATATGTGAAGAAACAGAGGCTTAAAAAGACTAAATGATTTATCATCAGCCATCAGGTGGGCAGCCAGGACTGAGCATCCTTATCTCATGTCCATTTTTCTAGAAGCCTTATTGCCTTATTGTTTCTGATATGTGTGTGTACACTTAACTTTCACTCTTTTAATAAAAATAAAGTACCATTTCATTGATATCTTAGAAAAAATAACTGTCATTATTCCAGTGAGTTGCTGGGAATTTCTTGTTGTTGTTGTTGTTACTGTTACTTGTTTGTTGTTTAGTTTTTGACTTTTAGTGGGGGAGATGTTGTTTGATTGGTTTGGAATTTTTAGTTTAGGATTTTTGGTGTAGGTACAGGAAATGTTTGTGGAATCATTTTTCCTACCTAGGAGTCAAAAAGGGACAAGAGGAACTGATCTAACAGAAATTAGGAAACAGAAACCAAAACCACTTAAAAACGATGTGTACATATAAGAGGAAATACTCAGGAAAGATCTAGCAATGAAGTTGAAAAAAGAAATCTAACGTTTCATTGTTACCTTAAATACTCTTTTCAGAACTTAAATCGTGTGGCACACATGGAGTAAATTTCTCATAGGGTTTACGTGACGTCAGTAACTGATAAAGATATTCCAAAGTTGGAAACCACATGCTACCTTATATGTCCACTACATGATAGCCCTCAGGAAGCATTAATAAGATGGTATTTGCCAGTGTGGGTGAAATCTGGAAGACAGCCCACTGTTAATCAACAATTCCTTATTTCTAAGCAGGATTCTTTTAAGATAATTCTAAATATCTATTTTTAGATCAAGGTTTACTAAAAGAAAATAACTTTCCCTAAGACAATAAAGCTAAAAAATTGTTTTGCAAGCTAATTAGCCGTAGTGATTGATAAATACTCTTCTCCATTTGACATATTGAGGCATTTTGTTTGTGTCTCAAAAGGCTGCACAGAGATGGTTACAGTTGACAGCTGTTGTACCACTAATAAGATTAAAGTAAAGAAATTAGTTTTGTCGACTTTAATCTGCTGTTTAACACTGCAAACCACCTGGGGTCTTCTCCAGTGCCCACATGTTTAATTGTGAATTTAAAATTACATAACCAGATCCTTCTTACGAACGTATCTGAAGACTGGCTAATGGTAACTGTCTTGTTACTAGACAAGACAGGGTTAGCACTAGACTTTAGAATTATTGTTTTAATTTGATGCCCACCCTGCATTTTTAAACGTATTATTCTAATCTTTGAAACATAATACCTTCTCAGTGGGAGGTTAATTTTAGGAAATGAAGAAAGTTTAATTAGGTTGGTACTTATGATATATATGATTTTCCCATCTAAAATTAGAATATGTCTCTGTGGAATAATTAAATTGCCAATTCTTATTGTACCAAATTGACCAATTAAGAAACCCTTGCGATAACACATCTAGATGAAGGTTTCTTACTCCTTGCTCTGAGCATCATTATAATTAGGAAAATAGTTTAATTTAAAAATTAATTTTCATTTTATCAAAATATTATATTGTAGACTGTGATATGCAGTGCAATAATCCTTTGTGATTATTACATTGAGTTTTAATGCAAACTGAAGTGTAGCATCTATACAATTTATATCCCCACAGTGAAGATCACTTGGTCAACCCCCCATCTTGAGCTGAGATTTGTTGTTCCTGAATGTCGGCTCCCTCACTAGCCCTGCCCACCCCAAGTGCTGTGGCATCAGATAGATGAAGCAAGAGCAAGAAAGGCAGTGTGAGTTTAGACTAGTCTTCACAGTGCCACATTTTCTCTTCATCCACAGCTCATGCTGATCCACGTGTCCCTTATCCACTGCAAAAAAAGCCTTCCCAAATTCTGTCACAAGTTCACCTTTTCCGTGGTCACAAGAGTGTCAGAATTGAATAATCTACAGATATATCGGGCATCACATAGGGAATGGAGTTCAGTCTGCCTGCCTGCTGCCTCCAGGATCAGCACCTTGAAAAAGTTGGTGGACATCATGGTTCTTGCTGATTACCTGGTCCTGCTTGACGTAGGACCTCCCACCAGCCTCTGTCCTGTAGGTAGACCCAGACACACATGTCCTTTCAGGGCTCCCAGGGTCTGGTTAGACCCAAGGCCACCATCTTTGGGAAGCTTTCCCTGACCTGACCTACAGCTTGTGGCCATGAGCAGGACTGCCTCTCAGCAGGAAGCATCTGTGCCTTTTGTGGATTCCTCGGGAGGCTAGATTCTCCCTCCAGGGTAGAGACTGACTTTTATGTTTCCCTCATGCCCATCACTGGGTCAGGCAGAGTGGGTCGTGGCAATAAATACTACTGAAAGAAAACAAATTAAGAGAGAGAGTATGTTAGGAAATGACTGTAGTGTAGCTGATAATCTGATAGTGTAGCTAATACACCTCATTGGAGGTGAGGAATGCATATGGCATATGCCAAAATATGTTTTAACTGTTTTTAGTAATTATAATTAGTGGTGGTACCATTAATTTTGTGCTTCTGAAACTCTTGTGTGTTGTAGCATAAAGCAAGTGAGTACCTAATGGATATTCTGATTCTGTCATCCTTGATGCCTTTGAGGGCCAACATTCTCAGTGCCAAAGAAAAGATAAAGAGCTATTATATAGAAGAGTTTAAAGGGGAAAAAAAAATCCCTTAATCCTGAATTTGAATGTGAAATATCACTATGCATTCATAAGATATTTTATCTTTAAGTAGGTGGCATGGTTCCTACTTCTACTCATTCTGGTGACTGTTTTAAAAATAGAATAGTGGAAAGTGTAGGTAACTAATGTGTTAATATATTCCATAGTTGTATATTCCTATATATTCTGCTTGAAACAAGGAAGACAATTGTCCCTGTATTAGACATCTCTGTGCTCAGCCAACTCAGTACCGTACACTGTGATGGCTCCAAAGAGGAGGAATCAGGCAAGGACCTTATCCAGAAGAGGGGTGCCAGGGTAGCTCAGTTGGTGAAGCATCTGCCATCGGCTCGGGCCATGATCCTGGGGTCCTGGGATCAAGCCCTGCATTGGGTTCCCTGCTCGACAGGGAGCCTGCTTCTCCCTCTCCGTCTCTCTCCCCTACCTTACTTGTGCTTTCTCTACCTATCTATCTGTCTGTGTCTCTCTCTGTCTCTAGATAGATAGATAGATAGATAGATAGATAGATAGATAGATAGATAGATAGACAGACAAAAAGCTCTAAAAAAAAATAAAAATAAAAAAGGAACTCATCCAGAAGTAACTTAGAGTAATTGTGTAATGGAATAGAGTTCTCCATGGTTCGACAGGAGTCTCTGTTTTTAACCTCAAGAATTGGCACGTGCAGTTCTCAGGTGCCAGGCCACTCTGTGCCAGGCCAGAGCTAGATCACAGGCTTCACTCTGTGGGCAGCCACTCATTTGGTGAGTCCAGTTAAGGCATTAGAATTCTAACTGTAGTTGGATCTCCCTAGTTTCAAATAACTCTTATTAATACTATCAAAAGAAATTATTTTAGGGGCGCCTGGATGGCTTAGTCAGACATCTGACTCTTGGGTTCAGCTTAGGTCGTGATCTCAGGGTTGTGAGATCATCCCCTGCCTGCATCAGGCTAATTCTGTGTCATTTGCTAACCATCTTCTGTGTTTTCCGAGGAACTGTCACTTTTCCACACGTATCCACATCAGGGTAAAAGAGTAATTGAGGAAAATTCCAAGTTTCTCTTTGCAGCTCTCTTGATGGGACTCTGGGACTTGCTGTGCCTACTTGGCACAGAATTTTGCTCTGCAGGAACGTAGAGTCATTCACTCTCACCTGTGTACGTAACTCTATCTCATTTATTAAATGCTTAATGCAAACTAAAGGAATTTGGTAAGTTATAATATGTGCTGGGGCTCTGGTCTTAAAATGCCCATTGGCAGTTGTTTTTAAATGTCTGCTGTCTTGACACAGGTGTAAGACAGTGGATTTTGGCAAACAGTATTTTCCGAAAAGTCTTAACCACTGCAAACTGCATAAGGATGTAAAGTAAACTATGTACTTCCTAAGTTATATTATCAAATCCTCTTAGGCTACAACCACCTGGGGCTTTTCTATTTAACTATTTCATCATGTATAAGTACTAATCTTAATGTCTGAGTTGTACTACACTTGTTTTCTACTACTGTATTTTTTATATCTAAATATGTTACTGAACTTATTGCCAAAATATCCAGTTTTGTGATTCCTTTTCTGTCCTCTGTTTTTCAGAGGCAATGTTTTCAGTGAGAAGACTTACTGACATAAGATTCATTCATGTAGTCATGATCTTTTGGGACACAAAGCCCTTATCTCAGCCCAGCCACAGTGTACTTTTGACAGAAGGGACAGTAAGATTTTAATGTCTTCTCAGAAGATACTTTTAAAACCTGGGGCTTTCTGTTTGATGTTAAAAAGTGCTTCTAGTCATTTGAGTTTTAAATTACAGGGAAAGCTCCTTAAGCAGACCACCCAGGCTGGGTTCAAAGAAGTGATCTTTCTAAGACAGGTGCTTTTCAAATAGAGGTTGTCTTTCAAACAAGTTTTACTGAGTGGACAAGTTTTTCCTGACCCTGAGATTTTTGTTCCCCCCTTTTTTTCTCATCAAAAAGTAGTTTCTTTGTAGAAGTTTCTTGGGGGAGTTTTGTGAGCAAAAGATTATATAGGCGTACATTCCACACTTTACCGGTAAACCCATTTTCTTCAAAGTGAAGAGAGCATCAGGACAAAATCTTATTCCTTGTGTTTTTTATGGATATGTTTGTTGATGCTTTATGATATTCTACAAACAGTTGTAGAAAAGTTGTGTTTCTTGAATAAAACAGAAAAAATAAAAACCAAGGTTATAAAATTTATAGATCAAAATAAAAGGGAAAAATAGGCTACAATTATAAAGCTGTAAGGTTTTATATGTCATTCTAAATGTAATACCCTATTTTTTAAGTCTTTAGGGATCTACCATTTCATCTATTAATCCTACTATAAAGCTACAATTCTCAAAACAATGTAATTTGGCACAACGCTTGACAAAATTACCAATCAGAGTAGGAAACCAGAGAATATATCCTGTATTTAGTTATGATAAAGATACCATTTCAAGCCAGTAGAGAAAAGGTGAATTTTTCAATAACCTATCAAAGGAGGAAAGATGGTAAATTTAGCTTCTGGCTCCCACTACATGCCAAAATAAATTCCTTATGATTTGATAGTGAATTACAAAACCCTAAAATTACTGTACACAATGATAATTCAAGAAAAAATAAATACAAAGGAAGGTCTGGATACAAATGTATAGCTACCCCATCTCATAGTGAGGAAGAATGTTTTAAACAATCAAAGGAAGGGAAGAAAAAATAAAAGCACAAAGAAAAAAGTTGTTAGACTACATAAAATTGTTTCACTTCAGTATATAAAAAAAAAATACTGCAAAAATAACAAGCAAAATGAAAGGTAGTAGATAAACTGGAAAAAAATACATGTATTAACCCTTTGCTATATTTATGAGAGAACCCTTCTAAATCATTAAGAAAAAGATAAAACCCTCCAATAAAAAATGTTTAGAGGATGAGAATAATTAACAAAAAGATGAGTATGGATGGCAATTACATTTTGAAAAAAATATAATAAATCCCTCCCTTTTACCTTATCCCACAATCAATTTTATATTGTGAGTTTAAATGTGAAATCTATGGAAGTACCAAAAGTAAATTTAAAAAGAATACTTTTAAAATCGTGAAGTGCAAAACCCTTCTAAGTCTGACACAAAACTCAGATGCATTAAAGGAAAGTTTGACAGATTTTATCCAATAAAAATGAAAACATTTTTTATGACAAAATTAAGTTCAGATAAACAACAAATTGGAATACTTATTTTCAACATACAGTGATCAAAGGTTAGCATCTTTATTATTGGTAAAGAGCCTTATAAATCAGTAAGAAAAAAACAAACCTTCCCCAATAGAAAAATGGTTAAAAGGTATGTAGTGATAATTCAAGAAAATATAAATATGGATGTCCAATAAACACATGTAAAGGTCTTTAATTACACTAGTAATAAAATAAATACAATCTTTAAAAATACTATTTTTATCTGTCAAATTGGTAAAGATTTTTTTTTTTTAAAGATTTTATTTATTTGACAGAGAGAGAGAGATCACAAGCAGGCAGAGAGGCAGGCAGAGAGAGAGGGGGAAGCAGGCTCCCCGCTGAGCAGAGAGCCTGATGCGGGGCTCGATCCCAGGACCCTGAGATGGTGACCTGGGCCGAAGGCAGAGGCTTTAACCCACTGAGCCACCCAGGTGCCCCTGGTAAAGATTTTTTAATGAGATTTTCCAGTTTTGGTAAAAGCACGGAGAATCCCTTTTTCTGAGAGGACAAATCAGTTTAAAATATTTTTTATTCTAATGAGCAATTTGGATTTGTCAATTGTCTGTCAAAAATCTTAAAAATGGGGGCGCCTGGGTGGCTTAGTGCGTTAAAGCCTCTGCCTTCGGCTCAGGTCATGATCTCAGGCTCCTGGGATTGAGCCCCACATCGGGCTCTCTGCTCAGCAGGGAGCCCGCCTCTCCTTCTCTCTGCCTGCCTCTCTGTCTACTTGTGGTCTCTCTCTCTCTCTCTAAAAAAAAAAAAAACCTTAAAAATGTTCCTGTCCTTTTACCCAAATTGTCATTACTGGAAATTTATCCCAAGGAACCAGAATGATATTTTTGGTACAGCTATTATGAGCATGAGTTGTGCCGTTGAGCATATCCTATATCTGTTGAGTTCCCAAGCAGATAAGGTGGCCCTCCCCCTATAGTACCTGAGAATTGCTTCCCAGTTTTCATTGTGTCTAAGATATAGGCAAGAGACCTGAGCTTCACAACGCAGTATACCTATTCCAGGTTTCCATTCTGAAGCTGATAAGTAAGGAGTAGAAGGTAAGGATAGAGAAGTAAGGAGATCCCAAATTGTGTTATTTTGACAATTAGAGACAGCTGCATCTGATGTCCAAAGTCACAGCGTAAGTTCAAGCTGTGGCACATGGCACATGGTGCCCAGTGGTTTTTTTCATGAGATCTATTTAGTGGTGTGTGATTTGGGTATTGGTCCTGGCCATGTAACTTCAATGCCTGTGTTTTCTAAATCTTACAATATACCCAATAGCCTATCAGTTAATTACCTTTCTGTTTAAGTCAACCAGAGCTTTCTTCCTGCGGCTTGTAACTAAAAGACTATTAAAACAGCATTATTCATAACATTGAAAGTTGAACACAAAAATAGTTAAGGGATTGGGGAAAATGTTATACCCTTAGTATGACACTGTTCATCCTTTTAAAATCGTGCATTATTTTTCTCAGTATAAGTATTTTAATCAGAAAGGGAATTTAAAATATTAGATGCTTACAAAATTGTTGGAAGCGATCATAGACCTGAGTTGACTCCAGAACAATACCAAACGTGTCCACTGGGGGCACTGCTCCCTCTGAAACCCGCACAAGTTGGGAAGGAAATAATGTAATGCCATTACACAACTGTCTCTCACACCCAGGAAACCACAGTACCCGTACAGATCATAGATTAGGAAATCAAATAAAGTAGCACAGTCCCACTGGTTCTTGACACCCAAAAGCTGGAAAATGGAACCTGGAATGCTGCTGCAGGAAAGCCTCATATTTCCAAATCTTGTTTAATAGCAGCCAGAGCCAAGAGCCACATGAAGATGGCCTCGACTCAGTTCAACCTCCAAATTTTGTATGATAATATTTGTATGGGAGGAAAACACTCTTCAGTATGCATAGATTATGCCTGGAAGGATATGTAAGCTAGTAACCATGGTGATTTCTAAGGTGGGAAATTGGGTGGCTGAGGGACATAAGAAAGAGGGAGATGGTTTTCACCATATACCCTTTTTGTGCATATTGTACTATGGTTCTCATTCCTAATCAGAAAGTTACAAAGCTAAATTGTAATTACATCAAAGTGCAGTAGTTTTTACTGTACTTCGTGGGAACACACTCTCAGGTCTCTGAAGAACACTTCAAGGCTTTTTGAGAGGAGGGAACAGAGTAGAACCCTGGGTTCCCCACTTCTGCTTCAGTCAGAGCAACTCTGGTTTTATCAGTTTTATGGTTTAAGCATCTAAGATTTTGTAAGCTTTTTTATTTAGTTTATTTTTATTTAAGTAATCTCTACACCCAATGTGGGGCTCGAATTCATGACCCTGAGATGAAGAGTCTCATGCTCCTCTGACTGAGCCAGTCAAGCACCCCCAAATTTTGTAAGCTTTTAATCTTCTGAGTAAGAAAGCATTATGCTGCTTAAAAAAAAAACTGAAGACCATTATTACAGAATATTAAATGTCCTGGAGAAATATTCATTATGTATTTGTTAAATAAATGTACATTTATAAGAAGAGGGGGAGCAAAGACCAGAAGTACAAATACCAAATTATTTCTTGATAGTTTTCTACTACTTCTTTGTCCTTTTCTTTCCCAAATTTATTACAATTATATTAAAAACTATTTTCATAGGGCGGCACCTGGCTGGCTCAGTCAGTAGAGTATGGGACTCTTGATTGCAGGGTCATGAGTTCAAGCCCCATGTTGAGTGTGGAACTTATTTTTTAAAAATAAAATTAACAAAAATTATTTTTATCATAAGTGCAAGTTATTTTTTAGTTAAAAAGAAAAGCACTCTTTAGCAACATCTAGATATATTATCTGATAAATGAAATGGTACTAATTTGCATTTGTGAAGTACTTACCAATTAGAGCCTCCAAACAATATATCATAAATGGGTTTCGTATGGGCCAAGGTTTTTCTGTACAGCCCTCAAGGACTGAGTGAAGCTGGACAGAGTTGAGCCTCCTCCTGGTGCCCTGCAGCCTAGAGTCCTTTCATCATTCATGCCAGTGTGCCATGAAAACATTTGGGAAACAATGTCCTTCATGATCCTGGAAATATAATATAAATATAAAATAACTTTTATAGAATACTTTAATTTGATTCAATTTAACATTTCATTTGTGCCTTCTTCATAACAAAAATAATAAGATTAGTAACCCAAATAAAGACTATCACCTATTTTTAACCACATGCCAGGCACTTTCCTAAGTACTTTGTGTGTATTGTCATGATGCCTATGTGAGGTCTATGTATTATTATCCTTGTTTTATAGGTGAGAAAATGGATACTAAGATGTTAATTTACTAATTTACTAAGATGTTAATTTACTGATATACTAATACTAAGTTGTAGCTTCCGAAAACCTCAAACTGGGATTCTGACCTAGATGTATCTTACTCTAGACACTTAGATGTATCTACTCTAAGATGTAACTTACTCTAACTAACCTAGAGTAAGTTAACCATTATACTCTTATGCCCAGAGTTCAGGAACCTATCAATTGTATGAAGCAAGGTCCAACTATATCAGACAAACATGATCACAAGTACAACAGGGCCCTCTCCCTCTCTCTCTCCCCCATGAGGACAGAGAGGTTGGCTGTTTTCTTCACCTAGCAATGCCTGGGAAATCATAGGCACTTAGGTATTTGTTAGGTAAATGAATACTCACATGGTGGCTCTTCAATTCTTTGTACGCACATCAGAATTGCTCCCATAGAGCTTTTGAAACATACAGATGTCTGGAACTCATCCAGCTGCCATCTTCAGGGGAGGAACTCAGGCAAGTATATGTATTTAAAGATCTATAAGGGATTCCCATGCTCAAATTGTAGAGCCTCTATTCTAGAGCCGGGGGTCTCTGACTTGAAGGTACATCTGAATTACCCACAGAATTTGTTAAAGTGCACAGTGCTGGACTCTACCCCCAGAGTTTCTATTTAGCAGGTCTGGGGTGGGGCCTGAGAATTTGCATTTCTAAGAAATTCCCAGGTGATATTGATGCTTCTGATCCTGTAGGATCATTGTCCTACAGGATTGCTTCTAATAGACTACATCAAAATATTTGTACATAGGACTTAAGCAGGAGATTTACTTAGACAGGACAGAATCCACATGGATCACTCAGGCAATGCAAGTTTTTAAACACAGTCTTCGAAGTATCCAGAAGAGTGCCCATTGAGTTAGTGGCTCCAAAAGTTTCTTTGAATGATGGCATATAGATTGGTTTTATCCCCTAAGAGGAAAACATTTCTTTTATCAGTTTGACCTTAGACTGCTGTACTCTCTAGGCTTTCCTGTGTTGAGGTCCTCTGAATCCATGTCCATGCAGTCTTCAAGCAGGTGGGATACTCACACCCCAGAACTCTGCAGTTCTTATCTCAGAGGAAAAGCCTCTAGTTTCTCCTCATGTGTTCTCCCTTCTTCCTCCATCTGCCTTTTTCTGGGACCAGGAGATCTGGGAAGAGGAGCTTTGACAGACCTTTGTTTCATGTATTATTCAAAGTTTTAGGTCCCAGAGTTCTTGGGTGATAGGTATTTAATCCTTAGATTATTAAGACATCAACTGATGAATTCATAAAAAAGATGTGTGTGTATGGAATATCACACACACACGATGAAATATTACACAATGATCAAAAAAGAATGAACTCTTACCATTTGCAACAACATGAATGGAACTAGAGTATATTATGCTAAGTGAAATGAGTCAGAGAAAGATACCATATGATCTCACTCATATGTGGAATTTAAGAAAACAGATGAACATATGGGAAGGGAGGGAAAGAAGAGAGGGAAACAAACCATGAAAGACTTAATGATAGAGAACAAACTGAGGATTGATGGAGGGAGGGAGGTGGGGCATGGGCTAGATAGGTGATGTGTATTAGAGAGGGCACTTGTTGTGGGGTGCTCGGGTGGCTCAGTTGGTTGAGCCCCCTACACTTGACTTCAGCTCGGGTCATAATCTTAGGGTCATGGGATTGAGCCCCATGTCAGGCTCCTCCCTCAGCAGGGAGTCTGCTGGAAATTCTCTCTCCTCCTCTCCTTCTGCCCCTCCCCTCGCCCCACCCTGTGCATTCATGTGCGCGCGCTCTCTCTCTCTCTCTCTCAAATCTTAAAAAAAAGTAGTTGGGGTGCCTGGGTGGCTCAGTTGGTTAAGCATCTGCCTTCGGCTCAGGTCATAATCTCAGCGTCCTGGGATTGACCCCCCAAGTCAGGTTCTCTGCTCAGTGGGGAGCCTGTTTCTCCCTTTCCTCCCCATTCATGCTCTCTCTTGCTATCTCTGTCACTACCTCTGTCTCTGTCAAATAAATGAATAAAATCTTTTTAACAAATTTTTTAAAGAGAGGGCACTTGTTGGGATGAGCACTGGGTGTTGTATGTAAGTGATGAATCACAGAATTCTACTCCAGAAACCTGTATCACACTATATGTTAACTAAGTAAATTTTAAATTAAGAAAGACATTATCAGATAGACTATCAAATACATTTCCATTATTTGCTATGTAACTAAGAAATTAGTAAGAGGCAAGTGTTAGATACTAACAAACACCTGGCCTTGGATAAAAAATTATAAGCCTTTATATCTAGCTGATGGGCCTTGTACCTAATATTTGGCTTTTTTTTTTTTTTCCAGAATGATTTCCATCTTGTGCCTGCTGCTTTTGTACCATTCATTTTATGTATTTTAAATTGTGTATAGAAGAGTTGCTCAAGTTTTACAAATGGTGTTTCTCTCCTATTAGGTCTCTCTGCAATGCAATCAATGTTTACAACCTCACCTGCAATAACTGCTCAGAAAATTGCATGGATGTTCTGTTTAGTAACAAGATTACCTTCTTAATGGACCTCCTGATGCACCAGTTGACGGTACGTAATATTACTGCTTTAAGTTAGAAGCAGTTAAAGTTTGGGAAATATTCCCCGTGGAGAAAACGAAAAGAATTCAACTTATTTACCCTCCAGATGAAAAAAAGTGAAGATGACGAGGAGAGTAAATTATGGACTGGCAAAGAAACCTCTTAGTTTGAAAATCTCATATTGGATTTTCATAAGTTCCAGTATTTAACAGGTAACATACTTATAACAGTTGCCGAGTTCACAGATTTACGTGGTTGGACTGAGGCCTTCGGGGTCAGTTGGACTCCAAGCCAAACCTCTGAGCCCGCAGGAATGAGTGCTTTAGGAGGGAAGAAAGCTTAGGAAAGCCTCAAAACTTCTCTTGCCAACTCAGTTAAAAGGGTGGTTATAAAGGGCTTTTTGATGGCCTTTGATACCTATTTTTTGAAGCAAGAAACACCTCTGTCAAAAAGGGGCGAACCTGTTATACCTGTTTTACTTTTGAAATGGGAACAAGCAGCCAGTTATAGCCTTAAATTTCACTTCAGTTCACAGATGTTGAAAGAGGTAAGCTCGGTATAATATTCAAAGGTCTAGGTCTGTCATCTGCAGCCTCCAGAACACAGCCCTGGGGCCAGAAGTTTCCTGGTGAAGTTTCTGAGTCCCTGAGGTATTGGCACAAAATCTCTCTCGAGCGGCAAGTTTACAATACAAGAGATTTATTTTTCAGAACCGATTTACTTTTACTCAGCACATAGTTCTAATACCTGTTCCTAAACTACTAGCCTTTTGCCATCTCCTCCATCTGGTTAATTTCTGTGTATTCTGTACCTTAACTGAAACATAATGGTACCTTCATCATGAAATGTTCCCTAACCTGACCTACTCCAGGTTAGGAATTTTTTTTATGCTCCTAGGTATTAAATCGTTGATAGAATTGATCACATTGAATTAACTGTTTACTTGTCTGTTTCCCTATTAGCCATAAAATCAACAATATATCATTGATGACTATGTGAGAGAAGTAGTGGCTCCCCATGTGTCTTAAGCTGAGAATCAGAAAGGGAATGAGGAGGCCCATCCAGGCAGGCATACTGAGATGAGGGGTCACCAGTGAGAGAGAACAGTCACAGACCTAGAACTGTTTTACACAGTACAGCAGCAGCTATTTATCATGATGACCCTGAGTCATCACTTGAGGGCTAAATTTTATTTGCTTTTATCTATAAAAGAATGCATTAAAATACGGGTAAGACATTTTAGCACAAAATTCTACTCAAAATAGTTGAAAGGACAAGGAGGAAAGACTTAACATTTGTTGTATGGCCTTATATTCCAGACATTTTAATATATATTGCCTCATTTAATTTTCTTAAACACAAAGTCAGTATTACTATCCCATTTTACCAACAAAGAAACTTGAGTTCTTTGAAACTCAAACAGAAACAAGAAACAGAGATAGAAAGTTACAGAGCTGAGAGTCAAACCTAGGTCTCTCAAACCCAAACTGAGAGACATTCCACACAATGGCTAACTGCTACTTTTAAAGTGTCAATGTCATGAAAGACAAAGAGCGGAGAATTGTCACCGATGGAGGAGGTACTGACAAGTAAATGAAATGTGGGATCCTACATCAGGAAAAGGACATTAATGGGAAAACTGGGAAATTCATTTAAGTCTGCAGAATAGTTAATTTTATTGACTCAGTATTAATTTCCTGCTTTCAATAATTATAGTATGGTTTTGTAATTTGTTAACAGTAAGGGGTACTGAGCAAAGAGAACTCTACTATTTTTGAACCATATCTCTTAGTTTAAAATTATTTTAAAATAAGACATAAAAAGTAAGATGTAAAAAAAATTTTTTTAAAAACCCACTATGTTCCATGCTGCATCATCTGAAAGAATTTATTCTGTGAAACTTATTCTATATTGGTAATGGAAGAAGAGACATGAATATACTTTGAACAGGACAGGTAACAAAAAAGATGGCCTTTTAAATGTGAAGGGATGAGTAAGAAGATTTACAGACAGGATCTTCTATCCTAGCTCTTCAGTCTTTTCTTTTTTTTTTTTTTCCCTTTTTTTTTTAAGTATGTCAAAGTCAGAATTTATTATAATTCTACTTTTTTGGGTTTGAAAGGAGACAAATCATCTCTCATGTATTTAAAATATATTTTTCCCCTATTTTTTTTAATTAACATATAATATATTATTTGTCCCAGGGTACATGTCTGTGAATCGTCAGGCTTACACATTTCACAGCACTCACCATAGCACATACCCTCTCCAATGTCCATAACCCAACCACCCTATCCCTAACCCCCCCAGCTCCCAGCCACCCTCAGTTTGTTTCGTGAGTTTAGGAGTCTCTTATGGTTTGTCTCCTTCCTGATCCCATCTTTCATTTTTTTCCCTCCCTACCCCCACGACCTCCAGCCCTGCCTCTTAAATTCCTCATATCAGGAAGATCATATGATAATTGTCTTTCTCTAATTGACTTATTTCGCTTAGCATGATACCCTCTAGTTCCATCCACATCGTTGCAAATGGCAAGATTTTGTTTCTTTCGATGGTTGCATAGTATTCCATTATATATTCCCAAATATATAAAACACATCCTCTTTATCCATTCATCTGTTGATGGATATCTAGGTTCTTTCCATAGTTTGGCTATTGTGGACATTGCTGCTATAAACATTCAGGTGCACTTGCTCCTTTGGATCACTACATTGGTATCTTGAGGGTAAATACCCAGTAGTGAGATTGCTGGGTCGTAGGGTAGCTCTATTTTCAACTTTTTGAGGAACTTCCATTCTGTTGTCCAGAGAGTCTGTACCAGTTTGCATTCCCACCTACAGTGCAGGAGGGTTCCCTTTTCTCCACATCCTAGCCAACATCTGTCATTTCCGACTTGTTAATTTTAGCCATTCTGACTGGTGTGAGGTGGTATCTAACTGTGGTTTTGATTTGTATTTTCCTGATGCCAAGTGATGTTGAGCACTTTTTCATGTGTCTTTTGGCCATTTGGATGTCTTCTTTGCTGCAATGAATGTTCATGTCTTCTGCCCATTTCTTGATTGGATTATTTCTTCTTTGGGTGTTGAGTTTGAGAAGTTCTTTATAGATTTTGGATACTAGCCCTTTATCTGATAGGTCATTTGCAAATACCTTCTCCCATTCTGTCAGTTGTCTTTTGGTTTTGTTGACCATTTCCTTTGCCGTGCAAAAGCCTTTGCAAGGGTAATAAACTACCTTATATGATATCTTCCAATAAGAATCAGTTTTGAACAGAAAAGACTGAAGATGTATCTTTAGTTCAGAACTTACTCTTATTGAGAGATATCATATAAGGTAATTTATTATTCTCACACTTAATAATTAAATGCTTACTAGGATGCTTGGGTGGCTCAGTCAGTTAAGTGTCTGCCTTTGGCTCAGGTCATAATCCTGGAGTCCCAGGATTGAACCCTGCAACGGGCTCCCTGCTCCTCAGGGAGTCTGCTCCCTCTGCCCTTTTCTCCCCACCCCCTCCACCACTTGTGCACAGGCTCTCTCTCTCTTGCTCTCCTGCTCTCTCCAATAAATAAAATCTTTAAAAAAAAAATACTGTTAAAAAATAATTAAGTGCTCACTATTTCCACTTCCAGAGAAGCATGGGCTATAATCCCCACCCCCCGGGAAATCCTATTTTAGGAATGGGAACAGATATACAGATTGCATGTAGTAAACAATGTGATGACAGCCTATACAGACTACAGTGGGAGCACAGAGGAGGGCGTTTGCAGCCTGGGACATCACAAAGGAGGGACATTTGAGCTAGACCTTAACTCTTCATAATAGCTATCATTTACTAAGTGCTTACCATGTGCCAGAAGCTTGTAAGTAGCTCAATCCTCCCCCTCTACTTTGAAAGCCCCCTTTTCCTTTAAGTAGTATTTCCTTGCTTGTGACCTCATGGTTTCTTGACACTCAGAAGAGCTTTTACTCTCTCAACCAATGGATTTCAGCACATTCTGTGTTTATTTTGCTCAGTTCAGAACTGTAATCCTAGGACATTTGTTGGCCAAACACATTTTATTCCTCCTTTCCTTATACGTGGCACTTCCTGGTTTTTATAGTTCCTTTAAGACTCCTTATTCTGTAGCTGTCAATTCTAATACTACTGTGACTCAGTTGGTGACACTTGAGAGAGGAGGTTGTGTTTCCTAATTTGGGGAGACAGGAGGTAGAGATGGCTAGGGATGGTGATTTTTACATTTTTTGAAATCACTTGAATACATTTCCATTTTTCTTGATAACTGGTTTGATACCCATGTATCCAAAATATGGACCACTAATTTTCAGTACCCTGTAAATAATGGGTAGAAAATAATCACAACACGTTTTTCCAGAAGAATGAGAAGGAAGCATAAAAGAAGCTAATTAACTGAGATCTGGTGGGATTTATAAGATATCTGATAATGAGGCACTTCAAACTGTTTGGTTCTTTAGCAAACTGAGATGGTTTAGAATTTTTTTTTTTTTTGGTCTAGCTACTTAGACTTTGTTTTAGCATTCCTGTATCTCATATTGATTATGTGCAAACACTGTACGGATGCCAGGGTTGCAGAGGTAAATTGAACACAGTTCCTTCACTCTAGAAGCCCACAGTTAAGAAAGGAAGAACTTGCACACATAAATACAAAGAAAAGCTGTGAGAAGTTCTGTCACATAATGAGAGCTACAGAGCCTAAGCAACCTAGAAGAGTACCTGGCACATAAAAGGTGTTCCTTAAATATTCAATGAATGAATTCTAACTTGGAGCATTAGAGAGGTTTGGGGAAGAAATTGGGTTTCAATATGCCCAGAGGAAGGGTGGAAATTCTACAATTCTGAGTTATGATTTTTACAAAAGATAAATTAGCACAGGTGGTGCTGTAAAGTATACATTGCAGTAGAGATTCAAAGTAGGATTTTTGGGATAAGCTCTTGGGGAATTTATCTGGAGCCCTATAAAAACAATACATTAAGATAGACATCATCTAGGATAAAGTCTCACAAAGATGTATTATTTTCCAAGAAGCATAATTTTTAAATATGTTAAAGCAGATTACTTTTCTCATTCTAGAAGCATGGTTAAGCATCTTTTTTCTGTGCCTAAATCTTTCCAGTGCACAGAACAGTGAGTTTTTAGCTTCAAAATGTTTCCTGAGACCAGACATGCACATTGGAAGTCAATAAAAACACCAGCAAAAAGAGCAAGATGGCAGGACAGGAAGTCCCAGCCCTCATTCCCCCACAGAGACACCAACTTAACAGTATATGGACCAAAATATCATTATGGAAAAAAAAATACCATTATGAAAATTCCAGAAGACAGTTGAGATGTTGCAGTACCTCCAGCCAATCTCAAAGCCAAGAATAGCCATATTGAAATGAGTAAGAACTGTTTCATTTTACTTGTGTTCTCCCCCTCTCCCAAGCGAGCACATCTCAGCACTAGCAGACAATACCCCAATTTATGGGTTCTCCTTTAAGAGGGAGAGAGGACTAGAGTGTCAGTCTGGCATTCTGGCTTTTTGGAGGACTGCCCAAGGGTCTTGAACCTGTCTCACCTGACAGACACTGACAGAGAGCTGGCATACTTTGGATGCCTAGCAGCCCCTGATAAAAGAGAGCAGGGCAACTTGCTGCTGTAGAATCAGCGAACTTACAATGTTGCAGACAGACACCAGAGGGAGCAAGAGATTATGATGTCCTGAAAAAGAAACTAAAAGAAACCAACAAAACTCTCTAATTGAAAAATAGTATACACAGGCCCAGAGAAGTCACATCACCCACAAAAAGGTTTCAGAAGCCCCCAGATTTCCCAGCCAAGGCGATTAGTGTCTTCCTTTTTACAAAGTCAGGATGTAAGGTCTAGAAGTACCTTTTTTTCAAATGTGCAGATACTAAAACAAAGGCATAAGACACACAAAGAAATGAAGCATGAGAGACTGTGGACTCTGAGAAACAAACTGAGGGTTTTGGAGGGGAAGGTGATGGGGGATTAGGTGAGCCTGGTGGTGGGAATTAAGGAGGGCACGTATTGCATGGAGCACTGGGTGTGGTGCATAATCCATGAATCTTGGAACACTGAAGAAAGAAAAGAAAAAAAGAAAAGAAAAAACAAGGAAGAATTGTTTGATGGATTGTTTGATCCATCAAAAAAAAAGAATTGTTTGATGAATCTCCACAAACCTATCCTAAAGAAACAGGTATATGAATTAACTGATAGTTCAAAACAATTTTTATAAAGGTGTTCAATGAACTTAAGAAAATGATACATGAACAAAATAAAAATAAGGAGAAAAAATTTAAAACAAGTTTTAGAGCTGAAGAATACAATAATTGAACTGAAAAATTAGGAGAGTTCAAGAGCAGGCTTAATCAAATAGAAGAAAGAATGAGTGAACTCAAAGATAAGTCATCTGAAATCATGCTATCACAGGAACAAAAAGGATAAAGAATGAAGAAAGCCTAAGGGATGTATGCAGTACCGCCAGAGAGACCAATATAAACATTATGGTACTCCCAGAAGATGAGAGAATGGGGAAGAGAGCTTATTTAAAGAAATAATAGCTAAAAATTTCCCAGTCTGGGAAAGGAAGTGGATATCCAGATTCAAGAAGTCCCACAGACTCCAAATATAATGAACCCAAAGAAATCCACACAAAGAAACATAATCAACTTGTCATTAAGTCAGAGACAAAGAATTTTGAAAACACCAAGAGGAAAGCAACTTGTCATGTACAATGGAACCCTCATAAAATCAATGATTTCTCACCAGAAACCCTACAGGTCAAAAGGGATAGAATGATATATTCAAAATACTAAAAGAAAAAAATGCCAGCCAAGAAAACTATACCAAGTAAAACTGTCCTTCAGACATGAAGAAACAAAAGCTTTCCCAGATAAACAAGACTAAGGGAATGATCACCGCTAGACTTGCCTTACAAGAAATTCTGAAGTGAGGAATGCCTGGATGGCTTAGGCCATAGAGCATGGCAACGTTTTTTTTTTTTTTTTTTTTTTTGAAGAGCATGGCAACTTTTTATCTTGGGGTTGTGAGTTTGAGCCCCACACTGTGTGTAGAGATTACTTAAAAAAAATCTTAATTTTTTTTTAAAAAGAAGAAATTCTAAAGTGAGTCCTTCAAGTAGGAACAGAAAGATGCTAAACAACAATACGGAAAGCGTATGAAAGTCCAATTGATCCTTGAACAGCATGGTTTTAACTGCATGGGTACACTTATATATGGATTTTTTAAATAAACATATGGTACTGTAAATGTATTTTCTTTTCCTTATGATTTTCTTAATAACATGTTCTTTTCCTTAGCTTACTTCATTGTAGGAATATAGTATATAATACATATAACATACAAAATATGTGTTAATCAACTGTTCATGTTATTGTAAGTCTTCCAGTCAACAGAAGGCTCTTAGTAGTTAAGTTTTAGGGAGGCTATAAACAAGGAGGCTATAAATCATTTTAATTCTGACATAGAATTACAAAAATTTTCTGGTAACATTTTGTATATTTTTATGTAAAAGTATAGTAATAATGGTAATTATAAAAATACAGGAATGAATACCTAATATACAAATAGATATTTCTTTTTTTATTTTTATTTTTTCCCAAATATATTTATTTTATTTTTTCAGTGTTACAAGATTAATTGTTCGTGCACCACACCCAGTGCTCCATGCAATATGTGCCCTCCTCAATACCCACCACCAGGCTCGCCCAACCTCCACCCTCTCCCCTCCAAAAACCTCAGTTTGTTGCTCAGACAAATAGATATTTCATAGGGCACCTGGGTGGCTCAGTCAGTTAAGCATCCAACTCTTGATCTCATGGTCATGAGTTCAAGCCACACATTGGGATCCACGCATAAAAAAATGTATTTTGTGACATCAATAAAATAAAATATTGGGGAGATAAGTAAAAGGATAGCATATTTGTTTGCAATCGAAGTTATTATTAGATTAAAATGGATTATTATAACTATATTATATGTAAGCCCACTGGTAACCATAAAGAAAATACCTATTGAAGATACACAGAAGAAAACAAGGAATCAAAGCATGTTACTACAGAACAATCCATAGCACAAAGGAAGACAGCAGGAGTAAAATGAGGGACTAGACAACTATAAGACAGAAAGTAATTAACAAAATGACAATAGTAAGCCCTTCTCTACCAATAATTACTGTAAATGTAAGTATATTAAATTCCCCAATAAAAAGACACACAAAAAGCAAGATCCAATTATATACTGTCTACTCAAATAGACTCCAGAGACTCATTTTATGTTTAAAGACACACATAAGATGAAGATGAAAGAATTGAAAAAATATACTCCACACGAATAATAACCCTAAGAGAGCAGAGTGGCCATATGTCTATTAAGACTAAATAGTATTAAAGTGACTATTACTAATAGTCCTAAAGTGACTCAGAAGAGATAAAGAACAATTTTCAATTTTCCAGAAATATATAACAATTGTAAATGCATAGGCACCCATCCCATCAGGACACCCAAATATAAGAAGCAACCATTGAAAGAACTGAAGGGAAAAGAAGACAGCAAGGCAATAAAGGTAGGGGATTTCGATACCCAAATTTGAATAATGGATAGACATCCAGGAGGAAAACTAATTAGGGAAACAGATGCTTTACACAATACTGCAGACCAAATAGACCTAACATATGTATACAAAATATTCCATTCAGCATCAGCAAAATACACATTTTTCTCAAGCACACATGGAACATTCTCTAGTAGAGATCACATGTTAGTTCACAAACAAACAAATCTAAGATATACCACATCTTTATCCATTCATCTGTCATTGGACACTTGGACTGCTTCCATAATTTGGTTATTGCAAATAATGCTGCAATAAACATGAGTGCATATATCTCTTTTTATTAGTGTTTTCATAATCTTTTGGTAAATACCCAGTAGAGGAATTACTGGCTAATAAAGTAATTTCTATTTTTAATTTTTTGAGGAACCTTCAGACTGTTTTCCACAGTGGCTATACCAGTTTGCATTCCCACCAACAATGCACCAGGGTTCCTTTTTCTCTAATTCTTGCCAACACTTATTGTTACTTGTTTTTTATTTTAGCCATTCTTACAGGTGTAGGGTGATGTCATTGTGGTTTTGATCTGCATTTCCCTGGTAATTAGTGATGTAAAGCATCTTTTCTTTTCATGTGTTGGCCATCTGGATATCTTCTTTGGAGAATTGTCTGTTCATGTCTTCTGCCCATTTTTAATTAGATTATTTGGTTTGGGTGTTGAGTTGTGTTTTTGTTTGTTTGTTTGTTTAGCCAACATATAATACATCATTAGTTTTTATGTAACGTTCTATGACTCATTAGTTGCATATAACATCCAGTGCTCATCACATCACATGCCCTCCTTAATACCCATCACCAAGTTACCTCATACCCCCACCCACCGCCCTTTCTGCAGCCTTCAGTCTGTTTCCCAGATTCAAGAGTCTCTCATGGTTTGTCTTCCTCTCTGATTTTTTCCCATTCAGTTTTCTCTCCCTGTCCCTATGATCCTCTGCTTTATTCTGTATATTCCACATATGTTGAGGTGTATCAGTTCTTTATATATTTTAGATCCTAACCCTTTAACAGATATGTCCTTGGCAAATATCTTCTTCCATTTACTAGTTTCTCTTTTAGTTTTGTTGAGTGTTTCCTTTTCTGTGCAGAAGCTTTTAAGTTTGAAATAGTCCCAATAGCTTATTTTTCCTTTTGCTTCCCTTGCCTCAGGAATATATCAAGAAAAAAGTTGCTGTGGCTGATGTCAAAGAGGTTACAGCCTGTGTACTCCTCTAGGATTTTTATGGTTTCAGGTCTCAAATTTAGGTCTTTAACCCATTTTGAGTGTTGTTGTTTTTTTAGTATGGTGTAAAAAGTCATCCAGTTTTATTCTTTTGCATGTAGCTGTCTAGTTTTCCCAAAACCATTTGTTGGAGAGACTTTCTTTTTCCTATTGCATATTCTTGCCTCTTCTGTTGAAGATGAATTGATTGTATAGTTGTGGGTTTATGTCTGGGCTCTCTATTCTGTTCCATTAATCTGGGTATCTATTTTTGTGCCAATTCCATACTGTTCTGATTACTACAGCTTGGTTGTAGATCTTGAAATCTGGGATTGTGATACCTCCAGTTTTGTTCTTTGTTTTGAAGATTGCTTTGGCTATTTGTGTTTTTTTGTAATTCCATACATATTTTAGGATTATTTGTTCTAGTTCTGTGGAAAATGCTATTGATATTTTGCTAGGAATTACATTAAATCTGTAGATTGCTTTGGGTAATATGGACATTTTAAGAGTATTTATTCACCCAATCCATGAACATCTTTCCATTTGTTTGTGTCATCCTCAGTTTCTTTCGTCACATTTTATGCTTTTCAAAGTAGAGATCTTTCACATCCTTGGTTAAGTTTATTTGACAACTTCTTTTTTTTTTTTTTAAGATTTTATTTATTTATTTGACAGAGAGAGAGAGAGATCACAAGTAGGCAGAGAGGCAAAGCAGGCTCCCCGCTGAGCAGAGAGCCCGATGCGGGGCTCGATCCCAGGACCCTGAGATCATGACCCGAGCAGAAGGCAGAGGCTTTAACCCACTGAGCCACCCAGGTGCCCCTATTTGACAACTTCTTAAAATAAGACAACAAATAATGAAGTTATCCACATTGATTGACTCTTCCTTTCACAAATGCTTTTTCTGCTACATGTGATGCAGTTTGATAGCATTTTACCCACAGTACAACTTCTGTCAAAATTGGAGTCCATCCTCTCAAATCTTGCCACTGCTTTACCAACTAACTTTATGTAACATTCTCAATCCTTTTTTGTCATTTCAATAATCTTTATAGAGTCTTCATCGGGGTCCATCTCAAAAAACGACTTTCTTTGCTCACCCTAAAGAAGCAACACTTCATTCATTAAAGTTATTTCACAAGATTGCAGCATTTCAGTCCCATCTTCAGGCTCCACTTCTAATTCTAATTCTCTTGCTCTTTTCATCACATCTGCAGTTACTTCCTCCACTGAAGTCTGGAACCCCTCAAAGTCCTCCATGAGGGTTGGAACCAACTTCTTCCAAATTCCTGTTAGTGTTGATATTTTGATCTCCTCCCATGAATCACAAATGTTCTTTTTTTTTTTTAAGATTTTATTTATTTATCAAAAAAAAAAAGATTTTATTTATTTATTTGAAAGAGAGAGAGAGCAAGAGAGGGAACACAAGCAGGGGGAATGGTAGCGGGAGAAGCAGGCTACCAGCGGAGCAGGGAGCCTGATGTGGGGCTTGATTCCAGGACTCTGGGATCATGACCTGAGCTGAAGGCAGACACTTAATGACTGAGCCACCCATGCATCCCAAATCACAAATGTTCTTAACAGCCTCTTTGGAGAATCCTTTACAGAAAGTCTTCAATTTACTTTGTCCAGACCCATCAGAAGAATCACTATCTGTGACAACTACAGCCTTACAATTGTATTTAAGTAATAACACTTGAAATTCACAGTAACTCCTTGATCAATGGAATGGATGTTGTGTTAGCAGGCACAAAAACAACATTCATTTCATTGTATGTCTCTTTCAACTCTTGGGTGACCAGGTGCATTGTCAATAAGCAGTAATATTATGAAAGAAATCTTTTTTTCTAAGCAAGTAGGTGTTCATAGGAGACTTAAAATATTCAGTAAAACAGGTTCATAAACAGATGTACTGTCATCCAGGCTTTGTTGTTCCATTTATAGAGCAGAGGTACAGTAGATTCAGCATAATTCTGAAGGGCCCTAGGATTTTTGAGAATGGTAAATAAGCATTGACTTCAACATAAAGCTACCAGCAGCATTAGCCCCTAACAAGAGAGTCAGCCTGCCCTTTGAAGCTTTGAAACCAGTCATGGATTTCTCCTCTCTAGCTATAAAAATCCTACATGGCATCTTCTTCCAATATGAGGCAGTTTCGTTTACATTGAGAGAATCTGTTGTTTAGTGTAGCCACCTTCATTAATTACTTGAACTAGATTTTCTGGATAACTTACTGCAGCTTCTACATTGACACATTCTGCTCCACTCTACACTTTTATGTTGTGGAGATGGCTTCTTTCTTTAAACCTCATGAACTGACCTCTGCTAACTTTTCTTCTACACTTATCTCACCTCTCAGCCCTCATAGAATTGAAGAGAGCTAAGGCCTTGCTCTGGATTAGGTTTTGGCTTAAGGGAATGTGGTGGCTGGTTTGATCTTCTATCCAGACAGCTGAAACTTTCTCTTTTCTCTATGTCAGCCATGAGGCTGTTTCACTTTCTTATCATTAGTGTGTTCACTGAAGTAGAACTTTTAATTTCCTTCAAGGAAAAAAAAAATCCTTCAGAACTTTCCCTTTGCATTCACAGCTTGGTTAACCTTTTGGTGCAGGATACTAAGCTTTTGGCATGTCTAAGCTTTTGACAGCCTTCCTCACTGAGTTCAATCATTTCTAGCTTTTGATTTAAAGTGGGAGACTTGGAAATCTTCTTGTTACTTGAACACTTAGAGGCCAGTGTAAGGTTATTAATTGGCCTAACTTCAATATTGTGCCTCAAGGAATAGGGAGGCCCAAGGAAAGGGAGAGTTGGGGGAACGGCTGGTAGGTGGAGCAGTCATAACATACACCTTTATCAAGTTCATCGTCTTATATGGGTTCAATTCATGGTGCCCCAAAACAATGAAAATGATAGCGTCAAAGATCACTGATCAAAAATCACCATAACAAATATAATAATGAAAAAGTTTGAAGTATTTCAAGAATTTCCGTATGTGGCACAGAAACATGAAGTGAGCCAATGCTGTTGGAAAAATGGCACCAATAGACTTGCTCAATACAGGGTAGCCATAAATCTTCCATTTGTAAAAAATGAAGTATCTGCGAAGCACAATAAATTGAGGTGGGCCTGTATTTGCACTCATGTTCACTGTAGCATTATTCATAATAGCCAAGAGGTGGAAATAACTTAAATATCCATTGACAGATGAGTGTATATATATACATTTTTAATATGTATATAAGGAATACATACATACATATATATATAAAATTTTATATATATATATATATGTAAGGAATACTACTCAGCAATAAAAAAGAAGGTGGTCCTGTCTTATGCTACAACATGGATGAACCTGCAGGCAGTGTGCTAAGTAAAATAAGCCAGTCGCATAAGGACAAATACTGTATGATTTCATTTATTTGAGATATCTGAAGTAGTCAAACTCATAAAAAAGAAAGTAAAATGGTGGTTGCCAGGAGCTGGAATGAAGGGAAGAAGGAAGTTGCTATTAAGTGAGTATTGAGTTTCAGTCATGTGGAATGAAAAAGTTCTGAAGATCTGGTTTACAACATTGTGCTTATAGTTAGATTGTAATATATACTTAAAAATTGTTAGAGGGCAAATTTATATTACATGTTTTTATCATTAAGAAAAGACCAGTGAAAGTACTACTGAGTGCTGGGAAAATAGATTAACAGACTTCTGTTTGAAATTGTAAATAGTCCATATTACAGATGAGCAAATTGAAATGTGACAGAGAACACACAAGTACCTAGTGATGAAACCATGGGACCTGGGTCCTAGTCTCCTAAGCCCTTGTCCAAGGTTTCCCTTCCTGTAACCTGAATCAATGTGTCCTCACTTTATTGAGCTGACAAATGAGACAAAGCAACATATTTGTGACTTTACTTTTATACATGTTAAATATTGTCACCTGGGTAGAATTCACTGAGAAAGCATTATAATTTCTTAATGTTTCATTGCATTTTAAAAAGCATTAAATATTTTATTAGCATTCTTATTTTTAATTCGTAGTGACCTGTTCTTCATGGAATATTTAAAGAATATGCTGATATATTGTGTGTATATATTTTCTTAGCCAAGGAGTTTGGTAATTGAAAAGTGATGTACAAGCCTTAAATAATTTGATATGATATTGTTGGATTAAAGAGGCTATTGATGAGCATTTCAAAAGTGCTCCAAAGGTGACAAGAAAGTTCTGTATATAAACAAAGAAAATACAAGTGCAACCCTACAGCAAGGGGATTGTTTCTTACTGAGTCGTGTGCAAAGCCATACAGATGCCTGTTTGATTTTCATTATAGCAGCAAAAGCCTGGAACTGGCCATTAACCACATTGTTTTCTTTGTACTAAGGAGCCAGAACATGGGATCCATAGTTAATTATATGGGATTAGAAATCCTTCAGTCCTCCACAAGTAACAGTACTCTTCCTGATGCCAATTGCATCTTATTACCTCCTTTCACTCTGTAGCACTTACTCAGGCTGTCAAGGGCAACCTGCCCCTTTTTCATCAGTAATGTGAAGTCTGTTTGTGTCTAATGTGCCAAATATCTTACTGACGTAGAGAATATCAAAACCAGAGAGGAAGCCTTCATAGTATCTGATCTAGTTCAGTCCTCCTGTTTTATAAATGAGGGCAGTAGAAATCAAAAGAGGAAAGGGATGGAAGATGTATGGGATGGAGTACTTGCCAAAAGTTTCACTGCCTGTTACCAACAGAACTGTGATTCAAATTCAGGTTTCCTAAATTCCAACCTAGTATTCTTTCCACTCTGTTACTTGACACACTGCTAACTTAGGTTTAGTAAGAACATTTTTTTTTTTAGATTTTTTTATTTATTTATCTGAGAGAGAAAGAGAGATCACAAGTAGGCAGAGAGGCAGGCAGAGAGAGAGAGAGAGAGAGAGAGAGAGGAAAGCAGGCTCCCTGCAAGCAGAGAGTCTAAGGCTCGATCCCAGGACCCTGGGATCATGACCTGAGCTGAAGGCAGAGGCTTTAACCCACTGAACCACTCAGGCACCCCTGGTAAGAACATTTAAGTGATGTTTTGATTGTTGCAGAGCTTTACCCTCAAAGCTACATTCAGAGTTGATCTAGCAAAAAAAAAAGGGGGGGGGCGGGACAGATTATAACTTCATTTTTTCTTTTTTTTATTGAAATTCAATTAGCCTACATAATATTTTTTGATATAATGTTATAATGCTCAGTGATTCATTAGTTGCATATAACACCCGGTGCTCATCACATCACTGCCCTCCTTAATGCCCAGCACCCAGTTACCCCATCCACCAACCCACCTCCCCTTTCACAACCCTCAGTGTGTTTCCCAAATTCAAGAGTCAGTTTTGCCTCCCTTCCCCTATTATCCTCTGCACCATTACTTATGTTCCACATATGAGTGAAACCATATGATAATTCTCTTTCTCTGATTGACTTATTCCACTTAGCACAATACCCTCCAGTTCCATCCATGTCGATGCAAATGTTGAGTATTCATCCTTTCTGATGGCTGAATAAGATTCCATTTTATATATCAACCACATCTTCTTTTTCCATTCATCTGTTGAAGGGCATCTCGGCTCCTTCCATAGTTAGGCTGTTGTGGACATTGCTGCTATGACATTGGGGTGCAGGTGCCCCTTCTTTTCACTACATCTGTGTTTTTGGGGTAAATACCTAGTAGTACAATTGCTGGGTCATAGGGAGCTCTATTTTTAACATCTTGAGGAACCTCCATACTGTTTTCCAGACTGGCTGCACCAGCTTGCATTCCCACCAATAGTGTAGGAGGGTTCCCCTTTGTCCACATCCTTGCCAACATTTGTTGTTCCTTATCTTGTTAATTTTGGCCATTATAATTGGTGTAAGGTGGTATCTCATTGTGGTTTTGATTTGTATTTCCCTGATGGCTAATGATATGAAGCATTTTTTCATTTGTCTGTTAGCTGTTTGACTTCAAGCTATCCTACAAAGCTGTAGTCATCAAAACAATATGGTACTGACACAAAAACAGACACATAGACCAATGGAACAGAATAGAGAGCCCAAAAAATGGACCCTCAACTCTATGGTCAACTAATCTTCGACAAAGCAGGAAAGACTATCCAATGGAAAAAAGACAGTCTCTTCAACAACTGGTGTTGGGGAAATTGGACAGCCATATGTATACCGTACACAAAGATAAACTCAAAATGGATGAAAGACCTAAATGTGAGACAGGAAACCATCAAAATCCTAGAAGAGAACACAGGCAGCAACCTCCTGGACCTTGAACACAGCAACTTCTTATAAGACATGGCTCTAAAGGCAAGGGAAACAAAAGCAAAAATGAACTATTGGGGGCCACCTGGATGGCTCAGTTGCTTAACCGTCTGCCTTCAGCTCAGGTCATGATCCCGGGATCCTGGAATCAAGCCCTGTATGCTGAGCAGAGAGCCTGTTTCTCCCTCTGCTTCTTCTCCCTGTGCTCTCTCTCTCTTGCTCACTCTCTCTCTCAAATAAATAAAATCCTTTTTTTTTTTTTTAAAAAATGAACTCTGAGAAACAAACAGGGTTTTGAAGGGGAGTGGGTGGGGGGTTGGGTGAGCCTGGTGGTGGGTATTGAGGGGGGCACATATTGCATGGAGCACTGGGTGTGGTACATGAACAATGAATCTTGGAACACTGAAAAAATTAAATTAAATTAAAAAAAGTAAAGTCTAAAAGGAAAATAAATAAAAATTTAAAAATGAACTATTGGGACTTCATCAAAATAAAAAGCTTCTGCACAGCAAAGGAAACAACAAAACTAAAAGACAACCCATGGAATGGGAGAAGATATTTGCAAATGACATTACAGAGAAAGGGCTGGTATCCAAGATCTATAAAGAACTTCTCCAATTTAACACCCAAAAAACAAATAATCCAGTTAAGAAATGGGCAGAAGACATGAACAGACACTGCTCTGAAGAAGACATATAATTGGCTAAAAGATTATAACTTTATTTTTTTAAGTCCATAATTGTCATTTATTGTATGACGTTTGTAGAACACAGTGTAGAACACTGTAGAACAATGTTAGAATATTACGTAATAGAGATTTTACATCATTCTCATTGCACGAAACACTCAAATTGTTTACCATGTTAAAGATTCTGTGTAATTATTAGATGTATGTTTTCTTAGTTATGAAAACATTATGGTATAACTTTAATTTTCCTTCCACTGCAGTCATATGAAATAGTATCATCACCATCATTATGACTATAACCTAAAATCATTAATTGACTGCTTGAGGAAGAAATTGACACATATAGCTTCATAGCAGGTATTTTATCACACTGCCTTCAAATGGTAGGTAAAGCAAATGGAATTATTAAATATGTAAAAATGTTGAATAAAACTATTAACAAACTTGGTTTAACACAAAAAACCTTATATGCAATACTAGAAATATACATTCTTTATAAGAGCACACGGAAAATTTATAAGAATTGACTGTGCAGTAGGCCACTGAGCAAGTCTTAATAAATGTCAGAGAATCAGTTACATGATGATCCTGAAGAGATATGACTGAAGAGGCTCCTATAACTGGGTAAAGTATGAAAAAAATACCTAAAGGTACTAGAGACCATTCAAAAGCTGACACATTCTGATGGGAATAGACACTTAGAAGAAGAGAATGGCATTGTGTGAATTCCGTGATTTATGCCTTTTTAGCTGAGGACAGGGCATAGTTGTTACCACATGCAACTACTTGAATTACCATAGAAAATCCACAATCTTTCTGGCCTGAAGATCTAGAGGACAATTCAGGGCAAAAACAACTGCTAGAATGTGAAAATGAAGTTCAGAAAGGAGAGCGCCAGAAAGTGGGATCCCCTAATTATTTATAAATGTCTGAATTATCCTAGTACCATAAATGTGTGGGATAGACAGAGCTAAAGACAAAAAGAGCTGAAGTGAGATTTCAGCCGCTGTCCATGAATTGTTTTGCAGTTTGACCCTAACAAAGTCAAACACCTAGTTTAAAAAAGAAAATCAAACTAAAAAGTAATTGAAATAAAAAATACACTGAATAATAAATGAGAGGGAGTGATGATATTAGAAAAATTACCATTAGACAAACACCACAGTAATAATTACTGCAGAAGAGAATCATTAATGGATGTAAAACTTAGTGAGCAAAGTATGACAAGAAGCCAAGCCTCAAAGTAACTCCCCACAAGGTAACTTTTAATTACAAAAAGGGAAAATAGAAACCTTACAATAAAGAACTTGGTAGATATTACCTTAACCATGTGATCAAAGCTAGTATCACCAGAAACAACATATCAGCATCATTTCCTTTCTGATATTATCTACTTAGAAATTCATAGCATCACTTTTGAGGTATTCTTGTAAAAAATGCATAACCATCACTTAGTCATGAGAAAACATCAGACAGATCCAAATTGAGGACAGTCTAATTGAGGATTCTAGAGAGATGTGACAACTAAACTTTTTGTGGGATCCTGAATTGGATCCTGGGGCCAAAAAAAAAAAAAGAAGAAGAAGAAGAACATGAGAAAACTGGCAAAATTCTAATCAGGTCTATTTTCTGGTTTGGGTAATGGTGCCATAGTTGTGTAGCATGTTAACAGTAGGGAAAGCTGGGAGAATTGCAAAATCATTTACAAAATAAGTCTAAATTTTTAAAAAACAATTTACTACTGGGCTTAACAGCAGAATGGAGATGACAGGGGAATGGCTGTTAAAAAGACAAAAAATAACAGCTGTTGGCAAGGCAGAGAGAGAGGTGGAAGCAGGCTCCCCACCAAGCAGGGAGCCCGATGTGGGGCTCAATCTCAGGACCCTGAGATCATGACCTGAGCCAAAGGCAGAGGCTTTAACCCACTGAGCCACCCAGGTGCCCCTTGTTACTAGTTATTGGTCTAATCAGTTTGTCAATTTCATCCTGTTGCAGTCTTGGAAGTTTATAGGTTTCCAGGAATGCATCCGTTTCTTCTAGGTTGCTTAACTTATTGGCATATAACTGTTGATAATAATCTCTGGTGATTGTTTATATTTCCTTGGTGTTATTCATGATCTCTCCCCTTTCATTCATAATTTTATTAATTTGGATCCTTTCTCTTTTCCTTTGGATTAGTCTGGCCAGTGGTTTATGTATCTAGTTTATTCTTTCAAAGAACCACCTTCTTTTTTTTAATTTTTTTTTAAGATTATTTCTTTATTTAACAGAGAGAGAGATCACAAGCAGGCAGAGAGGCAGGGAAAGGAGGGGGGAAGCAGGCTCCCCGCTGAGCAGAGAGCCCAATGCAGGGCTCGATCCCAGGACCCTGAGATCATGACCTGAGCCGAAGGCAGAGGCTTTAACCCACTGAGCCACCCAGGCGCCCCCAAAGAACCACCTTCTAATTTTGTTGATATGTTCTACTCTATCTCTGGTTTCTAATTCATTGATCTCTGCTCTAATTTTAATTATTTCCTTCTCGTGCGTTCTTTAAGGTGTAAAGAGAGTTTGTGTATTCAGGATTTTTCTTTTTCTTTCTTTCTTTCTCTTTTTTTTGAGTGAGGCTTGGATGGCTATGTATTTCCCCCTTAGGACCGCCTTTGCCATAACCCATAGACTTTGGACCAGTGTGTCTTCTTCATTCTCACTGGTTTCCAGAATTGTTTTAAGTTCTTCTTTGATTTCCTCCTCTTTATTTCTTTAAAAAAATTTTAAAATATATGTGATGGTTTAAAGCAAAAATTTTAACATTATCTTGTAAGATTACAACATATGTAGGTGTACTACATATAACAACTATAGTAGAAATGATGATGAGGACAGAAAATGAATTTATAATATTACATTTCAGCATCTTACATTAAGTGATAAGATCAACTCTAAGTAGACTGTGAAGTTAAGACTGTGTTGTAATCCCTTAGAGAAACTACTAGCAAAATAGCTTAGAAGACAATATGTAGCCAAGAAACACTCTTAACTATTGAGAACAAACTGATGGTTACCATTGGGGAAGTGGGTGGAGGAATGAATGAAACAGGTGATAGCGATTAAGGAGTGCACCTGTTGTGATGAGCACTGGGTGTATGAAAGTGTTGAATCATCTGAAATTAATGTTATACTGTGTCCACTAACTGGAATTTAAATAAAAATTTTATTAAAAATTGGGGAGAAATGCGTGTGTGTGTGTGTACACAAATATTTCAAAAGAAAGAAGGAAAGGAAGAGGAAAATAAAACAGAGGGACAAACAGAAAACAAGAAAGCAGCAGACCTAAAGCAAATATATCAATATTTCCATTAAGCGAAATGTCCAAAACCCTCTAGTTACAAGACATAAATTGTCAGGAAGGATAAATGAAAGACCCACTGTATGCTCTCTACATGAAATATATTTAAAATATGAAGACACACAACCTATATAAGTTGAAAGTAAATGGATGGAAAATACTCAAATAGTAAGCATTGAAAGCTAGAGTAACTGTATTAATATCAAATGGAGAGTTAATATATAACTATATTAGAAGATCTAAAGAGGAACATTGCATATTGATAAAAGATCAGTCAGTGGGAAGATAGAACAATCATAAATGTGTCTATCATAAATGTAACATAAAGCAAATGTTAACAAAATTAAGGGGGGAAAATAATTCCATTCTAATGGATGGGATTTTAATACCCTTCCTTCAGCAACTGATAAAACAACTCAACTAAAAATGTCAGTAAAGGCATAGATGTCACCACCTTGATCAAACTGATATTTATGCATCACTACCATCAACAACTGAAGAATGCACACATTATTCTCTAGTGTACATATTATGTTTAAGATAGACTCTGTGCTAGGCCATAAAACAGCCTTAGTAAATTTAAAGATAATGAAATCAGACAAAGTATGTTCTCTGACCACAATGGAATAAAATTAGAAATCAATAATACATCCACAAAATCACAAGGAAAATTATAAACTATTTTAAACTGACATTAATGAAAGTATAGCATATCCAAAAGAGGCAATGCTTTAAGGGATGGTAATAGCTTTAAATAGGAATATTATGCAATCATTTGGCCCTGAATGTAATTCAGTTCAGGCAGAAATCAATAATGAAAAGATAAATTCATATACGTTTAGAAATTTAGAGACATAACAAATTCAGGAGTCATAGATTAAATCACAAAGTTTTAAACGTAGGATAATAATGAAAATATTACATGTCGAAACCTGGGGGGTCCAGTTAAAGCAAAATTTTGGGGAAAATATATAGCCTTAAGTGCTTACATTTGAAAAGAATAAGGTATAGCTAGTTGAGTATCTTACCTAAGAATCTTAGAAAAATGGCAGCCAAATTGATCTACAGAGAGGAGAAGAGAAATTATAATAAAGATAGAAAACAAACATTGGAGAGTATCACCAAAGCAAAAATTAGTTATCCATAAAAACTAATAATAGAGAAAAACTTCTGGCAAGATTGATAAAAAAAAAAAGCACAAATAATATAAGGAATAAAAAAGGAAAATTAACTCCAGATTGAAGAGGAATTTAAAAGTTGAAATTACTTTGAACAACTTTATACCAGTGCATTTGAAATCTTAAATCAATTTAACAAATCCTAGAAAAATATAACTCACCAAACTAACTCAACAAGAAATAGAAAGCCCAGTGGGATGCTGGCCGGCTTAGCTGGAAGACTGTGCAACTCTTGACCTCAGGGGCCATGAGTTTGAGCCCCACATTTGGTGTAGAGATGGAAGGAAGGGAGAGAGGGAGGGTGGGAGAGAGAGAGGAAAGGAGGAAGGGAGAGAGAAAAGGAAAGGAAGGGCAGGACGGAGGAGGGAGGAAGGAAAGAAGAAGGGAGGGGGGAGGAAGGAAAGAAGGGGAGAGAGAGAAGAAAGAAGCGGAAGGAAGGAAGGGAGGGGAGGAAAAAAGGGAGGAGGAAGAGGAAGGAAAGGAGAAAGGAGGACGTTTTGTTTTGTTTTTATTGACCAATTTATTTTTCAGAAATGAACTGAAAATTTTTAGCAGGAGGGCAAAAAACAAAACCAAACCCACAAAAATCTCTGTACTGTCCCAGTGACTTGACTAATGGCCCATGTGTGTCCTGAGAGATGGTGTGTGTAAGGGATGGAGCATCTCTGAAGGCAGTAAACAAATCAGGGAGCACATTGCAGATGTCTGTGTGCACTGCTGGCGAGCACCCGTGGTCATAGTGGCCCAGGCTTTCACCTCTCAGGATTCTTCACCTGACCTGAGCAGTCTGTAAACTCGAATTTTTTTTTTTTTTTTAAAGATTTTTTATTTATTTGACAGAGAGAAACATAGCGAGAGAGGGAACACAAGCAGAGGGAATGGTAGCGGGAGAAGCAGGCTTCCCGCAGAGCAGAGAGCCCGATGCGGGGCTCGATCCCAGGACACTGGGATCATGACCTGGGCCGAAGGCAGACGCTTAACCACTGAGCCACCCAGGCGCCCCGGATTTTTTTTTTTTTTTTTTTTTTTTTTTTTGTAAATTCACAAAGCTTTGGAAAGGAAGAGCAATAAATTATTGTTTTCAAATGCCTTGGTCTCCCTCTTTTCCTAGTACCCTTCAAGTGTACATTTAACACTTAAGGTACATTTAACACCTTGAGAGAACCCTGGACTCTCGTGCCCCTGCCTCGCCCGCAGAACAAACCAGGCTGTGGTCAGCAGGTGCCTTTATTTGGACCAGACCAGAAGGAGGAAGAGGAAGGGAAAGGGAAGGGAAAGGAAGGAAAGGAAAGGAGAGGAAAAAGGAGGGGAAGGGAGGGAAGGGGAGGGGAGGGGAGGGGAGAGGAGAGGAGAGGAAAGGAAAGGAAAGGAAAGAAGAGAGGAAGGAAAGGAGGGAGGGAGGGAGGGAGAGGGGGAGGAAGAAAGAAAGAGAAGAAAAAAACAAGCCTGAACAGTCTTTAACCATTAAGAAGTTGAATTGGTTTCCTGTCTCATATTGAGGTCTTTCATCCATTTTCAGTTTATCTTTGTGTATGATATAGGAGAATAGTCGAGTTTCATTCTGTCCAATTTCATTCTGTCCAGTAGCTGTCCAGTTTTCCCAGCACCATTTATTGCAGAGACTGCCTTTTTTCCATTGGATATTTTTTCCTGATTGTTAAAGATTAGTTGACCATAGGGTTGAGGGTCCATTTCTGGGCTCTCTGTTCTCTTCCATTTGTCTATGTATGTTTTTGTGCCAGTACCATGCTGTCTTGGTGGTACATAACATAGCATGATATGGTAACATAGCATAAAGTCAGGCAACATGAAGCCCCCAGTTTTGGTTTTCTTTTTCAACATTTCCTTGGCAGTTCGGGGTCTTTTCTGGTTCCATACAAACTTTAGGATTGTTTGTTCCAGCTCTTTGAAAAATGCCAATGGTATTTTAATAGGGATGGCATTGAAAGTGTAGATTGCTCTAGGCAGCATAGACATTTTAACTCTGATCATAGGCAGCATTAAGCACTTTAACAATGTTTATTCTTCCAATCTGTGGTCATGGAATGTTTTTCCATCTTTTCATGTCTTCCTCAATTTCTTTCATAGTGTTCTCTAGGTTCTAGAGAATAGATTCTTTACCTCTTTGGTTAGGTTTATTCCAAGGTATCTTAAGATTTTGGTGCTATTATAAATGGAATTGATTCCCTAGTTTCCCTTCCTAACAAGTTACATTGTTAATGTATAGAAATGCAACTGATTGTTGTGCATTGATTTTGTATCTTGCCATATTGCTCAATTGCTGTATGAGTTCTCATTATTTGGGGGTGGACTCTTTTGGGTTTCCCACATGAAGTATCCCGTCATTTGCGAAGAGTAGTTGACTTCTTTGTCATTTTGAATACATTTTGTTTCTTTTTGTTGTCTGATTGCTGTTGCTGGGACTTCTAGTATTATGGTGAATAATAGTGGTGAGAGTGAGCATCCCTGTCATATTCCTGACCTTAAAGCTGTGAGCTTTTCCCCATTGAGAATGATATTCACTGTGGGCTTTTCATAGATGGTTTTTATGATATTGAGGAATGTTCCCTCTATCCCTACAGTCTGAAGAGTTTTAATCAGTAAAGGATGCTATATTTTGGCAAATGCTTTTTTTTTTTTTTTGCATCAATTGAGAGGATCATATGGTTTTTGTCTCTTCTTTGATTGATTTACAAATATTGAACACCATTGCATCCCAGGAATAAATCCTACCTGGTAGTGATGGATAATCCTTTTAATGTACTGTTGGATGCTATGAGCTGGGATCTTGTTGAGTATTTTGGCATCCATGTTCATCAGGAATATTGGTCTGAAATTCTCCTTTTTGATGGGGTCTTTGCCTGGTTTGGGGATCAGGGTAATTGTGGCTAGAACGAATTTTGAAATTTTCCTTCTGTTTCTATGTTTTGAAACCACTTCCGTAGAATGGGTATTATTTCTTCCTTAAATGTTTGGTAGAATTCCCCAGGGAATCCATCTGGCCCTGGTCTCGTGTTTTGGGAGGTTTTTGATCCATCAAAATCCTAGAGGAGAACATGGGCAGTAACCTCTTTGATACAACTTCTTTTAAGACATGGCTCCAAAAGGCAATAGAAACAAAAGCAAAAATGAACTTTTGAGACTCCATCAAGATAAAAAAGCTTCTGCACAACAAACAATCAACAAAACTAAGAGGCAACCCACAGAATGGGAGAAGATATTTGCAAATGATATTACAGACAAAGGGCTAGTATCCAAGATCTATAAAGAAGTTTTCAAACTCAACCCCCAAAAACCAAATAACCAGTGAAAAAATGGGCAGAAGACATGAACAGACACTTCTCCAAAGAAGGCATATGAATGGCTAACGGACACATGAAAACATGTTCATTGTCACTAGCCATCGGGGAGATTCAAATCAAAACCACAGTGATATACCACTTTATACCAGTTAGAATGGCAAAAACTAACAAGGCAGGAAACAACAAATATTGGTGAGGATGTGGACAAAGGGAAACCCTCTTTCACTGTTGGTGGGAATGCAAGCTGGTATAGCCACTTTGGAAAACAGTGTGGAGGTTCCTCGAAAAGTATAGAGCTACCCTACGACCCAGCAACTGCATTACTAGGCATTTATTCCAAAGACACAGATGTAGTGAAAAGAAGGGGCGCTGCACCACAGTGTTCATAACAGCAATGTTCACAATAGCCAAACTGTGGAAGGAGCCAAGATGCCCTTCAACAGATGAATGGAAAAAGAAGATGTAGTCCATATATACAATGGAATATTATTCAGCCGTCAGAAGGGATGAATCATTCACACTGACATAGATAGAACTGGAGGGGATTATGCTAAGTGAAATTAGTCAGGCAGAGAAAGGCAATTATCATATGATTTCAACCATATTTGGAACATAAAGAATAGCTCAGAAGACAGTCAGATAAGGGAGAGAAAACTGAAGGGAGGAAATCTGAAAGGGAGACAACCATGAGAGACTATGGACTCCAGGAAACAAACTAAGGGTTTCAGAGGGGAGGGGTAGGAAGACAGGGTAGCCAGGTGATGGGTATTAAGGAGGGCACATGTTGTGATGAGCACTGGGTGTTATACACAACTAATGAATCATTAACACTACATCAAATACTAATGATGTACTACATGGTGGCTAACTGAGCATAAATTTAAAAAAAAGAAGTCGAATTGGTTATTTACAGTCTTTTTCCCCCCCAAATATGTTTATTTTATTTTTTCAGTGTTACAAGATTTATTGTTCATGCACCACACCCTGTGCTCCATGCAATACGTGCCCTCTTCAATACCCACCACCAGGCTCGCCCAACCCCCCACCCCCACCCCTCCTAAACTGTCAGTTAGTTGCTCAGAGTCTGTCTTTCCACAAAGAAAACACAAGGCCTAGACAATTTTATAGCTAACTTCTAGCAAACATTCAAGGAATAAATGATTTTGTTCTTAAAATTTTCCAGAAAAAGTGGGATTCCATCCCAATTCATCCTTTGAGGCCAGTACAATCTTGATAACAAAATCAGACAAAAAAAGAAAAAAAAATTGCAAGCCAGTCTCTCTCATGAGCTGAAAAGCAAAAACTTCTAAAAATATTAGTAGACTTTAGTAAGTTAAATTCACTTATTCTTTAATTCCAGTGTAATTAATGTACACTGTTATATTATTTCCAATGTACTATATAGTGATTCAACAATTCCACACATTTTCAGTGTTCATCATTATAAGTGTATTTGTAATCTCCTTTGCATATTTCAGACTTCCCCCATGTTCCTCCCATCAGTGTGTTCACTATATTTAAGAGTCTGATTTGTCTTTATATTCATTTGTTTATTTTGTTTCTTAAATTCTACAAGTGAAATCATATGGTATTTGTCTTTCTCTAACTTAGCATTATACACACTAGATTCATCCATATTGTTGCAAATGGTAAGATTTCATTCTTTCTTATGGCTAATATTCTATTGTGTCTGTGCATAAAATATATGTGAACAATATATGTGAAGTGAAACAGTAAGTATTTGTTTTATTGATATACTAGGCTTAGATCTGTGTTTAACAAGCAAGCCTAATAATAGCACCATGGTTAGACTATAAGCTTGCTTTTCCATCATTTTATAATTTATTAAGCAAACAAGTGATCAAATGTCTCTCATCCACCTGATGTGATCTTTATATGTACATACTGTTAATAAGTCCCATTTGGAACAGTTGAAAATCTTTTAGCAAAAGCTTTCAAGATGAGCTCACAAACTTTCTTTAAATTTTACGAGTTATATTAGCTCAAATGGAAGGAACTCAAATGAGTACTTGCCCAATCAGAGCCCATTACTTCTAAGTTATCAGCCTGCACACTGCCATCTACCCCATCTCACTCCCCACCATGGGAGTTCCTTTTTCTTCACATCCTTGTTAGCATGATGTTTCTTGTGTTTTTTATTTTAGCCATTTTGACAGGTATAAGGTGATATCTCATTATAGTTTTGATTTGCATATCCCTGATGATTGGTGACATGGACCATCACTTCATGTGTCTGTTGGCCATCTGGATATCTTTTTTGGAGAAATGTCTGTTCATGTCTTCTGCCCATTTTTTAATTGGATTATTTCATTTTGGGATGTTAGGTTGCATAAGTTCTTTATATATTTTGGATACTGACCCTTTATTGAATAGGTCATTTGCAAATATCTTCTCCCTTTCAGTAAGTTGTTCAGTCTCCCATTATAGTTTTGTTAATTATTTCCTTTCCTATGCAGAAATTTAAATTTTGCTTTTAATTTTGATTTAAAATAAATTTATAAATTTATTTGTCCCAATAATTTATTTTTGCCCTTGTTTCCTTTGCCTTAGGAGATAAATCTAGAACGATGTTGCTACAGCTGATGTCAGAGAAATTACTATGCTCTTTTCTAGGATTTTAATTGTTTCAGGTCTCTCATATAGGTCTTTAGTCCATTTTGAGTTTATTTTTTAGTATTGTGTAAGAGAATGTGGTCCAGTTTCATTCTATAGCATATAGCTGTCTAGATTTCCCAGCACCATTTGCTGAAGAGACTCTCTTTCCCACTGGATATTCTTGCCTCCTTTGTCAAAGATCATTGACCATGGTTTTATTTCTGGGTTCTCTATTCTGTTACACTGATCAATGTGTATATTTCTGTGCTAATTTCATACTGTTTTGATTTCTACAGCCTTATAGTATATCTTGAAATCTGGGATTATGATACCTCCAGTTTTGTTCTTTTACAAGATTGTTTTGACTACTTGTGGTCTTTTATAATTCCATACAAGTTTTGGGATTATTTATTCTAATTCTGTGAAAAAATGCTGTCAGTATTTTAATAAAGATTGCATGAAATCTGTAGATTGCTTTGGGTAGTATGGACATTTTAATAATATTTGTTCTCCCAATCTGTGAGCATGGAATGTCTTTCCATTTGTTTGTGTTGTCTTCAACTCTTTTCATTCGTGTTTTACACTTTATAGTTTTCATAATACAGGTCTTTCACCTCATTGGTTAAGCTTATTTTCTTGGGTAAATAGGAGTGAGATTGGTAGGAAGTAGGGTAAGTATATGTGTATAATAAACAGTCAAACTTAAATCACATTATGTAGGAAAATGAGAGAAAATGTCAGGCTTAGCAAAGCTTCCAGCCTAAGTAAAGGAAGGGGAAAGAGGAGTGAGTGCTAGTGGGAACAGCTTTGGCTGGACATAAGCAAAGATCAAATTATGAGGGATACTGAGTTGATGGTGAAATGACATGGCTTTAGCTGTCTCTCAGGTTTCAAATATTAATGAAAATGTGAGGAAAAATGTATCCATTTTTTTTAAAGATTTTTACATTTATTTTGGAGAAAGAGTGTACAAGCAGTGTGGGGGGGGAGTCAGAGGGAGAAGAAGAGAAGCAGACACCCCACCGAATGCAGAGCCCTGCATGGGGCTTGACCCCATTACCCTGAGATCATGACCTGAGCCAAAATCAGGAGTCGGACAGTTCATTGACTGAACCACCCAGGTGCCCTGAAAGAATGAATGTACCTATTTTACAACTGTTTGGAGAAACAATGTATTATATTTTAAATTGATACAAATGATAATTATGTCTCAGTTTAACCAAGAAGACCTGTATCTCCAATTCTGCTCCAGGTATCATTCTGCCATTTTTTAACAATGAAAGATAAATTTGTATTTCATTTATGAAATACACTGCACCAATTACCTAAGAATAATGAAAGTGTAATGAGGAACAGGATATTTACCTAGTTGCAGAGTACATCCATACAGAATTATTTTTTTGGTTTTTATTTAAATTCCAGTTAATTAACATACAATATAGTATTAGTTTCAGGTATACAATCTAGTGATTCAGCAATTCCGTATAATACCCGGTGCTCATCACAAGTGCAGTCCTTAATCCCCATCACCTGTGTACCCCTTCCCCCCCCCACCTCCTCTCTGCTTACCATCAGTTTGTTCTCAGTAATTAAGAGTCCGTTTCTTAGTTTCTCTCTCTCTCTTTTTTCCTCTTTGCTCATTTGTTTTGTGTCTTCAATTCCACATATGAGTGAAATCATATGGTATTTGTTTTTCTCTGACTGACTTATTTCTCTTAGCAAAATATTCTCTAGTTCCATCCATGTCATTGCAAATGGCAAGATTTCATTCTTTTTTTGTGGCTGAATAATATTCTGTTATATGTATACCACATGTTGTTTATCCACTTTTCAGCCAATGGACACTGAGACTGCTTTCATATCCTGGCAATTGTAAATAATGTTGCTATAAACATAGGGGTGTATGTATCCCTTTGAATTAGTGTTTTTGTATTTTGGGGTTAAATATCCAGTACTGTGATTAATGGATCTTTTTATCAGTAGTCTTTCTTAAATTTTTTTTCAATTTTTATTTTTTAATTATGTTTTTTTTATTAATTTTATTTATTTTTTTCAGTGTTACAAGATTTATTGTTTTGCACTACACCCGGTGCTCCATGCAGTATGTGCCCTCCTCAATACCCAGCACCAGGCTTACCCAACCCCCACCCCCCTCCCCTCCAAAACCCTCAGTTTGTTGCTCAGAGTCCACAGTCTCTCAAGGTTCATCTCCCCCTCTGATTTCCCCCCATTCACCCCTCCCTTCCTTCTCATAATGCCCTCCATGTTTTTCTTTACGCTCAGCACGTAAGTGGGACCATAAGGTAATTGGTTCTCTCTGCTTGACTTATTTCACTCCGCATAATCTCTTCCAGTCCCATCCATGTTGATATAAAAGTTGGATATTCGTCCTTTCTAATGG
>CM053609.1:21881464-21914770 GCA_028646535.1 Procyon lotor | reverse complement strand
ACTTGTCTTCTCGGGGAGGGGCCTGGCCAGTTGTTTTCCAGTCAATCTTGCTTGGGTTGAGTCACCCTGCCCCCCAGTCAAGGGGCAGAGCTCTGTGGAACCCGGTTTCTCAGTCTCTAGCTCTCTGAAGGCTTTTGGCCTTTTGTAGCTTTTTCTCCTTTTCAGAGAGTCTGAGCGAGGGGTCTGTCTGTCCCTACCCAGACCTCCCTGTCACAGAGAAGCCGCAGTCTGCTCCCCTCTGGGTGGACCAGAAGGAACACTCCCCTCCGCAAATCTCCCAGCGCAGCCGCCTTTTCCCGGTGGCGTGCACTCAGCAGTTTGTTGGCTCCGAGCGACTAAGCGAGTTCCCCTGCACTAGGGGCTCTAGGCCCCGGCGGGGTGTGGCCAGATTCTTGCCAATATTAACGCACCCGCAGGCAGAGCAGTTCTTGCCTTTAGTGGTGCACCGTCTAGACTAGAGCGCTGTACACGGAGACAAGCTGTGGTGTGGGCTCCGGGACCCAGCAGACTCTCCAAGGCGCTTTCAGGAGCGCGCACACCCGGCCCACAAAATGGTGCAGGGAGCGGGTCCCTGCCCCCCACTGGTCTCTTTGAGGCGAGCAGTGTCCTTCCCGGGGGCGTGGGTCCAGGCTTGTGCTTATGCCCACCCCCTCCCACTCGCTGCTCCTCAGAACCTTATGCCCTTTTTAAGTGTTTTTAACCGGGCTCTAAGTTATTGCTGCTCTGCAACCACCTGGCTCTTTCCTTTGGGGTATTACTGTCCTTGCGCCGCTTCTGGTGCCTCCCTCCCCCTTTTGTTTATCCTCCATTACCATTTTGCGTGTTCCCGCTTTGCTTTACCTCTCTTCTGCTGTCTTCTGCTCCCATAGAGATCCAGAAGTGAAAAGTCTTGCTCCTCCGGCTGATTTCATGGGTGTTCAGCGTGGTCTGGCAGATATCCAGCTCACTTTTGGGGACAGGTTGCAACAGGATGTCCTACCTCTCCGCCATCTTGCCCCTCCTCCTCCTAATTATGTTTTTAATTCCAGTATAGTTAACATTACAGAATTGTTATTCATTAAAAAATGAAGGTAACTATATAGTGGAAAAACCTGGGTCTCACTAACTTATCAAGTGATCAAGGTGAACATTGTCAATAATGCACAAATCAAAACTGTCTGCCACCTGATAGGCTGCACTGAGAACATAGCATCACTTCTGTCATATGGCTGCCAAAGATATATAATCTGAATCTAATCAGGAGGAAACATCAAACTTACCCAGATTGTGGAACATTCTTCAAAATAACCTATAATCTTCAAGAGTCTCAAAATCATGAAAGATCAAGGAATCACTGAGAAGTTTTTTTGGTGGGTAGAAAAGAGACACAACTAGATATAACATGGTTTTGGACTAACACCTTTTTTGAAGTTTGAGATTTTATACACACAAACACATATATATATTTTAAAAGAAGTGCAAAAGAAAAGTCCTAAAACCTGGAATGATTTGGTAAGACTTATGTGGTTTTCATCAGCTACATGCATTGACCTCAGTGGTTGAGATACTTGGTAATTTAAATACTAGGGCTAATTTTTAGGGCTTAAAAATGGCCTTGAACTAACAAAAATCTCCTTTTTGGAAAAGTGATTATTCCTATGAAAGTAAAGTGAAGCTGTCATGGCTGACTATATATCCATAGTTATATAATTGAAACACATTTATAATACTTGCAGAGGAATTATTAACAGATCTGTTTAGCAAAGTTCTTTAAGGGAGAGGACAGCTGTTCAACGTAAATTTTGTGCCAATTTGAACACACCCTTGTCATTTAACATGGAGAGTAAGGAAATGTGCAGGTCCAGTACTCAGATGGGGACCTATGTAGTACAATGTTCTAGCTGCAGGGAGAAAACTACAACTGAAAAGCACAAAGGCCATCATCAACAATTGCAAAGCAGTAGTTCTGTTAGTTTAGGAATAATTCTAATAGTTTAGTTCTAATCGTTTTAATAGAATATAGTTTATGTCTAATAATTATGGAGGTACAGATTTGGTAGCTTCTGTTTGGGAAGAGTAGAGACTGGGAACAGAAGCCTGAGATAAAGAAACCTAGCAAGGGTAAGGGTCATACGCATTCACATGTGTGCGCACACTGAGAAGGCAGAAAGGTGAAAGAAAATGGAAGGCTGAGACTAAAAGGAAGACAAGAGTGAGACCCAGGAAGAGAACCAGAACAGAAATGAGAGGAGGGCTAAGGAAGGAGAAAGGATGGAGAGGAGAAGAGATTACTAGAGGTCACAAGTGGGCCATGCAGAGAAATGGGAAAGGCAAATACAGAGAAATCCTGTTTAGGCCTTTCCCAGCACCCTGTAATAATGCAGTCTCTCTGCCTGCCCTCTTGAAGCTTATATCCCCAAGTCTTCATACTTATATTCAGACATAGCAGGATATCATGCAGAAGGCCTTCTGGCTTTTTCAGTAAATGAAAGAAAACAGTAACCCCAGACATTAAAATGGTCATACACACAGCTAAGTTCCTGTTTCTGTTACCTTTCCCATTCCTCTTGGGGTTTTATGAGATCTGGGAAATGGACTAAAAGCATTCTTTGTGGTTGGCCTCTGCTCTTGCTCAGTTGATTCTCACCTGTGAAAGCAGTCTGGCTAGAGAAGTAAAAGCAGCAATATTAGGTCTCATTAATGCCTCTGACTGCAGCAAATGAGAGTCCATTAAGTCTGTACACTTTAGTATGTAATTGTGTTCCTTGAAAGACGACTTTCTTTCTCTTGGATCTTGACAAGTAAGTTAACAAATCCCTATATTTTAAAAAGTGTGATTTAAGTTTGACTGTTTATTATACACATATACTTACCCTACTTCCTACAATCTCACTCCTATTTACCCAAGAAAAATGAAAATATTTCTTCACTAAAAAGACTTACATAGAAATGATCATAGCAGCCGTATTCATAAATAATTAAAATCTCTAAAAAACATACCACCAACAGGTGAATTGATAAACAAATTGTGATATATCTATTCAATGGAGTGAAACTTAGCAACAAAAAGGAATGAACTATTGATACATTCAGCAACATGGAGGAGTTATTCAGAATTCATGGAAGCATTATTCAGAGTGGAAAAAAAAAAAAAAACCCAAATCCCAAAGTCTACCTATTATATCATTCTAGTTATTTGAAATTTTAGAAAATGCAAAATAATCTATGACACTGCATATCAGTGTTTGCCTAGAGCCTCAGGGGTGGAGAGCACAGGGGATCTTTTGTGGGTGTTGAAAATGTTCTGTATCTTGATTATGATGGTTCTTACAAGGACATATACATTTGTCAAAACTTACTGAAGCACTGGTGGAACCTCTGTAAGTACCACTCACAAAAGTGTGGGGTTTCTCTCTGAGGAGTTTTTACCTCTCACACTTGTCCACACAGAGCCTCCTGCAATTCATCCATTACAACTCATGTTTTCCTTTCCCAGCACTGGTTCTTGTGGAAATTTCTGCTCCATGTCTAGTTTTTGGGGGTCTTTGTTATCCTTTTAGCATTTTATTCTCTCATTCATCTATTCTTCTCTGGACAAAATGACAAGGCGGAAAAACTCACCTCAAAAAAAAAAAAAGAACAAGAGGCAGTACTAACTGCTCGGGACCTAATCAACATGGACATTAGTAAGATGTCAGAACTAGAGTTCAGAATGATGATTATAAAGATGCGAGCTGGGCTTGAAAAAAGCATTTCTCTTTCCAGAGAAATAAGAGAAAAATCTAGCCAAGTTGAAATAAAAAAAGCTATTAATGAGGTACAATAAAAAATAGAGGCTCTTACTGCTAGGATAAGTGAGGCAGAAGAGATAATTAGTGATATAGAAGACCAAATGATGGAGAATAAAGAAACTGAGAAAAAGAGAGATAAACAACTACTGGATCACAGAGGGGAGAATTTTAGAGGTAAGTGATGCCATAAGATGAAAGAATATTAGAATAATTGAGATCCTAGAAGAAAAAGAGAGAGAGAGAGAAGGTATATTGGAGCAAATTATAGTAAAGAACTTCCCTAATTTGGGGAAGGAAGTAAGCATCAAAATCCAGGAGGCACAGAGAAGCTCCCTCAAAATCAATAAAAATAGGTCAACACCCTGCCATTTAATAGTAAAACTTAAGTCTCAGAGACAAAGAGAAAATCCTGAAAGCAGTTCAGGATTTTCCGAGCTCTACCACTGTACCAAACTATAATGGTAGAAATACTAGATTGGCAGCAGACCTATCCACAGAGACCTGGCAGGCCAGAAAATGACTGGCATGATATATTCAGAGCATTAAACGAGAAAAATATGCAGCCAACAATACTATATCCAGCTAGGCTGTCATTGAAAATAGATGGAGAGATAAAAAGCTTCCAGGACAAACAAAAACTAAAAGAATTTGCAAACACCAAACCAGCCCTACAGGAAATATTAAAAGAGGTCCTCTAAGCAAAGAGAGAGCCTGAAAGTAACAGACCAGGAAGGAACAGAGACAATATACAGTAACAATCACCTTACAAGCAATACAATGACACTAAATTCATATCTTTCAATAGTTACCCTGAATGCAAATGGACTAAATGCCCCAATCAAAAGACACAGGTATCAGAATGGATTAAAAAAAAAAAAAAAAAAAGACCCATTGATATGCTGTCTGTAAGAAACTCATTTTAGACCCAAAGACACCTCCAGACTTAAAGTGAGGGGGTGGAAAACAATTTACCATGCTAAGTGACATCAAAAGAAAGCTGGGATGGCAATCCTTATATCAGACAAATTAGATTTTAAGCCAAAGACTACAATAAGAGATGAGGAAGGATACTATCTCATACTTAAAGGGTCTGTCCAACAAGAAGATCTAACAATTTTAAATATCTATGCCCCTAGCATGGGAGCAGCCAATTATATAAACCAATTAATAACAAAATCAAAGAAGCACATTGACAATAATACAATAATAGTAGGGGACTTTAAAACCCCCTTCCTGAAATGGACAGATCATCTAAGCAAAGATCAACAAGGAAATAAAGGCTTTAATTGACATGCTGGACCAGGTGGACATCACAGATATAGTCAGAACATTCTGTCCCAAAGCAACAGAATTACACATTCTTCTCTAGTGCACATGGAACATTCTCCAGAAAAGATCACATCCTGGGTCACAAATCAGGTCTCAACTGGTACTAAAAGATTGGGATCATTCCCTGCATATTTTCAGACCACAGTGTTTTGAAACTAGCATTCAACCACAAAAGGAAAGTTGGAAAGAACTCAAATACATGGAGATTAAAGAGCATCCTACTAAAGAACGAATGGGTCACCCAGAAAATTAAAGAAGAATTTAAAAAATCATGGAAACAAATGAAAATGAAAACACAACTGTTCAAAATCTGTGGGATACAGCAAAGGTGGTCCCTAGAGGAAAGTATATAGCAATACAAGACTTTCTCAAGAAACAAGAAAGATCTCAAATACACAACCTAACCCTGCACCTAAAGGAGCTGGAGAAAAAACAGCAAATAAAGCCTAAATCCAGAAGGAGAAGAGAAATAATAAAGATCAGAGCAGAAAACAATGAAATAGAAACCAAAAGAACAGTAGAACAGAAACTAAGAGCTGGTTCTTTGAAAGAATTAATAAGATTGATAAACCCCTAGCCAGACTTAGGAAAAGAAGAGAGAAAGAACCCAAATTAGTAAAATCATGAATGAAAGAGGAGAGCTCATAGCCAATACCAAAAAATACAAAGAATTATAAGAACATATTATGAGCAACTATACGCCAGCAAATCTGACAATCTGGAAGAAATGAATGCAGTCCTAGAGATACATAAACTACCAAAACTGAATCAGGAAGAAATAGTACACCTGAACAGACCCATAAAGAGTCAAGAGATTGAAGCAGTAATCTAAAATCTCCAAACGAACAAGAGCCCAGGGCCAGATGGCTTCCCAGGAGAATTCTACCAAACATTTAAAGAAGAATTAATACCTATTCTCCTGAAACTGTTCCAAAAAATAGAAATGGAAGGAAAACTTCCAAACTCATTTTATGAGGCCAGCATTACCTTAATCCCAAAACCAAAGACCCCATCAAAGAGGAGAATTACAGACCAAAATCCCTGATGAACATGGATGCAAAATTTCTCACCAAGATCCTGGCCAATGGGATCCAACAATACATTAAAAGAATTATTCACCACGACCAAGTGGGATTTATTCTTGGGCTGCAAGGATGGTTCAACATCTGCAAATCAATCAATGTGATACAATACATTAATAAAAGAAAGAACAAGAACCATATGATACTCTCCATAGATGCAGAAAAAGCATTTGACAAAGCACAGCATCCTTTCTTGATCAAAACTATGCACAGTGTAGGGATAGAGGGTACATACCTCAATATCATAAAAGCCGTCTATGAAAAACCCACAGCGAATATCATTCTCAATGGGGAAAAACTGAGAGCTTTTCCCCTAAAGTCAGGAACACAGCAAGGCTGTCCACTATCACCACTGCTATTCAACATAGTACTAGAAGTCCTAGCCTCAGCAATCAGACAACAAAAAGAAATAAAAGGCATCTGAATCAGCAAAAAAGTCCAACTCACTCTTTGCAGATGATATGATCTTTATGTAGAAAACCCAAAAGACTCCACTCCAAAACTGCTAGAACTCATACAGGAATTAAGTAAAGTGTCAGGATATAAAATCACAGAAGTCAGTTGCATTTCTATACACAAACAACAAGACAGAAGAAAGAGAAGTCAAGGAGTTGATTCCATTTCCAATGGCACCCAAAACCATAAGATACCTAGGAATAAATCTAACCAAAGAGGCAAAGAATCTCAGAAAACTATAAAGTACTCATGAAAGAAATTGAGGAAGACACAAAGAAATGGAAAACAGTTCCATGCTCATGGATTGGAAGAACAAATATTGTGAAAATGGCTATGCTACCTAGAACAATCTACATGTTTAATGCAATCACTATCAAAATACCATCAACTTTTTTCAAAGAAATGGAACAAATAATCCTAAAATTTATATGGAACCAGAAAAGACTTCGAATGACCACAGGAATGTTGAAAAAGAAAACCAAAGTTGGCAGCATAACAATTCCAGATTTCAAGATCTATTACAGAGCTGTAATCATCAAGACACAAAAACAGACACATAGACCAGTGGGACAGAATAGAGACTCCAGAAATGGACTCTCAACTCTATGGTCAACTAATCCTCAACAAAGCAGGAAAGAATATCCAATGGAAAAAAATCAGTCTCTTCAACAACTGGTGTTGGGAAAATTGGACAGCCGCATGCAGAAGAATGAAAGTGGACCATTCTCTTACACCATACACAAAGATAAATTCAAAATGGATGAAAGACCTTGTGAGACAGGAATCCGTTAAAGTCCTTGAGGAGAACACAGGCAGCAACCTCTTTGACCTCAGTGGCAACAACTTCTTCCAGAAGAAGGCAAGGGAAGCAAAGAGCAAAAATGAACTACTGAGACTTCATTAAGATAAAAAGCTTTTGGACAGCAAAGGAAACAGTCAACAAAACCAAAAGACAACTGACAGAATGGGAGAAGATATTTGCAAATGACATATCAGATAAAGGTCTGGTATCCATAATCTATAAAGAACTTATCAAACTCAACACCCAAAGAACAAATAATCCAATAAAGAAATGGGCAGAAGACATGAACAGACACTTCTCCAAAGAAGACATACAAATGGCTAACAGACACATGAAAAATATTCATCATCACTAGCCATTAGGGAAACTCAAATCAAAACCACATTGGAAAAAAAAAAAAAACCACATTGAGATACCACCTTACACCAGTTAGAATGGCCAAAATCAACAGGACAGGAAACAAGTGTTGGAGAGGGTGTGGAGAAAGAGGAATCCTCTTACACTGTTGGTAGGAATGCAAGTTGATGCAGCCAGTTTGGAAAACTGTGGAGATTCCTCAAGAAATTAAAAATAGAGTTGCCCTATGACCCTGCAATTGCACTACTGAGTATTTACCCCAAAGACACAGATGTAGTGAAAAGAAGGGCCATATGTGCCCCAGTGTTCATAGCAGCAATGCCCACAATCGCCAAACAGTGGAAAGAGCCAAGATGCCTTTCTTTCTTTTTTTTTTTTTAAAGATTTTATTTATTTATTTGACAGAGAGAGAGAGAGATCACAAGTAGGCAAAGAGGCAGACGGGGGGGGAGGGGGGAAGCAGGCTCCCCACTGAGCAGAGAGCCCGATGCAGGGCTCGATCCCAGGACCCTGAGATCATGACCTGAGCCAAAGGCAGAGGCTTTAACCCACTGAGCCACCCAGGCGCCCCCCAAGATGCCTTTCAACAGACAAATGGATAAAGATGTGGTCCATATATGCATTGGAATATTACTCAGCCATCAGAAAGGATGAATACCCAACTTTTGTATCAACATGGATGGGACTGGAGGAGATTATGCTGAGTGAGTAAGTCAAGCAGAGAAAGTCAGTTATCATACGGTTTCACTTTCTTGTGGAGCATAAGGAATAACATGGAGGACATTAGAAGAAGGAAAGGAAAAGTGAATTGGAAGTCGGAGGGGGAGGTGAACCATGAGAGACTTTGGACTCTGAGAAACAAACTGAGGGTTTTGGAAAGGAGGGCAGTGGAGGGATGGGTGAGGCTGGTGGTGTATATTAAGGAGGGCACGTATTGCATGGAGCACTGGGTGTGGTGCATAAACAGTGAATCTTAGAACACTGAAAAAAATAAAATTAAGATGTTAAAAAATTTTTTTAAAAAATATGCTTTTGATAATGTGGCAAAATATCAAGTCATAAGTCTGGGTAAAGAGTATAGTTCATTGTATACTATTCTTCGGCCTTTGTGACAGCTTGACATTTATCAAAACAAAAAATTGAGGGAATGTGCATTTGTGTACATGCAGAAGGGTCCTTTGACTTCTGATGTTGTATGCTGAGTGAAATTTTATTTTGGCCTAGATTTAGAAGAGGAAAAAAAAATACTCTGTCCAAATACAGTGATGTAAAGACACCAACTAGATTATCAAGGGGAGAAACAAGCCAAGGAGCTAATGACTACACATCTTCATATGCATTCATATTCATTCTCTTTTTTTCTTGATATGAAATACATTGAGTTAATGGCTATTGATTTTCCTTCCTCATATATCAAGTGAACACAATTTAATTTATTTGTATCCCCTCTGTGTCAAGAATATGCCATACTAGACATCACAAAGAACACAGAAAGACTCTAGTGTGGAATTTGCTCTCAGGAACCTTATAGTCTAGCATAAAGGTCAGCAAACTAAGATCTACAGGTAAAACCATCAGCTGTTTGTAAATAAAGTTTATTGGAATATAGCCACCCCTATTCATTACATTTGGCTGCTTTCCCCCTACAATGGTAGAGTAGTTGCAATGGAGACTGTGATACAAAGCACAATATATTAATTATCTTGCCCTTTATAGAAAATGTGCACCATCTTCTGGTCTAGTAAAATAAAACATGAATGGCAAAGCAAAAAATGCCATAAGTAAGGTAAATATCAGGTGTTCTGAGAGGTCAGAGGAAGGAGAGATTCCTAAGAGGAAGGCTGGAGAAGGACTTATTGAGGAAATGGTGTTGAAAACCAAACCTCCATAGGAATTAGGCAGGTGGGAACAGAGTGGCAAATGACTGGAACAGGAGGCATGGAGGGAAATCTTTCCACGTGCTCTTAAAAATCACCAAGTAGGGAGAAAAAAATGGATTCAACAACTTTTTACCCACTTGTCAACATATCATAAAATATCAAGAACTTTAAAGATTCTCTCATACAACCTTTTCACGTTTCAGGTGAGGGAACATACTCAGAGTCTTAAAAAACTCTTGCAAGGCCACATACAAAGTTAGTGGGGAAGCCATACTAAAGCCCATTGTTTTTGGAGAAACCTTGTACTGGGCACACTGAGACACTTTAACATTTACTGAACTGCCTTTCTAGAGTGGCTCTAGAGACAGACTCTCTAGAACACTTTTTTCATATCACACATATGAATATGAATCCCTTCCTTTGAGATTTAGTGCATGAAGTGAGAAATATATGGGGATTTTGTTCCCCAAATCAATGTTGTGAAAGAGGAAGACTGAAACCTTTTTTTAAAAATTGTATGTTTTATATAAAGTTTAATAGATATTTGATAGGTATTTTTAGAAAAATAAATGGCATAATTTTGAAAACTCACTATTGCCTATCATTAACTTGGGAAAATCAGCCTTCTTCGTTGAATCAGGTTACCTGTCTTGAGACTAGCACTTTCATCTTTTTCTGACAGTTTAATTCCTGCATGTGTTTTTGTCCAAGCTGCCAAAAACTAAGCTATCATAGGTAAGACACCAGCATCATCAGGTTTTATTGTATCACTATCATTAAGCACTATTGTTTCCCCAATACAAGAGAAGTCACAGCTCATGGGCTACTGTCCCACTTACCACTCCTTTCTGTCACAACCAAGCATCTTAAAGAGCTATCTGCGTTCACTCTTCATTTCAGCACTACACATTCACTTTCTATCCACCATACTTGGGCTTTTCCTCCCACCATCTACTCAGAGTGCTTTCACCAAGATCACCAGTGACTTCCAGGTTGAAACTCTTCCTTCCTTTGGTTTATGTAAGTCTCTCTCTAGACTGTCCTCCCAATGGGCCATTTTACAAATATTGATGTTTCCTAGGATTCCTTTTGGAGTTTTTCTTCTTCTCCCTGTCAAGCTGTACAATCTTCATGGACAGTTTTATGTTTATGGCTTCAACTGTTATCCATACCCTGGTGATCCCAAATCAGCATCTTCCCACAGTTGAGTGGGAAGCTGGGACTTAACCACCTTCCCCTAGTAACGTGCCCTACCACCCTCCTCTGGAGGCCACTTGGGGGAAAATAACATACTATGTTTCCCCCTCCAAACCAGTATCAGTTTGGATACCCAGTATCCAAAACTTAGCATGTCTGAAACTGGCACTGTCCTCCTCCCTTCTCCTCTTTTCCCTATCCTGGTAAATAACTCTTCCCTCTCCATTACCCAAATACGCAATTTTATCCGATTATTCTCCATTCCCCATCATCTCTCAATTGTAACAATACAGTAGCCTCCTTCTCTGCCTTTAGTTTTAACCTCTTCCATAACAGTCTACACATTGTGACAAGTCCTCTTTCTGAAATGAATCCTTCACTGGCTAACCCATCACCTTCTAGATTAAGAGCTAAATTCCTTATGAAGCACACCAGGCCTCTGTAATCTGACAGTCTGATTTCCCGCTGCTCTGGCTACACCCAGCAACCTGGAGCTCCCTGAATGTCCACACCCTCTGATGCCTTCTTTCATGCTGTTTGCTTTGGTGTGCTCCGTTGCCCCATATCACCACCACCCCACCAAGCGAAGTTCATCCCTTGATGGGGATGCTCAGGAGGTACCTCCTTTGGGCAGTGTTCCTTGCACCAGTCCTCACAGTGCCATGAGTTTATTTCTAGGGTTGTCGCACTTAACACGTAGAATTCTAATTCTGGTGTACTTACCTGTGAATTCTTTTTTTTTTTTTTTTAAGATTTTATTTATTTATTTGGCAGAGAGAAAGAGGTCACAAGTAGGCAGAGAGGCAGGCAGAGAGAGAGGAGGAAGCAGGGTCCCCACTGAGCTGAGAGCCCGATGCGATACATGTTAAACCATGTAAATGGTTTGGGCTCAATCCCAGGACCCTGAGATCATGACCTGAGCCGAAGGCAGAGTCTTAACCCACTGAGCCACCCAAGCGCCCCACCTGTGAATTCTTGAGAGCAGAACTGTGTGTTATCTTCACCCATTGAGCTCGTCATAGACCGTAGGACGTAGTATTTGAAAAATATTTGAGAACTGAATGAAAGAAATTGTTGTAAGCAAACGTGTTTTGTGGATCAGAGAATTATACTGTTATTTCATACATAGGTGAAATGTGGATGGCATACATATCCTTTCTCATGTGAATTCATCTACTTCGTGATTTACATATAAGTACTTCCTTAAATTGAAGGAGTCCCTCTACAATGTTAATCTCCTTTCTGTAAAGTAGATAAGCATGGCTCAATGATTATCTATAACCTGTCTCTCCTCACAAGTTTCCATTTAAACCTTTCTGAAGAGATTAAACCAAAATTCAGTTCTCATTTCTATGTATGCGAAATGTAGAAATACCTGAGAAAGTAATATGTATATTTTCCTAAAATTCTACCTTTAAAACTTTCAGAGGTACTTGCTTGCAGTTTTTGCTGAATATGAAGCATCATCTTTTGAGTAGCTGTCACAAAGGGAAACAATGTTTAAATGAAACCTGAATTTTGACTTACCTAACCATGGTCACTTGTGTAAGGACTCTGGAAAGTGGTAATAAAAATTCCCTCGCACTTGTTTAGTGCTTTCTAATATCCAAGCACTTTCACATGTCATCTTGATTAACCCTCACTACAGTACAGTCAAGTAGTTAAAGGCTCAGGCTCAGCAGGGGGACCGCCTGGATTGAGATCCTGACTCTGCCATAATTAAACTTCTCTAAACCCTAGTTCTCTTTTCTGAAAATAGGGATAGTAGTACTGCTCTGTGGGAGTATTGTGTGGGTCAAGTGTGAGGATCTGGGTGAAGTCAGTGCAGGATCTTACACTGCTAATGGATCACATCGTCAGCTGTTACTAGCAGTCCTGCCTCTTCTGCCACTACTGTTACTGCTACGAAAAAAAAGTCCCTGTGAAGTGACAGTGGGTATTACTCTCTGAAAAAATCAGAGGACTTAAAAAGCAGTTAAGCACTTGTGCAATTCCCTTCTACTATGGTGGTTTCAGAGAAGGTTGAGTGGGAAGCTGGGACTTAACCACCTTCCCCTAGTAACGTGCCCTACCACCCTCCTCTGGAGGCCACTTGGGGGAAAATAACATACTATGTTTCCCCCTCCAAACCAGTATCAGTAGAGAAACTATGTGAGGAGCCTGAACTCATACCCTCACCAAACAAGAATTCCCCTCCCCCTGAGAGTATCATTGAAGGCCAAGTGGGCAACCTGGACATCCACCCATTAGTAACAAGGTGTCTCTGCTTCCCCCCATCAGTGTGGTATCAGGGGAAGTATTCTAAAATGCAAGATTTAGGTAAAATCCAGAGTCTTATAACCTAATATCCAGATGTCTAAGATACAATTTAAGAATCAGTCATTATACCAAGAACCAGGAAAATTTATACGTGAATGAGAAAACACAGCCAAATAGATACTACGATTATCTCACAGGATTTTAAAGCAGCTACCATAAAAATGCTTCAACATGCAATTACAAATATGCTTTAAAAATGACAAAAAAGAAAGTTCCAGCAAAGAAGATACAAGGATAAACCAAATGGAAATATTAGAACTGACAATTATAAATCTGTGAAAGTGTGGGCATGTGCGCGCACACACACACACACACACACACACACACACACACACTTCTCCCCTTCACACACTGCTTATCCCCAGCCCATTAGCCCCATTTACATCCATTTTACAAATGACATGGTTTGAGTTTCCAAAAGAAAATAAAAGCTATTAAATAAGATGCATCCCAGTGTGTGTTCCTTGGTTGGCTATGTGCATTCAGAGAATTCAGGCTTAAGTCTGGTGTGTGAGAGGCATAGAAAGCAGGCATTTCATTTTTATACAAAAGTAGGAGGAACAGATAATTTTGGGAGTGATAGAATTAGGACTGATAAAGATCCCGATGGTCTGGTGTTCAGTTTGAAAAAAATTAGCTCCAGAATTTAAGGTGTGATAGTAACTTAGCTTCTCTGTTGCATCAGTGTAAAAGACTCAAGGTTAGAGGAAAGACCTATAGGTTTTAGATGACTGTGAACTTAGTATGTCAGAGGTGTTGCATGACTTCAGAAAAAAACCCATGATAGCATGTAGTTGAATAGTGTTCTGGAACAAGAGGATGATAGTCCCTCTGTAGAATAGAGAGTAACCAGATGGGTAAAGAAGTGTAAACCATGCCATGTAAGAAACAAATGAAGAAACTGGGACTCTGGAAATTTCTGTGTGGTTTTCCTGGGGAAAGGGGAGCACTCCTGACTGCCACAGAGGAATGAAGAGACCAATGACTAGTGAAGGTTGGTGAGGAGCTAACAGGGTCAAGGGAAGGGACAGACATTGCCTTAAACACAATAATTAGAACTATCTAAATTTGGAAAGGCCTGCTTTGGTAAGCACCCTGTGGCTGAAGATGTCAGACCCATATTAAGAAATCCCTCTATTGTTTGAGAAGATGAATCAGATACTGACCTAACTATGGAGCTGTCCAACTCTGAGAATCTCTAATTCTCTACTCTTCCAGTTCCTCCATCTAGCATTATTATTGTATTATTTCTTAAGTGGTGGTATCATTATTTTACCTCCATTTTCACTGGTTAACGGTTTTCTCACTGGCATCAGTATGCCTGCTTCCATCTCCTTTTTCATTGTTTTTTTAATTTCCTGGTTCTTGTTTGTATTGCAGATAGATGACTTTACTTAGATAACTGCATGATCATAAGTCCTACAGAATCGTAGAATCTGGGGATTAAATGAGGCCTTAGAGATTAAGCAGTCTAACCTTGTACCAGGAAGATACAATGATGTTGAGTGGGATAAATCACTAAACATAGACTCCAGTGTCTGATTTGAGAAACTTTTCCACCACTTACTGACTTCACAATCTTATGCAAGTTGCTTAACCTTTCTGAACTTGTTTTCTCATTTGCATAAAGGAGAATAATAGATATATTAGAGGGTTTCTATAAACATTTAATGAGACAAATGCATATAAAAACACTTCATTTACCATCCTACTCCCAGTAGAGTAACATTTCTCAGTAACATACTCTCAGTAAATGTTAGCGAAAGCTCAATTCCCTGATTTTATAGAAGAGGAACTGGAGACACACAGGTCATGCTGGTAATAGTGGGTGGGCTGGAATGAGACTCAGGCCTCCTGGATCCCAGCAAAGTACTCTCAGAATACCATAGCTGCTTTGTAAATGCCTCTAGAAGCTACTCATTCTTTCATTCTACAAATACACAAACTAGACCATAGGCACTGGAAATATAGAGGCAAATAGCTAGACTAGCTCAGTACAGTAGGAAGGACAGGTAAGAGACATTTAAAATGCATGTCATTAGTGTAATAAAGCAGAGCGTTCCCAGGGGCTCGGTTGAGACATAAAATTATGTTGTGGGTGGGGGAGACAGAAGATGTATCACATAGACTGCAGCAACTAAAAGAAATAAGAGGTAAAGAAGAAGTAGGATATTGTGTGGACAAGGAGTCCAAAATTTCTTTCTTCCTTTTACTCAACAAATTTACCCAAGGTGACTATATACTATACTTTATTTTAAAGTGCTGGTTTTATTGATAACGTGGACCTTCTAACTGAGTCACAGTCATTGGATGGCAAAATCTTTATAATTGAAAGTTGATATCTACATGTAATGAACAAATATTTTTTGAGCACCTCTACTACATAGTCAATGTTGTTTTAGGCCCAAGAACAGAGAAGTGAACAAAACAAAGTCTTGCCCTTATGGAGCTTATATTCTAGTTGGGGGAAAGAGGAAATGCATTTTAGGAGATAACCATTGCAATGGAACAAAAAGCTGAGTAAACAGTAAAGAGAAAGTTGTTTGGGGGAAAAGAATGTTACTTTAAAAAGATAGTCTACAAAAGCTTAAGGATAGGGTAACATTTGATTAGAGACAAGAGACACAGTGTAGTATATGAATTTAGAGAAGTAACTGAGGCAACAGATCAAGAAAGGGTTTGTTGGTCTTTATGAGGTTTTAGGCTTTTAGTTTACAAGAGGTAAGGAGCCAGGGAATATTTGGAGCAAAAGAATGATATGATTCAACATTTAAAATCAAGACATTTCCAAGCATTATGATCACTAGGCATGTACTCTAAAGTTTGTTAAAACTGTATTATTTAGGACTTTTCATAAAATATATAAACAGAGACTAAAAGTTACAAATTGTTAAAAAGGGAAATAATATTTGGGATAAATGTAACATTCTCTTTAATATTGTCATAATATTATTTGTGGAATTAAAAAAAGATGTTGAAAACTATTAGCCATTCCTATTTGATTTTATACTTCGAAGCCAAGTAGATCATCAGGGTAAATATCTTTCATTAGTTCTGTTTTTATGCCTAGAAACATAAGCTTAATGTTTTATAAAATATCAATAGGGAAAAAACTGTTGTACATCTAATGACAGTAATATCCTTAAGTTACTGTCATTAGATGTACAACAGTGCCAACAATATAGAAACCTGTTCTGCTGTTAGAGCCCTTCCACATTTTTTGCCCTTTTTTCCTTACTCTGAAACTGTCTTGAGAGGTGCTTTCTTCTTCTTTTTTAAGTTTTTGTTTAAATTTCAGTTAGTTAACATACAATGTATTATTAGTTTCAGGTGTACAATATAGTGACTCAATACTCCCCTACAACACCTGGTACTCATCATAGCAAGGGCCCTCCTTACTCCCCATTACTGATTTTTCCCAGCCTCCCACCCACCTCCAGTCTGGTAACCATCAGTTTGTTCTCTATACTTACAAGTCTGTTTCTTGGTTTGCCTCCCTCTCTGTTCTTTTTTCCCCTTAGCTTATTTGTTTTGTTTCTTAAATTCCATATATGAATGAAATCAAATGGTATTTTTCTGACTTCTTGTGCTTATTATACCCTCTTAATCCATTCCTATCATTGTAAATGGCAAGATTTCATTCTTTTATTGCTGAGTAATATTCCATTGTATATATATACCACATCTTTATCCATTCATCAGTTGATGGGCACTTGGGCTGTTTCCATAATTTGGCTATTGTACATCAGGGTGCATGTATCCCTTTGAATTAGTATTTTGTATTCTTTGGGTAAATACCTCATTACAATTGCTAGATCACAAGGTAGTTCTGTTTTTAACTTTTTAAGGAAATTCCATACTGTTTTCCAGACTGGCTGTACCAGTTTGCATTCCCACCAACAGTATAAGAGGGTTCTCCTTTCTCCACCTCCTCACCAACACCTATTGTTTGTGTTGTTGATTTTAGCCATTCTGACAGGTGTGAGGTGATAATCTCATTGTAGTTTTAACTTGCATTTCCCTGATGATGAGTGATGAACATCTTTCCATGTCTTTTGGCCATCTGTATGTCTTCTTTGGAGAAATGTTTGTTCATGTCTTCTGCCCTTTTTTTTAATTGTTTTGTTTTTTGGTGTTGTATGAGTTCTTTATATTTTCGGATACTAACCCTTTATTGAATATGTCATTTGCAAATATTTTCTCCCATTCTGTAGGTTGCCTTTTAGTTTTGTTGATTGTTTCCTTCTCCTGTGCAGAGATTTTTATTTTGATGAAGTCACAATAGTTTATTTTTCCTTTTTTTCCCATTGCCTCAGGAGACAAATCTAGAAAGAAGTTGCTGTGGCTGATATTGGAGAGGTTACTGCCTATGTTGTCCTCTAGGATTTTATGGTTTCAGGTCTCACATTTAGGTCTTTAGCCATTTTGAATTTATTTTTGTGTCTGATGTAAGAAAGTGGTCCAGTTTCATTCTTTTGCATGTTGTTCTCCGGTTTTCCGAACATCATTTGCTGAAGACACTGTATTTTTCCCATTGGATAATATTTCCTACTTAGTTGAAGAATAATTGACCATATAGTTTGGGTTTGTTTCTGGGATTTCTATGTTAATGCATTGGTCTGTGTGTCTATTTTTGTGCCAGTACCATACTGTCTTGGTCACTACAGTTTTGTAATATAACTGGAAGCCAGAATTATGATGCCTCCAGCTTTGCTTTGCTTTTCCACAGTTGCTTTGGCTGTTCAGGGTCTTTTATTCTAGGATTATTTAGGATTTCAGGATTGTTTGTTCCAGCTCTATGGAAAATGCTTTGGTATTTTAAAAGAGATTGCATTAAATGTGTAGATTGCTTTGGGTAGTATGGACATTTTAACAATATTTGTTCTTCCAATCCATGAGCATGGAAAGTTTCTCCATTTCTTTATGTCATCTTAATTTCTTTCATCAGTGTTTATAGTTTTCAGAGTACAGGTCTTTCACCTCCTTGGCTAAATTCCTAGGTACCTTACTGGTTTTGGTGCAATTGTAAATGGATTGATTCCTTGATTTCTCTTTCTGCTACTTCATTGTTGGTGTATAGAAATGCAACAGATTTCTGTACATTGATTTTGTATCATGGGACTTTACTGAATTTGTGAATCAATTCTAGCAGTTTTTGGTGGAGTCTTTCAGGATTTCTATATAGAGAAGCATGTCATCTGCAAATAGTGAAAGTTTTACTTCTTCCTGGCCAATTTGAATGCCTTTCATTTGACTTCATTATATGATTGCTATGACTAGGACCTCCAGTACTGTTATCACTGTTAAATAACAGTGGTAAGAGTGGACATCCCTGTCTCGTTCCTGACCATAGAGGCAAAGCTCTCAGTTTTTCCCCATTGAGGAGGAGATTAGGTGTGGATTTTTCATATATGGCCTTTATTATGTTGAAGTATTTTGAGGTATTCTCTCTAAACCTACTTTGTTGAGGGTTTTTTATCATAAGTGCATATTGTACTTTGTCAAATACTTTTTCTGCATCTCATGAAATTATCATATGGTTCTTATCCTTTCTTTTATTAATGTGGTGTATCATGTCAATTGGTGCTTTTGAATAAGTCTCCCTTGATCATGATGAATGAGTCTTTTAATGTATTAATGGATTCAGTTTGCTGGTATTTTATTGAGAATTTTTGCATCCAGGTTCGTCAGGGATGTTGGCTTTTAGTTCTCTTTCTTAGCGGAGCCTTTACCTGGTTTATATCAGGGTAATGGTGGCCTTATAGAATGAATTTGGAAGTTTTCCTTCCTTTTCTATTTTTTGGAATAGTTTAAGAAGATGGGTTTGAATTCTTCTTTAAATGTTTGGTAGAATTCACCTGTGAAGCCATCTGGTCCTGGACTTTTCTTTATTAGGAGTTTTTATCCATTTCTTCCAGGTTGTCCACTTTGTTGCCATGTAGCTAGTTCTTTATAATATTCTCTTATAATTGTTTGTATTTCTGGGGTGTTGGTTCTTATTTCTCCTCTCTCCATTGTGATTTTATTCATTTGGGTCCTTTCTCTTTTCTTTTTGATAAGTGTGGCTAGAGGTTTATCATTTTTATTAATTTTTTCAAAGAACCATCTCCTAGTTTCATGGGTTTCTTCTGGTTTTTTTTTTTTTTTCTCTTTCATCTATTTCTGCTCAGATCTTTATTATTTCCTTCCTTCTACTGGCTTTAGGCTTCGTTTGTTGTTCTTTTTCTAGCTCCTTTAAATGTAGTGTTGGGGGGCACCTGGGTGGCTCAGTCCTTAAGTGTCTGCCTTCAGCTCAGATCATGATCCCAGGGTCCTGGGATTGAGCCCCACATTGGGCTCCCTGCTCAGCGGGAAGCCTGCTTCTCCCTCTCCACTCCCCCTGCTTATGTTCCCTCTCTCACTGTCTCTCTCTGTCTCTCTGTCAAATAAATAAATAAATAAATAAATAAATAAATAAATAAATAAATAAATAAATAATTTTTTAAAGTGTAAGATTAGGTCATTTATTTGAGATTTTTCTTGGTTCTTGAATTAAGCCTTTATTTCTAAATAATCTCCTAGTGGTTCTCAGTGAACTTAATTCATATACTGACCATTGTGAACAAATGGTTCACATAGTGTTCACAAACACTATACAACTTAAAAATACATAAACCCAACTTCACAATACTAAAAATCAGTTGGATAGAATTACCACTGGATTACCAAGTTAATTTTCTCTCTCATGGAATCACGTTACAGAAAAAGCATCTTTCTGTATTTCGAAAAAGAATGTAGAAAGTTTTTGAAACTACTTTGGTAGTGTGAGATAGTGGTGGATAAAGAATGTGAATTTGCCTTTTAAAAGTGATAATGACTTTTAATTTAATTTTACTAAAAGTCTTTGCCTCAGAGCTTGGTCCTATAAATATTGAATTTCTCCTTGGAGCAGGTTTAGAGAAGCAGCACAGTACTTATTCCAACCCCGATGGTTTCTTTATCCTCAGAAACGTCTCCTCCTCTGGACCATGGTTTCCTCAAATATAAAATGAAAAAAAAATTTGATTGTGAGGTACTTTCTAGATCTAAAACTACATGAAATATCTTCAGATTTTACAAAGGTCAAATACATTTTGAGAGGAAGGGGACATTTTGTTGTAAGAATATGTACATGAAATCAGTTTGTAATTTGCTACTATAAGATAATGACCACCAGTGTATTCTGAAGAAATATACTAAAGGAAATACCCTTCCTCCATTGGAGAAAGTTTTGGTTTTAGATTTCTGTCTCAGGAGTGACAGATTTAGAAGAGTCAAAAGCTACATAGCTCTGTTTTTTTCCCAGGCCAGTCCTGGTGCATACCAGCAGGTGGTAGTTACAAGCACTGCTGCATGCTGGGAAGGTAACCTTCCCCTGCCCTTCACAGACCACCCACCCCAGGATGGAATGTGTTCCAGATTCAGGTAAGCCAGGTGTGCAGTAGATCAGGGCAGTGAGCAGGGGGGTGGGGAAGATTTTTCTAGCATACCTTTCCTAAAGGACAGGGTCCTCAACTTGCAGTGTGCTCTTGGCCAAGCAACTGTGCTAGAAGAAAGTTCAAACTCCAGTGTTGGTCTATATACATGTATCAGAACTTGAAGTGTGCCTTTCATCTACTAAGTGTCCCAAAGAGCAAGCTGCTAATGAGTTATTTTACCTCTGGCAAGTAACAGTGATATCCAAGTAGACAAAAGACAGCAGTATAGAGTATTGCTCTGAATACATTATCCTTATAGTATAGATACCTTTTGCAAGTTTCTTTTTATCAAATCTCATTTTTAAAGAGGAAAAAGAACCTTTTGTCTCACCGAAGATAAGCCTCTCCTTACCTTAATTTAGGCAATTTTGAAATTCTTTCCTTGAGAGCTTGTTTGGAGGTCCTAGCAGGGAGTGTGGCTACTCATATACCTTTGACCGAAGAACGGTCTTCCTTTATAGGGGAAGGTCGTCCTCTTCCACTGAACACACAGCTTCGGGAGGGTCACGGTCCTATTTGGAGCGGTGAGGGAGGAAGAGGACACCTGCCTAGCCAGCCAGATCAGTCCAGTCAACCCTGGCGATCAGTGGGGTGACAGATGTTGCAGCCAGATCGCCCTCACATCCTGAAATTCTTTCCTATGGGCACCTGGTGGTTCATTTGGTTAAGCCTCTCCCTTCAGCTCAGCCTGCTTCTCCCTATGCCTCTGCCTCCCTTTCCGCCCCCCCCCCGTCTCTCATGAATAAATAAATAAAATCTTTTTTTAAAAAATGAAATAAATTCTTTCATAGATGAAACATTGGTTTCCTATTAAAGCATTACTATTAAATTATTTAAAATCAGCGAAAGAAAAATCTATATAGAAGAATAAGGAAAATTTATGTGACCATTTGAATAAAATTTCTTATGAGACATAAAAAAGACTTCACCAAAGATTTCAGGGAAAAGAAAACTCTGTTCTGTGAAGGTATCAATACTAAATGAGAAGACACAGATATACATGCATAGAATTCTATGGAAAAATATGATGAGGGACTGAACTGAATTTCAGGCTAACTAGACTGTTCAAAACTAGAAAATTATGGGGAGAAAGTATAAGACTGTTCAGTACAGTGAGGGCCTTTAGACCTAGGTCTGAAATCCCAGGACCCAGTGCAGCAAGGCTAACAAGGGAAGCCCGGCTCCTACATGCCATGAGGGGTCTTTATCTAACTGCCAGATTGTTAGGAAGTTTTTCAATTTGTTTGAAACAGAGAAACTGCCAAGTGGTGTTTCTAAAATTAAGTAGAAAGCCCCAGTGAAATAGGAAATCAAAAGTTTCGGCAATGGACAGAGAATATAAGAATATCATAAAAATATATCTGATTTACTTTACACTGAGCTTATTTTCTTGGGGCCAATGAAGAAATGACATTTGATGCTCAAACCACATTGACAGTTTCTGAATAATGAGATTAGTACATTTAACCCAGAATTATCCCATCAACCCTTAAATATATTTTCTTGCCCTTTTGCCAAAATAAAGCTCTTATAGAATTCTTCTTCTTTTTTTTTTAATGGAAGAGACATCAGAAAAGCAGTGTTTGCCCCATGACCAATTTTCACTTCCCTCCACCAAAGACAGTGTTTCTACAGAATTCTCAGTAAAGAGATACCGAATGAGAGGAAGTCAGTGGGCTTTAAAGTCTCATAAATTCAGGTTCAAGTCCGAGACCTTCCATTAACTAGCATGTCCTTGATATCTCTGAACTTGAATTATTTATCTGTAAAAATTAAATGTGATGATATAAGAAAAATGCTTAAGCATTTTTGGCTTAGCAGAAAAACCTCATAGATGTTAGTCTACATCCTTCCTTAACTCTTATCCCCTCTTAGTGAATGTGGCTCATAATTTAACCCCCTTTTTGGGGGGTATTTTTAGGTTGTCATTTGAGCATAAGCAGTTATATAATTTAGGTTTTAGCTTTTAGGTAACTGTCTTTCAACTATCTGCTTTCCATATTAAAACATATGTGCTTTCCTTTTCTTCCCATTCTCTCTGTTTTTGAGGATTCAGACCTATATATATCTAGTGTAATATTAGTGGGGCCCCCAGACAAAGAAAATGTAACTTGTGTGTTCAAATTGGCCACATTTTAAAATTAACTCAATAAATCCACCAAAAACCAATGTTCTTTTTCTTTTATACACTATAGAGAGAATATGAGAAATACATTTCTGGGTAATGTCAGGGTTCTTCAGCATCACACATTTTCATAATCCTTTCTTTTTGAGAAACCTGTACTGATTTTCTTCAAGTATTTCAAATAAAACACTATGCATGTGTATTTGGCAATCTTTCACTTAATCAGAAGTACTTTATCCACTGTGTCTTTAAAGAATATAGTTGATAATTAAAAAAAAAAACCTGAGATACCAAAATTAATGTCATTTATTTAATCACTTGTTTATCTGACATTTGCATACCTATTACCTAAGTGGTCAGGGGATCAGAGTGATGCTCTGTTCACGTTAAGGGTCATTCAGACCCTACAGCCTCTGATTTTACAAAAAACTTTAACAAGCTGTGGTTTCATGGTTTATAGAAGAACAGAAAGAACAATATAAAAGAGAAATGTGTTGACCATTTTAGAAGCAGGCAGTAGCAAAATGTGACACCAATTCTGGAAACACAAAAAAAGGACATATATGAATGCAAAAAGGCACTTCAATGTGAAGTCTCATAGTTTGTCTCCCTCCCCATCCCATCTTGTTTCATTTCTCTCCCCGAACCCCCCCCGACCCCCCGCCCTGCCTGTCAAATTCTTCATATCAGAGAGATCATGTGATAATTGTCTTTCTCTGACTGACTTATTTCGCTTAGCATAATACCCTCTAGTTCTATCCACATCGTTGCAAATGGCAAGATTTCGTTTCTCTTGATGGCTGCATAGTATTCCATTGTATCTATATACCACATCTTCTTTATCCATTCATCTGTTGATGGACCTGGGCTCCCGAATAAGGACAACAGAGATCCAGAGCAGAGCCTCAGGCAGCCTGACATGGACATGTCATGTGAATGAAAAATAAAGCTTTATTGTTTGAAGCCACTGACATTTTTTTTTTTAAAGATTTTATCTATTTGACAGAGAGAAACACAGCGAGAGAGGGAACACAGGAAGAGGGAATGGTAGCGGGAGAAGCAGACTTCCTGCCAAGCAAGGAGCCTGATGTGGGGCTCGATCCCAGGACCCTGGGATCATGACCTGGGCCGAAGGCAGATGCTTAACAACTGAGCCACCCAGGCACCCAAGCCACGGACATTTTTGAGGAGTGTTTCACTGCAGCATAACCTGCTCATTCTGACTATATAGTAATCCTAGATTCAAACTCCATTCATCATATACCACCTTCTGTATTGGAACAGGCTAGGTTACACTAGTCACAATCTGAAAAGGTTTGTGTGACTGTTTTATAACTGCTATAGAGTTTCAAAGGGAACTTTCATCAGTTAACTGGAGCACACACTGCAGAAAGATTCTACTCTAATTACTTGGGCTTCAGAATGGCTCAGTGGTCAGAGGTAACTTATGGTCAACAGTCTTAAACGGGCTATTCTCAGAAAAGTTATTTTCGTGAAATGTCTAAATCAACAACAACAAAAGGAATGGAAGGAACATTTGCCTGTGTTTATAAAGATCCTCTTTTTTAATCCAAGTAATGATTTGTTCCTCTGTCTTCTGATAGAACTGGTGTAGGTATAGAGTGAGGATAAGAAGGGGGTGTTTGTTTGTTTGTTTTTTAAATTTTTTTAATTAACGTATAATGTATTATTTGCCCCAGAGTGTATGTCTGTGAATCATCAGGCTTACACATTTCACAGCACTTACAATAGCACATGCCCTCCTCTATGTCCATAACCCAGCCACCTTATCCTTACCTCCCCACCTCCCAGCCACCCTCAGTTTGTTTCGTGAGTTTAGGAGTCTCTTATGGTTTGTCTCCTTCCCCATCCCATCTTGTTTCATTTCCCTCCCCAACTCCCCCATGACCTCCCGCCCTGCCTCTCAAATTCTTCATATCAGAGAGATCATGTGATATTTGTCTTTCTCTGACTGACTTATTTCATTTAGCATAATACCTTCCAGTTCCATCCATGTCATTACAAATGGCCAGATTTTGTTTCTCTTGATGGCTGCATAGTATTCCTTTGTATCTATATAACACATCTTCTTTATCCATTCACCTGTTGATGGACATCTAGGTTCTTTCCATAGTTTGGCTATTGTGGACATTGCTGCTATAAACAATCGGGTGCACGTGCCCCTTCGGATCACTACATTTGTATGTTTAGGGTAAATACCCAGTAATGTGATTGCTGGGTCATAGGGTTGCTCTATTTTCAGCTTTTTGAGGAACCTCCATACTGTTTTCCAGAGTGGCTGTACCAGCTTGCATTCCCACCAACAGTGTAGGAGGGTTCCCCTTTCTCCGCATCCTTGCCAACATCTGTCATTTCCTGACTTGCTAATTTTAGCCATTCTGACTGGTGTGAGGTGGTATCTCACTGTGGCTTTGATTTGTATTTCTCTGATGCTGAGTGATATTGAGCACTTTTTCATGTGTCTGTTGGCCATTTGGATGTCAGAGGGTGATTATTACTAAGTAAGTGCATTTGTAAAGTGTAATCATTTGCCAGGTGTTTCCCCCTTCATCATCTTATTTGAACTTTATAGTAGTCCCAACAGGTAGGCAGAAATAGAAACCAAGTCTCAAAAATGTAAAATTATTATAGTCATGTAATTTTCTAGAAGAAAAACTGGATCTTGAATACAGTACCATCTGATTCCAAGTTCCGAACTCCTTTCTTCCCATCCTTCGCTTATTGTCTCTGCCCCTTTCTTGGTAGGAAGGCCTTCAGGAGGCAGCCCCTCCTCTTCCTGGGAAGAGTGAGCCTTTAAGTAGCCGGCGTTGCAGAAAAAGGGCACATACTCAGCCAACAGAAAGGATGAAAACCCAACTTTTGCATCAACATGGATGGGACTGGAAGAGATTATGCCGAGTGAAATAAGTCAAGCAAAGAAAGTCAATTATCATATGGTTTTACTTGTGGATCATAAGAAATAACATGGAGGACAGTAGGAGAAGGAAAAGAAAAGTGAATTGGGGGAAATCGGAGGGGGAGACGAACCATGAGAGACTATGGACTCCAAGAAACAAACTGAGGGTTTTAGAGGGGTGTGGGGTGGAGGATGGGTGAGCCTGGTGGTGGGTATGAAGGAGGGCACGTATTGCATGAAGCACTGGGTGTTGCACATAAACAATGAATCTTGGAACACTGCATCAAAAACTAAGGATATATTTTATGGTGACTAACATAACACAATTAAATAAATAAATAAATAAAGTCTAAAAAAAAAAGGCACAGAGCTAGCCTGGTAATTATATATCTAGCCATTGTACTTCTTAAGTTATCCTTCTTTGTGAGAGATGATATTCATACACAGTAGTATTTACTCCTGGTAATGGTAGGAATCATAGTAAGAGTTGCAATTGTAGTAGCAGATAACATGTCTGTGGGGCTTACCTATGTGCTGGACGTTGTTCTAAGAATTGACACGGGTTGCTTTACTGCTATGATTATGATTATCCTCATTTCACAACTGGGGAAACTGAGACACAGAAAAGCTAAGGAACTTGTCTTAAGACCATATAGCTGCAGAGCCAAAACCCAGGTTCTAACTCCTAGTCCCAACTTTTAACCATGTTACTTCCTATAAACTATACACAAAGATAGCCAAATATGACCATATATATTAGGAAAAAACTGTTTTGCCATTTTGTGATAAGAAATACAAATTTCATTTTAATAGAGAAATTTAGATTAGATATTTTTAGAATTCACTTTAACAAGAAAACAATACTGCTGTCAGTTTACCCATTGGTTCATTTTCTAGGCTTATACAAATTTTTAATATAATTTATTCAATTGAATAAATAATATTTATTGAGTACTTACTATATGCCTAGGCATGAACTAAGTATTTTATATAGATTAGCTCACTTTATCCTCACAAGAACCCTAAAATATAGGCACTGTCATTGTCCCTGCTTTATAAATGAGAAAATGGAGCTTGGAAGTAGTAACCTGGCCAGGGACGCTCAACTAGCAAGGACAAAGCTGAGACTTGAACTCAGCAACTTAACTTCAGAACCAACACCCAAACATTTAGCTAGACACCTCTACAATTTCAAAATTACTCGTGATTCCAGAAAGGTTCCAAATTATCTCGTCCATTTCTGGTGGTTTTACTGAAACACAATTACTGTATTTTTTTTTTCCATCTAGGTTTATGTTCCAGATGAAAATAATGCTATTTTGGGAAGAAATACAAATAAGCAAGTTTTTGAAGGTTTGACAACTGGACTTCTCAAAGTCAGTGCTGTGGTTTTTAGCTGCCTGTTTGCCAATCGACCAGATGGAAACAGTCGGCCAGCTACACCAAAAATATCGACACAGGAAATGAAAAACAAACTCTCACAAGGTGATGCTTTTAACAGTCGAGTTCAGGACCTCATCAGGTAAAACTGCTAGATTTCTTCAAACTTTCTTCTTTAAAAAAATATATTAAAATTATTTAAATCTCAGGGCCATGTGAAAAACATTAGTTCTCACAATACCATCCACAAATTCTTGGTGGAAAATACACTACATTTTGTACTACAGAGAAGAAAAGTCCTATTAATGAAAAGCAATACAGTTAGAGCTCATCTGTCATTCTTGATATTTAGATATTTGATATTAGGATATGTAGTGTCTAAGCTTTTATAACTTTCTTTCTGTCAACTATTTCCCAACTCAAGAATTTCTGAGAATTCCCTTATTTCAGGTCATCTCTGATTTTAAATTTGGTTCAGACTTAAAACAATAATAGCTACCGTTTATGGAGCATTCATTATGTATTATAATAGAGGTATTAGGTATTATAATAGAGGCTTTGCAGCCCTATAGGTGTAGGATTTCTAATTCAGACTTTGTAGGTGGGGAAATTGCCAGAGAGCTTAAGTGCTTTGCCTAAGTTTATGTAATAAATAAATTTAAAAGGAGGGTAGGAGATTTGAGATAAAAAATCAGGTCTAGCTGGACTTAAAACCTGTGTGCTTTCCACTATACAAATGTAGCAATTTCTGACACCTGTTCAAGGTCAACCCTGTTCACTTCTAAAGGTCACCTTTTCTCCAGGGAAATTTCCTCCTATTCTGACATCTGAACTCTTTTTACCTCATGAATCTTGAATCAGGTTGGGCATTTAATTTCCCAATAGGGTTCCTTTTGGTGTTAAACAGTTTCTCACCCCACCTATCAGTAATTTTTCTGTGATCAGCATAGATCTCTGGTTTCCAAAATCCATGCAGTTCATTGCTCTGAATTTTATGTTTGGTTAATAGGATAAAAGAGAATGTCCTCTTCTGCATTTGCCTCAAAAGAGTTTATAAATTTCCTCTGGTTTTTTGTAGTGCTTTCTTGAGAATAGTTGTTTCATTTGATATCTTTCTTACTCTTGATTATTTTGTTCACTTTTCCCTTCCATTTGCCTGCTTTTCCCCCAAGCATATTTATTGCTAGAGAGTACTAGGCCCTTTGAGTTCACAACCATTTATCTTACAGCACTTGACTTTTACCCTCCCTGGCCTTTCTCTCACTTGCTTGATCCGATGAAGCAGATTGCAATTTGAAAAAATACTGATTTGAAATTTGCTCAGGAAATGGACCAACACTGAAGCTTCACAATTCTATTTTTTCCAGCTTTCTTGAGATATGATTGACATATAACATTGTATAAGTTTCAGGTATACAATGTGATGATTTGATACAAATATACTGCAAAATAATAACTGCAATAAGGTTAGTTAACACATCCATCACCTCACATGATTACCTTTTATGTGTGTGTGGTGAAACATTTAAAAGCTACTCTCTTAGCAACTTTAAAGTACATGATACAGTACTGTTAATAATAGTCACCATGCTGTACATTGCATCCCCAAAACATATTCATCTCATAAATGGAAGTTTCTACCCTTGTACCCTTTGACCAACATTTCATTTCCCCTAGGCCCCAGGCCTTAGTAAACCACGATTCTATTCTCTATTTTTATAAGTTCAACTTTTTTAGATTCTACATATAAGAGACATCATACAGTATGTCTTTTACCATCTAACTTATTTTACTAAGCATAGACTTAACATGTCTTTGAGGTACACCAGTGTTGTTGCAAATGGCAGGATTTCCTTCCTTTTTTGGATAATATTCCATTATACACACAGAAAGAGACACACACGCGTGGAGACACACACACACACACACACACCTCACACCACACCGATAGACACTTAAAGTTGTTTCCATGTGTTGGCTATTCTCAGTAATGCTGCAGTGAACATGAGAGTGCAGACATCTCTTTGAGATGGTGATGCATTTCCCTCAGATATATACATAGAAGTGGAATCATATAGTAGTTCGTTTCTCAGTTTTTTGAGGAACCTCCGTACTGTTTTCCACAGTGGCCATACAAATGTACATTCCCACTAAAAGTGTACATTCCCACTAAAAGTCCACTTTTCTTGACATCCTTGCCAAAGTTATCTCTTATCTTTTTTATAATAGCCATTCCTAGAAGTACAATGTGGTATCTCATTGCGGTTTTAGTTTGCATTTCCCTGATGATCAGTGATGTTGAGCATCTTTTCCTGTACTCATTGGCCATCTGTATATTCTTTGGATAAATGTCTATTCAAGTCCTTTGCCCACTTTTTAATCAGATTATTTGTTTTTACTATTGAGTTGTAGGAGTTCCTTATGTATGTTGGATATTAACCCTTTATCTGATACATAGTTTGTAAATATTTCCTCCCATTCAATAGGTTGCCTTTTCATTTTGTTGATTGTTTCTTTTGCTATGCAGAAGCTTTTAAGTTTGGTGTAGCCCCACTTCTTTATTTTTGCTTCTGTTGCCTATGCTTTGGTATCATACGCAAAAAAAAAAAAAATTACCAAGTCCATTGTTAAGGAGTTTTTTTCCCTGTTTCCTTCTAGGAGTTAAACAGTTCTAGATCTTATGTTTAAGTCTTTAATCCATCTCAATTTCATTTTTGTGAGTGGTATAGGATAGAGGTCCAATTTCATTCTTCTGCAAGTGGTTATCCAGTTTTCCCAGCACCATTTATTGGAGAGACTCTTTTCCCATTGAGTATTTTTAGATCCCTTGTCAAATATTTGTGAACTGTAGATGCATGGGTTTATTTCTGGGTTATCAGTTCTGGTCCATTGGTCTATGTGTCTGTCTTTATGCTGGTACCATACTGTTTTGGTTACTATAGCTTTGTATTATAGTTTGAAATCAAGAAGTGATGCCTCCATCTTTGTTCTTCTTTTACAGTGTTGCTTTGGCTCTTTAAAGTCTTTTGCTGAAGTACAATTCTTTTCATCATATTGATTAGAAATTTATATTTATCTCTCAAAACAGGAAAATCAAGCTGTACAACAAAAAGGCAAATAGATGAGTCCAAGTCACTGATACCAGTCTTTTGGAATCAAAAGTTATCAATTGTAAGGCATCTATTCAAGAAGTTATAAAACTGTGCTTTAGCATTTTGCTAGCCAACAAACTCTAGCCACATACAAGGAGGTAGCATAGGCATGTCAGGCTCCATATGTTCAAAACTGAACACAAATCTTTCTACCCAGAGGAACTCCTTTTCCTGGGTGCTCTGTCCTTGTCAGTGGCACCAGTATCCCATTCAGTTACTTAAGCCAGCAATCTGAGCATTGTCAGACTCCTCACAGAGACTCCTTTACCAAACCAATATTCAAGTCAGTCTTTACTATTTATTGATTCTGCCTTGTCACTCTCTCTCAGATTTACCACCTTCATTCTACTGCTGTGTCTTTAATTGTTCAGGTTCTCTTGTAATAACAGATGGCTTGGCTGTTTGTCTTTTGTTTTTCCTTTTCAAAATAACTTCTTTTTCCTAATTATAAAATTATTTGTGTGCTCAATGAGAAAGATGATTTGGAAAACACAGAAGAAAACAATGGGTATTTTGTGTAAACACAAAAATTACCCCAATTCCTTCCACCCAAAGATAATCACTGGGTTGGTTTTTGTATACATACATGTGGTTCTTTTGTTTAAAAAAATACTGTAATACTTGTACATATTATTTATCATGTTTTTATTTATTTTTCTAAATCAATAGGAATTTGCAAATTACTTTTTACTGGCTTTTCAAGTATTTCATTATATAGTAATGATTTGCTTCTAGTAACTTATTATTACTCATATAGGTTTATTCTAGGTTTTACTACAGATACCACTATGAAGAACATCTTTGTATACTCATCTTTCCCTGCAAATGATTGTTTTCTTAAAATAAAGAAATTCTAAGAAGTAGAATTTCTAGGTCAAAAGAATATGCATTAAGGATTTTTGTCCATATTGCCAAGTTGACCTACCCAAAGATTGCCTGTAAGTAATCATAGGTTTACACAATATTCGTACAGCATCATTCTTTTGAGCCTTCATACTTTAAGAACACTAGGTATGTGTACAGAGGGACAACTATGTAAGAGGCAGTAAAGGGCAGCCATCTAAAAACCAAAGAGAATCCTCAGATGAGCTCAACATTGTCAGCCCTTGATCTTGGACTTTAAGCCTTTAGGACTTTGCTGAGATGTGGATGGAATGCAAGAAAACATTACCAGCCATCCCGTACTATGAAGTGGTAGCACAGGGCCACAGGTGATGCTTCTGCTTATTTGGAGCAATGCTAATTCCTTGGGGTATGTCTCTGTTTACAAGATCTTAGTTCTCTACTATAGAGCTGACTGTGTCATTGACCAAATGGCAACATAGGTTCCTGCCAACTCCTGCCCCCCTCACAAGAAGACCAACTAACAACTATCCATAGATAAGCTGCTATTGTGAAAATACCAGAAATTGTGGTTGGGTGAGGCTGAAGTAAACCTCCCTGAACCTCAGAGACCAAGAAGAACTGCATTAGAAGGGTAAAAGAAAGAGCTAACACTCTGACTGCATCACCTCTCCCCGAGACTGGCACAGTGCTACACTGAGAGGGTCCCACTAAGCCTATATTTTCTCCAGTGCAAAAAGAGAGCCCAAAGTGAACCTCCAGCTCGCCTGGGGTTCCAGGGCACTCCCTAGGAGGCCCACTTGGGTTTTGCCTCATGAGGATCTGCAGGGCTTCCACACAGTGGGAGCAGTTGGGAGGGGGGGATTGACAGCAATTAGCTCTCAAATCCTGGTGGTCTACATTCCTGAGCAGAAATCTCAGATAGCATTTCTGCCCATTCACAGAGATAAACCAATAGTCCCATCTGGGCAAGGAGCTTGGTTGGCAGTTCTGCCTGATTTGGTTCCTTAGTCACCAGGTTGTACTGGCTGTAGAGCCTGTTCTATAGTCCCACCCAAGCAGGAAAGCAAATTGACATTCCTGCCCAGCTATTCAGCATTACCTTGGGTCTTGACCAGCCAAAGAACCCAGGCAGCTATGAAGCCCATCCAACAGCTGTTCTCAGGCAGGTAACCAAGCCAGCATCTCTACCCAACTGTTAATCATGGTTTCTTGCCCCACACATAACCAGGAAGCCTGAATAGTGACCCTGGGAAACCTCAAAGCATAGCCTATAGCCCCACCCAACTATGAGCTATAGCTGGCAACCCCTCACAACCAGAGAACCCAGCTGGCAAACTTGCCAACATCAGAGTACAGCCAGGAGCCTACCTAGAGTCCAGCCTGCAGCCCTGCCACACATCAAGGCACAGCTTTTCAAGATATGGAAAGAAAAAACTGTCAGTCAAGAATACTGTACCTGGTAATGCTGTCCTTCAGAAATAAAGAAGAAATAAAGACTTTCAAACAAAAGCTGAAGAAGTTCACCACCATTAGACCTGCCTTACAAGAAATGCTAAAGTGCATTCTTCAAGCTGAAACAAAAGAAGGATAACAACAAAAACACATGGACATGTAATAGTCACTGGAAATAGCAAACATATAGGCAAAGTCTGAATGTCTGATACTGTAATGGTGGTGCACAATTCACTTAAAACTCTAGTTTAAAAGTTAAAAATCAAATATATTAAAAGTAACCATAACTACAGTAATTTGTTATTGTATACACAGTATAAAAATATAAATTATTACATTAATAACCTAAAATATGAGTGGAGGAGAAGTAAAAGCATAAAGTTTCTCTATGCTCTCAAACTTACCTACTTCAAGTAGGATATAATAAATATATTTTATTTAAGCCTCTTGGTAACCAGAAAGGAAAACCCGTAGTAGATAAACAAAAGATTATTATAAAGGAGTCAAATCACACCACCACAAAGAGTCATCAGATCACAAAGGAAGACAGCAAGAAAAGCAAGGAATAAGGAAAGTATAAAACAATCAGAAAAGAAAAAGAATCAGAGGACCAAGACAAGATGGCGGAGGTGTAGGAGGCACGGAGAGCACTGGGATCCAGAAAGAGGCTGAAAACCACTCTAAAAGCCGGCAAACACAACAGCAGAGAGAAGAGAATAAGAACAGCAATTCTAGGAGCAGAAAAT
>CM053609.1:21825758-21880964 GCA_028646535.1 Procyon lotor | reverse complement strand
ATCTGGCCGTTTGCAACGATGTGGATGGAACTGGAGGGTATTATGCTAAGCGAAATAAGTCAGTCAAAGACAATTATCACATGATCTCTCTGATATGAAGAATTTGAGAGGCAAGGAGGGAGTTTGGGGGGGGTGGGGGAGAGAAATGAAACAGGAAGGGATGGGGAGGGAGACAAACCATAAGAGACTGCTAGACTCACGAAACGAACTGAGGGTGGCTGGGAGGTGGGGGAGAGGGTAGGGATAAGGTGGCTGGGCTGTGGACATTGGGCAGGGTATGTGCTGTTAAGTGCTGTGAAATGTGTAAGCCTGATGATTCACAGACATGTACCCCGGGGCAAATAATACATTATATGTTAATAAAAATTAAAAAAAAAAAAAAAAAAAAGAAAGAATCAAAGGCTGCTCTGTATAGGCTATAGTCGCAGCTTCTGTCCCTGGATAGTGTTCATGCATGGGTGAGGAGAAATGCTGACTGAGGAGAAAAAAGCTGAAATTGAAGAGAATCTGTCAAAGTGATGAAAAATGAACTGTATGGGCTTTTAGACACACTGCTTGACCAGATGGGTAAAATTAGAGATTGTTTGAAGAAGCTTCTGTATAGAGGCTGTGATTGAATAAAATTATTTTGTGATGTGCAAAATGCAAAAAAAAAAAAAAAAAAAAACAATCAAAAAACAATAAAATAGCTATAGTAAGTCCTTACTAATTAATAATTACTAGTGGTGTAATTGGATTGAATTCTCCAATCAAAGCACATAGAGTGGCTGAATGGATGAAATAACAAGATGCAACCATATGCTTCCTTATAGAGACTCCTTTTAGCATTAAGGACATACATAGAGTGAAGGGATGGAAAGAGATGTTTCAAGGAAATGGTAATTAAGAGAAAGCAGAGATAGCTGTATTTTTATCAAACAAAATAGATTTTAAGCTAAAAATAGTTCAAAGAGACAAAGAGGGTCATTGTATAATGATAAAGGGGTCAGTCTACTAAAAAGATATAACAGTGATAAGTATTTATGTACCCAACTCTGGAGCACCTAAATATATAAAACAAATACTAATAGAACTAAAAGAAATAAACAATAATGTGATAATAGTTATTGACTTTAATACCCCACTCCCAACAATAGACAGATGTTCCAGACAGAAAATCAATAAGGAAAGAGCAGATTTAAACTCTATAGGCCGAAAGGGCCTAATATATATAGAACATTCTATCCAAACAGCAACAGAATATATATATTTTTCTTAAGTGCTCATGGAACATTTTCTTGGATGGATCATATATTAGGTCACAAAACAAGTCTCAACAAATTTAAGAATATAGAAATTTTATCAAATATCTTTTCATACCACAATGGTATGAAACTAGAAAACTGTAATGGGAGGAAAGTTGAAAATTAAACAGCACAGTCCTGAACAATCAATGGATCAAAGAAGAAAATTTTTTAACTTTTTTAAGACAAATGAAAATGGAAGCAGAGGGGCGCCTGGGTGGCTCAGTGGGTTAAAACCTCTGCCTTCGGTTCAGGTCATGATCTCAGAGTCTTGGGATCAAGCCCTGCATTGGGCTCTCTGCTCGGCGGGGAGCCTGCTTCCCCCTCTCTCTTTGCCTGCCTCTCTGCCTGCTTGTGATTTCTCTCTGTCAAATAAATAAATAAAATCTTATAAAAAAAAAAAAAGAAAGAAAGAAAATGGAAGCACAACATGCCAAATCTTATGGTACATAGCAAAAGCAGTTCTAAAATGGAATTTTATATTGATAGATACATATATTAAGAAACAACAGTGACATCAAATAAACAACCTAATTTTACATCTCAAGGCACTAGAAAAAGAAGAACCTAAGCCCAAAGATAGTAGAAGGAAGGAAATAATAAAGATTAAAGCAGAAATAAATGAAAAAAAAAGAATAGGAAAACAATAGAAAAGATTAACAAAACCTTTAAATGGACAAATATTTAGCTAGACTAGCCAAGAAGAGAGTGGACCCAAATAAATATAATTATACATAAAAGAGGAGACATTATACCTGATAGCATAGAAATACTAAGGATCATAAGAGACTATTATGAACAATTATATGCCAACAAGTTGGACAACCTAGAAGAAGTGGTTAAAGCCAAGAAACATACAACTACCAAGACCATATATCATAAAGAAATAAAAAATCTGTACAGACTAGTAGCAAGTAAGAAGATTGAATCAAAAATCAAAAACACAACAGAGAAAAGCTCAGGACCAGATGGTTTCACTGGCGAATTCTACCAAACACTTAAAGAATTCATGCAATCCTTCTCAGACTGTTCCAAGACAAACTGAAGAGAAGGGAACACTGCCAAACTCATTTTACAAGGCCAGCATTACCCAGATACCAAAGCCAGAAAACAAATTACAAGACAAGAGAACTACAGCCCAATATCCCTAATGAAGGTAGATGCAAACATTCTCAACAAAACACTAGCAAACCAAATTCAATAGCACATTAAAAGTCTCATACACCTAACACCTAAGCACCAACTGATAACATTTTTCAGTAACTGATGACACTTTTTTATATTGCCTTAGATCTTTTTTCTTATTGGTAGGAAACCCAAATGTTGCAGATGCAGCTAACTCCCCATCTTCATGCTCTTCCCCTTACTCCCTCTCAGGAGGTAAATCACTATGTTAGTTTGTGTATATCATTCCCATGCATGTTTTTGTAATTACACACACACACACACACACACACACACACACACACAAAGGTTTTACATATGTAAATGCAGTATATAAAAATATATGTGTGTATGTTTATGTAAACGGGTAAACTTTAGGTGTACATCTGTATTTAAAGATAAAATAGATATCCATAAAGTATATTATCTACCTTCTATTTTTTCATGTATTTAAAATTTACATAAATGCCATCATACTGTTTTGTCTACTTCTTTTTTCACCCAACATGTTGTTGAGATTTACTTATGTTAATATATATAGATCTGATTAATTCATTTTAACTGCTCTACAGATTCTTTTAAATGTACAGATTCAGTTTCCTCATCTGTTTTCCACCTGAGGACAATAATTTCTACTTCTTCAGAATTTCAAGCAATAATGTAATGAACATCCTTGTAGAAGTCTTTTTTTGCACCTAAATGGGAGTTTTTTGAGTTTATGTGCTTACGTATGCTATGATACACTACAGGAACTTATGAATGCTCTGATAAATGCATGTTTAACTTTACCAAGTAATGCCAAATTGTTCTCCAAAATAATTATACACATTTCACTTCTCATCAGCAAGAGATAGGAGTTCCATTTCCCCATATCTTTATCAATGTTTTATGTTAGCACACTTATGAATTACCAATCTGATGTGTGAAATGGCATTTTGTGTCATCTTCATTTACATTGTGTTTATCACTAGTGAGGCTGAACATTGTTTACCGTACCGGCCTTTGTTATAATCAAAATTCATTTGTAGGAAACAAACCATCAAAACTATTTTAAGCAGAAAGGATTTAATACATGGAGTTATATACTTACAAAATTGTTGCAAGGACTGAAAGAGCAGGTTCTAGACTAGATCTCTGGAAATGACTCCTGGAAGTGCACTGCAAAACTGAAAAGCTGCTATTTCTGTCAAAATCAAGAGCTGCTCTATCATGAATTGTGCTGAACCATTCATATTGTTCGGTCCAGGAGCTCACTGCCTCTGGAACACACAACATTGGCTAGATCTCTGCCCCTCAAAATATGTGACCCAAATTCTATATCTCAACCTCCAGAATACTGGGGAATGCATTTAAATATTTGAAGACCTCCAAAATAACCTGACCCATTGAGCCAAAATTAGGCCTTCTTGCTAAACTGTATACTTTGAACATACCTCTTATAGAAATTATTAGGTGTCAGTCTCCAAGAGGTCCTTGAGGTTAGCATCAGTATCATATTTAGAAATAATTACAAATAGTTATCACCCACATCTCTTGCATTATTTATGAGATGAATTGGTGACATTCAATTAGACAGTGTTGGCAGATTTCAAAAGAGTTGATGAGTTTTTGTTTGAGCATATCCATGAACTTCTGGAAAGAAGCTCAGAAAAGAAATAGCCCCAAAAATAGATAATTAGGAGTTATTGACATATCGAGGGTAGTTGGAACCATGGAATATCATGAGTTTACTAAACCTAGTTCAGAAATAGAACTCCTTTGGACAACATTTCAGTTGGGGTGGAAGTGGGTAGCTAGACAAGAGTGGACAAAGAAGAGGATATATATTAGATAGATAATATTGCAGCTTACACATTCCAGTGGCAAAAGCTGCAGAGGGACTCATTTTAAATCTCAAATGACAAAATAAGTGGAGGGGCCCTTTTCCTGGAGCATTCACAGAAGCTTCTTTCCCAGGTGTATATTCTAAGAAGTCCATGTTAAAGCTTTTCATCTTGTGTATGACTAGCAGTCTCAATGTTATAATTTCAGCCTAACAGTTACAGTGTAAAAGACATGTTGCTACTGATCCCAAAATCCATTGGAAGATTTTACATTCTTCCTTCAAAACTGTTAAGTTGGCAAAATAAATTCTTCTGCACTGATCCTTCAGAGCCATTTAGTTTCACTATCTTCTTAGGCAATCATCTAAAGATTGCCAGAGCAGAGATTCAGGACCCAGGAAGTTTAGAACAACATTGGTCAGACTCAGGAGGCACCATCGATGGCCCCCAGTAACCAAAGGAGACTTGGTTATGCTCAGATAGGACCACCTGCTCAACCGTGTTCATTATGGCTTGGTTTGGTTTTTCTATGCTTCTTCGTTCATTCTGGAAGTCTTTCCTCCTTTCTGGCTATTTCAAGAACATTACAGGAAACCCAGTTAAGCCATTTTCATCTCAAAACTAGGTGGCTTTATAGTTTTGTGTGGTCATTATTAGTCTCAGGAATGGTCTGAGAAAATATTTTCCATTCTTGTTTAAAAAACCCATACCTCAGGGATGCCTGAGTGGCTCGGTCTGTTAAGCTTCCAACTCTTGGTTTCTGTCCAGATCATGATCTCAGCGTTGAGATTCAAGCCCTGCATCAGGTTCCATGCCCTGCTTAACATTCTCTCTCTCTTTCTCCCTCTGTTCCTCCCCACTTCCCCAAAACAACAACAACTCAAACAACTCATATCTCAGTAAGTACCCCTAAAAATGCCACACAAGGGTGTGTTTAGTGGAAAGAACACTCTTATCAGGAGTCAGAAGACCTAGGATATTGCATCTCTCCTGACGGGGCTAGTACTTCACAATCCCTGAGCCTCAGTTTCCTCATCTATCAAATGGGAATAGTAATATCAATCCCCACACAGTGAATGTGGTTTTCTCATACCCTACAGGTAGGACTATAAATTGATTCAGGGTGGTTTGTTTTTTTTTTAATGTAATGGGGCTGTACATATCAAGAACTCTGAAAATCTGGACACTCTTTGGCTCTGTAATTCTACTTCTAGAAAGTAACTTGAAGTCTGGCAAGGAATTGTACACAAAATGTTCATCCCAACATGGTTTATAATGATGGATACTGAAAACTACCAGAAGCCCCAGAAATATAACACTGGTAGGAGATTATTCACTCATTTAAAGAAATGATGTTCATGAATGCAGTCAGACCTCTAGAATCTAGATCACTTTAGAGGAAATACATAGCTCAAAAAATATGGTAAATGACACCATAGGGCTATAATCAGCAAGATTTAGATTGTGGGAAACTATAAAATAAACAACCGGGTTTTTTCAACAAATAAATTTGCAAAGGAATAAAAGAGAGATGGAGGGGTAACATACAGAGTAAGAAAAGACTTAGTAACCAATTATAATGTATGATTCTTATTTGGATCATAATTTTTTAAAAACTACCAAAAACGTTAAGACATTTGTAATACTTTTGGAAATTTGAATGCTAGTTACTTGATGGTGCTAAGGAATTATTGTTATTTTTAGATGTAATGGTATTGTGGTTGTTTTATCAAGTTCTTGTTTTTTAGAGATACAAACTAAAACATTTATGAATGAAATTATATATGACTTCGGCTTGCTTATGCATAATACAAGATAGTGTGGATGGATAAGATTGGCCATGGTTGATGTGATCAGGGATGAATGATAAGTGCATGAGGGTTTGTTATCCTAGTCCATCTTTTTTTGGTTTATATTAAAACTTTTCAGTAATATAGTTTTTAAAGGTTTAAAATGTAATGCTTACAAAGATTTTTTTCATGATATAGAAAATGCCTGAAATAGTTGAATAAAATTCAGTTTAATGTCAATAATATAGAAGAAAAAATCAAATAGAAAAAACAAAAGGAAACATATCAATCTGTGATTGTCTTTGGTGAAATTATATCCAGCTTTTTCTGTTTTTTCCTCCTTTTCTTTGCTGTATAAATTTTCATGATGAGCCTGTAATACTTTTATAATCAGAAAAAGTAGTTTTTTACTTTCTATGGTTAGAACTCTTCTGGAAACTCAACCTGAAATAACTTAAGCAAAAAAGGCTAGTAAAATGGCTTCTGTAACTGGAAATGTAGGGGTTTGGAGCTAGATGCTAAGACTCCAATTATACCATGTAGGTTTTGTCTGTTTTTCACTTTGACTTGCTTGGCTTCATCCTATAAGCATATATTTGTGTAACAAGTAAGTTGGCTACCAGCAAACCCCAGGGTCGTACCTCTCAGTTTAGATATCCCCAGAGAAAAGAGATTCATCCTGTGGTCATCTGTTAATCCCAGAGAAGATCCTGACTGATCCTTTTTGGGCCATGTACCCATCCTAGAACTTGTTATTTTGGCCTCGCTCATGAATACTGTGACTATCATGGAGTACATACTATCTTCTGCTTTTGTATGAGAGCATAATATTTAAGAATCCCACCGGGACTACAGGAAGGAGAATATGCTAGGTGGACAAAAACCAAACTGTCACTATCCGCTCTCTCATGGGATTGTTGGGATAATTCATTGGGATGATTAATATAAAAACACCTTCTAAATTGAAAAGTTCTGTGCAAATATGAGTCCATTTTTTAGTCTGATTCTATTAAATCAGAATATGATAAGATCCTCATTGTGTGCATATGTCCATCAGTTTCTTTCATTATAAGAGAATGATGGTGGTCATCATTTCCTACTTCATTCACAATTTTAAAACTGTAAGAGATATTGAGTAACCTGGGTGAATATATTTTCTAATATAAGAGGATAAAGGGGGAATTATATTGAACCTTCTAAGTAGTAAACTTGGAAGAAGCTCCAGATACAAATTATTCATCAGATTTTCCTTATTTTTACAAAAAGGAGTATTGGTAAATGAATAGTGATGGGGATTACAGTGCACTTATGACCAGAAGCATCAATTCCTTTGCATTTATTGCTAAAAGTTAACATGTTGATTTTCTCTGTATTCAAAGTCCTGCCCTCTTCATACATGTAAATACAGGAGCACTGAATCAGTGTAAAATATCCCAAGCTAAGGCTGATTTATCTACAAGGTCGTTTATAATCTTAAAATATTATTTTCAATAATAGCTGTGTTGCAGACTAATAAAAGAGCTACTATTTTTAGTCCAGTTTAATAAACAGCTCCAGAAAGCTGTTTGATGGGCTGAAAAGATGAAAATGACTTCTTAAATGTTGTTGTCAACTGTCAAGACTGGTACTTTTCATAACAGAAACCAATTAGATTCTGCCACTGTTATACTCTTCATGGTGATAAGGTTTTGAAAAACAGAAAACCTACATTTAGCATTAGAAATTTGGGTTGTAACACGAGTGTATCCAGGTAGCATCATCTAATTTTCTGAATCCCTACAGTCTAGTGAATTTGGCTGTCTGGTACTTTAAAAAGTATTGCTTTTCAAGAGTGTAGAGGTGATTATAAATCATTTCAACTATTGACAGACTCTTTAAGTCACTAAGAATGATCAGATAATCATTTTCACTCATCTTTCTTGAAGAATAGCGTCAGACTAACTAAAAGAGGGAAGAGAATCACTTGCATAAATAGCTGATTATTCAGAACTAATCTAAGGAAACTATTAGTTGAGATGCTTTACCCAGACCTGTGTTGTTGCTTGTTAGAGGGGTCTAAGCCTATGTTTTTCCAAACTTATCTTTGAAGATATTGCCAGCCCATGCAGACTGATAACATACATGTTTCTCCCTACATCTAGCTATGTGGTGAACATAGGTCTGATCAACAAGCTTCATGGCTGCTTCCTCTCAGTGCAAGGACCAGTGGATGAGAACCCCAAGATGGCCATGTTTCTGCAGCATGCTGCAGAACTCTTACATGGGATGTGCATGCTGTGCTTTGCTGTCACCAGAAGGTAAGGCTTCTACTTGATATGAGTCTGGACGCAACTTTGGAAACATCTCTTAAATTTTGCCCATCTTGGAGTCATTCCATACGGATGTAAGTGGTTATCTTGGCCTCCTTTCTCCTTTGCCCTGCCTTTGTCCTTATTGGTCTCCTATATCGAGACTAGCCTTATATTTCTTGTCTTTCCCTGGCTATATGCTCCTGTCAAGATTCTGGTTTTTTTGTTGGTATCATACATTTAACTATCATTGCTGGAAGAGATCTTAGGAGTCATCCAGTCCTACTTCCACAGAAATCCAGGGGAATAAAGTGATTCTCTTTGAGGTAGTGAGTTAATAACAAAGCCTACACGAGATCAAGCCAGACCCTCCACACAATAAAGCACAGCCTCATAGCATCTGTGAATGTCCTCGTGCTTTTATCTACAGCCTCCTAGGTTTCTTTGTTTCCCACTTTGTCTCTTTCTCCAAGATACTTTCATGTATAAGGGAAGGGAGCCATCCAAAAACAGTAGCTCCCTGAAGTTACATATGACCTATGCGTAGGACAGCCAGCCCAATCAGGTGGAGGCTAGTGGCATGGGTAGTGAAAGAATTCACTCAAGGCAGAACAGAGGAGATAAAAGTTTATTGAATATACTGCAAGGGAGCAGCAGGCAGGACAGCAAAGGAGAGATGATCTGCCATGAGGCAATGGTGGGCTGTGGTTAAGGTGTGGGGAGTGAGGAGGTATGGGAACATATGGAATTTTCCATTTTTGGTACCTGTGCCTGGTTGTAAGTAGTCCATTGGTCATCCTAGGCTTATGGATATTCTGAGGTGGGTCACCTAATGGACCTGTTTGTATTCAGCATGGTGGAAGGAGAGGTTGGGGGTCACTGTGGGTTCTCTACCTTACTCAGGTTTCTGTTGCTCAAGTTAGTTGCCCAAAAGCGGCCTCTACGCTGTGGGCATGATAGTAGCCAATGTGCCAGGGACAACTGCTGGCCTGGTTGGCTCATTAGACCCCTCACCCCATCCTGTGTACTGTCCTCAAAAGCAATAATTCTCGAGGACAGGCAGAGTAAACCCCCATTATGTTCTTTTCTTTCCCTTCCCACCAATCTTTTACAATAATGATTCAGTGTTTCTCATAGGAATTTGACATAGCCCTCAGGCTCATTAAGAATGTTCAGTAAAATAATTTTCTTAAAATTAAATTCTAAACAGCACTGCATATAATTTTACTTTTCCTGTAGCCCTTTTTATTTATATTTTATATACTTTTCAAACATACACAAAAGGAAAGAGTACAATGATGAACCCCTATAGTATCCATTGTCTAGATCCAACTATTATCAATATTTTCCAGTCTTATTTTATCCCCCCCATGCACCCACTGCGTTTTTGTTTTGTTTTGTTGGGTTTTTGTTTAGGGAAGGGGAAGTTACAGCTAGAGCATGTTATAACAAATTTCAGGTATTCATTTCAGTGAAGATACTAAAGAATGCATCTCTAATGCCATTATCACACCTAGCATAATAAACAATAATTTTGTAGTATACCCAGTTCATGTTCATTTCTCCCCACTGTCTCAGACATCTTTCTACCTTAAGTTTCTTGGAACCAGAATCCGATTTTCAGGTGTCATTTGGTTGTTACGTCTTTTAAGTCTCCCTTATTCTGTAAAAGTTCTCTTTCCCCTCAGCCTCTTTTTTATGCCATTGATTTGTTAGAGAAAGAATTATATGGTTTTTGAAGGATATGTCAAGAAAAAAATTAAAACTAAAATAAAAATTAAAAATTTGAAATTTCTGAAGTCTGGGTGCTTGAAGAAGTATTCATCTATATTCAATGCACACAGAATGCCAGTGACTATGTTCAAAATATTTTAAAAAGAGAATTTCCTTTCTAAAATGAACCTGCTTAATCATTTTTTTAGTCTATTATACTTAGGACCCCAAAACCCATCTATTCTTTATGTTAACCTCCCACTACCCCCAGTCATATTACTAGGAAGATCAAGACTACCTAAATGTCCAGGAGGCCAAGCATAACCTATAGTCAGCATTCCTTTCTAGAAATGCAGACAGAGCCTGCCTTCCAGGGATTAGGTGATAACTTAGGAAGTGGCTATTTGTGAGTCTATAACCTAAAAATGATCAGGTAGTACCACACTACAGAGAGGCTTACAGCAATAACAGGGCTCCATCCAGGGCATTGGCACCTGCCAACTTGGGGTTGACCATGCTGCCCAGCTAGGCCCTGTGCAGTAGCCAAGCTGCTCATTGGGAGGTATCCTCTCACCCAGGAAACCCGTCCTGGCAGTGATTCTTTCGTATACGCAGGATTATAAACCTGCCAGCATCTCAAGTCTTTGTCACCTATATTCTTTCCTTAAATCCAGATGAATATCACACACATACGCTTTTCCATATGTGTTTGTTGTAGTTTGTGGGCTTCAGCTTTCACTTACACACACAGATTTAGTCACCTGAAATCTGTGGAGCTTGAAAGAAGCTTAGAGGCACTCACTTTTATAGGGAAAGCAACTGAGCCAAACTAACTTGAATTAGGATACAAGATTCCTACTTCTGTGCTCTCACGTACACACTTGTATAACACACTTTGTATAATTCAAAATGGTAGGAGCCTGTATTTCATTTCTTTGAAGATTTTCTCAATTACATATATGGAAACAGGATCCCATTCTCTTTAACACACACAGTCATGTCCTCTTCCAGTAGACACTGAGCATCTGCCCTGTGCCAGACAACAAGAGAGGTACCCAAGATACTGCCCTCAGGGAGCCCAGAGCCTGGTCTGGGGTCAGATCTGTAAACTAACAGCTGCCCTGGAAGAGAATGTTCACAGAGAAAGAAGTAAAGCACTCCCATGGGAGGGCGAGAAAGGTTTCAATGGACTAAATCTTAAAGGACCCAGAAAGACAATGGAGGGAAGAAAGCAACAGAGAAAAGGGGCAATACTTGCACTGTGTGAGATAACAGATGTTATTGCTGTCTTTGGTCCCCCTGGAGGTCCCCTGCCAACAGATTCCTGTATTTCTCTGCCTGCCTGAAGATAGTCTCTGGACAAGTAGCTGTTTGCTCCAAGTGCCGGGGAGTTAATACCTCCAGGAGTGACTCTCCAGCAATAAATGGGTGGATTACACCCAGCTCCGCTTACCCTCAGTGAGGCAGTTCCAAGGTGTTCTGTACAATTTGTCAGAGGGGCGCTGGTGGTAAGCTATGTGGCAACACATCCTCCATTGGCTTTCTCCCTTTCCTCTTTCTGTCCTCGGCTCCCTCACAAGTAAACTACTTGCACGCATATCCTTGTTTCAGGGCCTGGTTTGGAGGCAACCCAAACCAAGAGATACAGATATACAAGATATTATCTCATGCTCAGTTTGATGTAGCTGTGCAATAGGTGACTATGAAGAGTGACAGGAGATGACGTATTAAATGAATTTCATAGATGTTAGCTCCTGGGGGGCCAAAAGGGAGACAAGAGCTTATGTGCCACACAGAGCTGTGGAAAGTCACTGAAGTTGTTTAAGAGAGAGTAACAGGATCAGATTTCTGTTAAGTGAAAAGTGTAGAAAGAACTGGAATGATGTGAACCTAGAAGCAGAAGGAATAAGAGGCTCTTGCATGAGGCAAGTGGGAACTGTTGAGGGCTGTGGCGACAGCAGAAATAAGAGCAAATGCATTAAGAGGAGACAGAATATGTAAGAGAGGTGGCATAGCGCTTGGTGACGTAGGAAGTAAAATGCCTAAGGATTATCCAAGTAGACCAATGTCTTTGTATATATGTATATTATTTTTATGTACATATGCAACTGGATTTTAAATAAATCGGTGATTAATGCATGGTGGTTTTTGAGAATTCTTGATCCATTTTTCCCCTTATAATTTCCTTCTCCATCTTCAGTTACTCAACCAATTTCTATTAGTAGGCCTTGCTACAAAAGCAGATTATGCTATGAAAAAAGGTCCAGGTGGTTTCCTGGCTTAATTTACGTAGGAAATTCTTAGCAGGATCATTATCAGCCGCTTCTGTGAATGGGCTGAAAGAAGGATCCCTAATTGCTGCTCTCCTCATCCTTCAGTCCTCAACATTTCCTAACGCCACCAAGCCACAAGAATATAGGGGTTTCCGACCTCTTCAGATTAGTTTGCCTCTGATACTTACAAGACCATTTCAAACTACTTCCCCTTTCTTCATGGAAATTTTATTTCTCAGCTATAAGCTACAATGGCCTGTTGAAAGCACTTTGTTACATGTGTCAGAGTTTCTCTCTAGGTCACAGCTGCGTGGGGGGGGAGGTAGTGTGGCTGTTGTTATACCGGAGTCATTCACATAATGCCCGTTTTGGCTATTAGGACAAGCCAACAGGGGCCAGAAAGTTGAGGAAAGCTTGTTGTCAAAGCTCTTTTATGACCAGCAGCAGTAGAAAGACAAAGAGCAGCCAGAGAGGCCTTCAAAAATCACTTCTTAGGAGCTGGCAAGCCCTGAGATAATTAAGTACACTGATTAGCCCAGGGCTCTGGGTAAACACTGCAGTCCGCTGGTGGCCCAGTCTTTGTGACGGTGATTACAGCAGGCTGCCTTTGCTCTACTCTATTGTGCCCTTAATCTTCTCATTTTTACCTAGGTTTTGTGAAAGACAATTTGGGTGCCAGGGGTTATATTATTAATCTTTGCTTCAGCACCAGCAGGGGCTGTGGGGGGGACGGAGGGGTTGGGGAGAGACGGATGATTTTTTTTTTGACAGTTTCTATTTCTTTATTATTATTATTATTATTAATTTTATTTTTTCAGTGTTACAAGATTTATTGTTCATGCACCACACCCAGTACCCCATGCAATATGTGCCCTCCTCAATACCCACCACCAAAAAAAAAAAAAAAAAAAAAGAAGGTATGGTCCATATATACAGTGGAAGATTATGCCTCCATTAGAAAGGACGAATATCCAACTTTTGTATCAACATGGACGGGACTGGATGATTTTTTTGTACCAGGCCTGGTTTTGAACTTGTATTTAAGTAAAAACTGAAATTATGATCTTCTGCTGAAAGGATTGATTTTATGTTAGGATTATTCCAGAATGTGAATCCAAGAACTTTTCGTGAGTTATAGTTCTTAATCACTTAAGCAAAATTCAACCCACTATAATAAGACTTTCAAAAATGCTAATTTATTTGGCCTTCACTGTTGTCACTTTTCCAATCTTGGTCCTTTAAGTAGTAAAGAGAAAAAGATAGTTTTCAAATCTCAGGGCAGCATCTCAACTGCCTTAATTGGCTGAGACTCAAGGAAGACCCCTTAAGATGCTGACTCCTTAGCTGAACTAATAAGATCTGAACAGTAATGAGTGATTACAAATTGCAGCCAACACAGTCCTTGCACTGAGTCAGCAATCACTTCTAGTCCGCGACTGTACTAGGCGCTGCAGGGAGAGGACCAGGAAGCAGTGGATCCAGTTAAAGTTCATAGTCCTTACGTAAGGAGAGGAGCTTATAAAACCTAGCTAATTCTGACTGGTTGGAGAAGACTATTCTGAATTCTAGAATACATTTACACAAAAAGGAGCTTGTTGTTATATGTATTTGTGGGCTTTATTTTCATATCCATAAACTACACTAACAAAACAGGTTCTAGCCAAGGGCCCTGGAAACCTGTGTCATAAAAAGATAAGAATGATTTATAATTTAGCTCATTAACTGTGTGGGTATAAATGAGTGCTTCTCAAGTGTTTAAGGGTGCTTGAAAACCATTTGTTCAGGCAAAGGTAAACTTTAACTCTGCCTGCCTGAATTATTCACTCATGCATTAAACAAATATTTATGTAGCACTTGCTCTGTGCCAGGCCCTGTGCTAAGCTTGGGAGAAAGCAGAAATGACTCAGACATCACTTGTGTCCTTTCCTCAAGGACCTTGTCAACTAGTAGAGGAAAGAAGACACTTATACCAAGACTCCCGGTATAAGGCAGAGAGTGATACAGAGAATAGAAGATAACACATGAAAGCACTTAGCACGCAGCCTGGCATGTAGTACATGCATAATAAACACTGGCTACTGTTACTACATCATCATCGATGGAAAGACTACTCTTAGTTGTAGGAATTAGCAGTTGCCTAAAGCGACTAAAATTTAATATAGGCCTTGAAAGACAGGAAAGGTTGGAACATTTAAAGCTGAGAGAAAGGCAGATACAGAAAACAGCTAAAGCCAAGACATCATGGGAAAGATACATGAAGAACCAGTGGAGTACTTCCTTGAGCTACATTGTAAGATGGCTGTAGCGGTGATTTTAGTGCCTCCCAAGTTGTTAGGAGGTTCGACTGAGATGATAAATGTAAGAGTACTGTGTGAACTCTATAAATGACTTGCTGAGATGTGATGGCAGTGGTGTCATTAAAAGCCTTTGAAGTGACTTACTAAGAAGCATATTTTGGGAGCATTAATCAAGTACCAAGATGGAGAATGTATTAGAGAGGAGGTAGAAAGTGGGAGAAATCATTAATAGTCACCTGGGCAAGAAGCAAAAGGAATAAAAAAGAATTTTTTTAATCCTCTCTAAGTCTCTCTTTTTATGTATGATCTCATCAGATTCCAGACATGGCCATCTCTTTCTCATATCTCTTCTTTGTACCCCATATCTAATCTGTTGCCACCTTTTGTTGATTGGAAGGAACCTTAACGTTACCTTAATCCAGTCTTCTATTCATGTGTGAATGTCTTCAATAACCTCATCTAGTCTATATTTGAATATCTCTTTGACAGGAAACTCATTACCTACTTAGGGAACTATTCTATCATTGATAAGTTTTAAGGCCTAAAAAATCTCTCATACCCATCTGTAACCTGTTTTCCTACTGCTACCTATTAGAACTAGTCCTAATTGCTCTTTGACAACTTACAGATTATTCTAATCCTGCTCTTCTCCCTGAACTTCTCTGGTCTCACCCTTCCACATATTTTCCTTTGCTTTTCTTCTCCTTGTTCCAATTACTATGGCTATGTAAGAAATCACCCCAAAACTTAGTGGCATGAAAGAACTATCTATTGGGGCACCTGGCTGGCTCAGCAGTAGAGCATGCAACTCTTGATCTCAGAGTCATGAGTTAAAGCCCCACATCAAGGATAGAGATTTTAAAAAATCAGATCTTAGGGGCGCCTGGGTGGCTCAGTCGTTAAGCGTCTGCCTTCAGCCCAGGTCATGATCCCAGCGTCCTGGGATCGAGCCCCACATCGGGCTCTCTGCTCCGCAGGAAGCCTGCTTCTCCTGCTTCCATTCCCTCTGCTTGTGTTCCCTCTCTCGCTGTGTTTCTCTCTGTCAAAAAAATAAAATCTTAAAAAAAAAAAAAATCAGATCTTAAAAAAAAAAAGAAAGCCATCTATTAATCTCACAGACTGTGTGTCAGGGATTTTGTCAAGATACATAGAGAATGGCTTATCTCTGTTCCGCAATATCTGGGCCTCAGTTGGAAGAAGGCTAGAAGTTGGAAGGCTAACAGCTGAAATCATCTGAGTGCTTATTCACACAAATCTGTAGTTCATATGGGTGTTAGCTGAGGACCTTTCCATCTGGTCACGCTGCAGAGGCTAATTTGGGCTTCCAACATGGTGCCACATTCCAAGAAGGAGCATCTACAAAGAACCAGGTAGAAACCATATCATCTTTTATGAGCTAGCCTCAGAAGTTATGCAGCATGACTTCTACTGAATTCTATTCATCAAGACAGTCACAACATCCCCTCAACTGCTTCAAAGGGAGGAGAAATAGACGTTACCTCTTCATGGGGAATATGAAGGTCCTAGAAGAGCGCATAGGACCAGAAATATTACCGTGGTTGTGTTTGAAAAATGCAGTCTTCCATGTTCCAGGCTACCCTGAAGATAAATGTGTTTCCAATATCCTATTCTCATCTGTCTTCTGTTCTCTCTGCAGTCTCATATCTGGTATTGTCACCCTGTCTCTTGACATCACTTCTGTTAACTTTTAAACCTTTTGTGGTCATTAGCCACTGTCTTTAGACAAAAGACTCTGAGATTAGGAGATAGGGAATGAAGGACTCAGCAAGTAGAAATAAAGGAAGTAACATTTGGTGAGCACCTTTTATATGTCCCGAGCTAAATGCTCCTTGTAGAGTTATCTTCCAGCAATCCTGCTCATACCTTCCAAGGGAGCACCGTAGCCTCTAGAGTGATAAGGAGGAGTGACTCAGAGCTTGAGAGTGAGAAGAATATAATAGCAGGAACTTCTGGGCTGTTTCTATATTCATAACTGGGTGATGGCTAGTTTAGAGATTTCTGAAAGAAATCTCCTGCTAGTAATAAAGACTTAGTTGACTTATAGGGACAGAATGATGACCACTTCATTGCTACAATTCAACTTGCATGTCCACTATGTGCCAGGCACTGTGCCAGAGAAAGGGAGCTTTCTGGTCCCACAGGACCAAAGTTGAGGGGCAGCCTTCAGTGACTTACCAGTCCCAGAGGGGATAAGATAGGACAAAGGCAGACTGTCAGTATGTTTGTAGACATACCAGGCTTAGAGCCGCAGAATATATCCAGGACATAATTGCAGTTGGACTCCCCCTGGCTCTAGGACTTTGGAGGGCAGGATCTCAAGAAGAAAACCTTTGTGTAGGGTTGTGTTGAAGAGCACAGATTGGGAGTCAGGAAAATGTGGGTGCTGTTCCTGCTCTCCGCCTCTCAGACCAGGGGCAGATTTGGCTTCTCAAAGCCCGTTTCCTCACACTGTAAAACTGAATTTGATAATTTTTCCCTCACAGGCTTAGATAAGGAAGTGGCAAATGGGAACTAACACATCTGTCTCTTACCTGAGGTGCTGTTTTTAATATATATTTATTGTTCCCCACCTTTTTCCAAACATATTTGAGAGAGATTATGTGTTTTCTTAATGAAAAAAATTAGAACAAAAGAAAATAGGAGAAAGTAAATCAAGGCAGGACCAAGTGAAGTTAAAGCACAGATCATATTCACAACAAAGCCCTGATGGACATTTCCTCTTGGAAAACTCCTACTGGCAGTTTCTACCAAGAAGTTATATTTAATGTGTCAGATTCTAAAACTCATTGGCTTTCACCCAAAGTTGGCTGAACTCTTCACTACCTTATTCTGCTCATGATTCTTGTCATCTGACCTTAGTTATCTCTAACTTCTGTCTCCCAGAATCCATTTCAGTCCTATCCGATATAATCAAAGGGATGCTTACCTCAGAAATATGAGATGGAACCTACTATTTATACCTCTTACTTAATGTTTGTCTACTGGTAATTCACTAGGTCTCTTGTCCTATGTATTTGTTTTATGTCCTCAACTAAGAAGATTTCCCTAAGAAAGGATACTAAATGTCTTAGCAATTCCCCCTGAAGCAACTAGCACCAGCAAGAAACAAAATAAAAAGGACACAGCTTGTAACTGGCAGAGTTAGCAAACACCAGTGTGTATCATTAACCTATGCCAGGGCCCCATTTCCTGTGCCTGTTCTTCACATAGGAAGAAGGGCTGCCCATATCTCATGTTCTTCTCCCTCACTTCCTTCCTTTACTTTATTTATTCATTCTTTTATTTATTCTTTATTCATTCATTTATTTACTCCTTATTCATTACTAGTTATTGAGCAGTTGATATGTGCCAGACATTTGTCCAGGCATTAGGGATGTAGTGGTAGACAAAACGCCTACACTTATGGAGCTTACAGTCTAACAGGAGAAGAAGACAATAAACCAATAACCAAATTAGATAATGTGAATCAGTGGTGGCAATATGAGAAAATAAAACAGGGTAATAGCACAGTGGCTTGTAGATGGATTGGTTAGGGAAGGCCTCTCTGGGGAGATGACACTGAAGCTAAGGAGTCAACCATGTAAAGATCCAAGGGAAGAACATTGTAGTTGAGAAGAATGCTAAGTTGATGACTCCCAAATATCTGAGGTAGATGGGTTCCCAGAACAGAGAAGTCAGAATACCAGAATCTGATGAGCAAGAAAGAAAGTGCTAGATGAAGCCAAAGTAAGGGCCTGGAGATGAGGACAGAGGGAGTAGAAATTTGGGTTTTATTCAATGTATGATGGGAAGCCATGTGAGGATTTTAAGCCAGAGAGTGGCATGATCTGAATACTTAAAAAGTAAAAAGAGCCTCTGTTTACTCTGTGCAGAATGGATTAGAGGCACAAGAAGGGAAAGATCAGTCAGGAGGGTACTACAGTGATCACCCAGCCTCGATGTGACAGGTTTTCCTCCCAGTTACTCACCAGCAGAAGCAGTTGCCTTCACTTGGCCGCACTGCAGAGCCTCTGACAGAGCTCCTTCAGCCTAACTGCCAAATTCTGAATATGGGAGAAGCCAAAACATCGCCAAAATCAGCACAAGGCCCCTTGCTACTTACAGTGACTATGAGAAAGCTGAAGTTAGGAGGTCAGAAATGTCCCATCAGAGAGGCATGTTTGGACAGCAGCCCTAGCCCATAATTCCAAGATCCTGAACTAGATCCTGTTGTCAGTCACCCAGAGCTGCTTGCATTCTCACCTCCTGGGCTGTTCCCTGACCCTTCTTCCTTCCACCTTTAGTTGGCCCAGACTATCTTGAGGCCATCACGTCTATATTTTCCACTCTCTTGGGCCTCCATTCAGACCTCTGCCAGAGCCTAGTTTCTTCTTAGTGGCCTCACCCTCTACCTGCTATTCCTATTGGTGTCCCCCTGGTCTTCCTCTTTCTCCAGCCTCTTCCCAGTTGTCAATTCCAAACAACAAGAATGTCCATCTCTTTCCATCATCTATGACTTCTCTTCCCGGAAGGTTTCCTTCCCAGAAGTTCCTCTTTGAGTTCAACTGAAACTTATCATCAGGCACTTTGGAAATCCTCCCAAATATTAGCCAGCCTCACCCTATTTGATAATCTTACTCTTTAATTGTCCCTATATTTTTTTCTCTTCTCTAACCAAATGTCCAGGTATCTTCTAATGCTTACACATACATCTTTCCCACCTTCAGTTTTCTCTCCCTCTTCCATCTCCACCAAGTCATCCACATTCCTTTCAGCAGGGCTACAAATTAGATCTACATCAAACAAGCTATAGGGTGTGTGCATGTGTGCAGGAGAGTATACTTTTCAAAGTAGATTCACAGCTGTTACAACAACCCAGAACTGAACAGAATCTTAGACATCATTGTGTTCCATGCCCAGCTGAGGTTTGAGTACCCTCTGCCACTTGAGTGGATGCGATTTTCCACTTTTTCCAGAATAAGGAAGAATGTAATACCTTACCAACATCCCATTTACCTTGGGGGTGTTCTAATTCTTAGAAAGATTTTCCTAAGTTTATCTACTATCTGTTTTGTTCTCTGGAGTTATATATATCAATATAATATCTCTTCAGTTTGAAAATAACTTTTATGGCCTTCAGTTCTGAGATACATTTCCCAATTCCTTCAAGTGTTCCTCGTATAACATTGTTTCCAGATACTTCTACCATACAAGTCACTTTCCTAGGGACCTTTGTGATACATCACTGTCCTGAATGCAGTATGGCACCCAGAGCTGGAGTCAGTGCTTCCAGGGTAGTTAGTTCCAAGGTTCCAAGGTTCCCGGACTGAACCTTTCTAGTTATGGACATTGCGCTCCTATTAATTCAGTCAAAATGGAATTATATTCATTGGTAAACAAGCAACACTCTTTCTTCATTTGAACTGTTAGGCAACTAATTTGCTAAGCCTTTTTCCCCACTTACCACTGAGAGCTGTATTCCAGTCCCCTGTCACATATCATCTTCCCATTCCAAACATATGTGGTTAGTTTTTATAAGAATCTAAAAATGGGATTTAACGGTCATTTCTATAAATTTCATCCTTTTTTCAGTTCTCATTTATTTTTTTACACTTTTTTATTGATTGCTTCCTTCTCCTTGAAACTATCTTCACTTTGCTTCTAGGACACCACACTTTCCTGGTTTTCCTCGTACCCCATTGGTTTCTATTTTTAAGTTTCCTTTGCAGATTTCTTCTTCTCTCCCCAACTTCTAAATGTTTGAGCATCCCAAGATTCAATACTCAAATCACTATCTATGCTTAATTACTGGATAGGCTCCTGGCTTTAAATACCATATATTGTTGGTATTTATTGATGGTGGGAGTTGATGACTCCCACCTATCTCAAGCCTAACCACTCCTCTGAACCTTCGGCTTATATATTTATTCAGTCATTCAACAAATGTTTATTGAGGGGCTACTATGTGTCAGACCACTCTTCTAAGCCCTGGGGATAAAACTGACAAAAATAGCTACACTTGGAAAACTCATTTTATCCAATTTCTAATTCATTATCTCCACTTAGATGTCTAATAGGCATCTTGAATTTAACAAGTTTAAGACTGAACTCCTGGTTTTCCACCCCAGTCATGCTCTATGACCATCTTCTCCATTTCTAGAAATGGCAGCCACATTTTTCCAATTACTCTGGCCAAAATCCACTGAGCTGTTTTTTACTCCTTTCTTTCACACCTACATTCAATCTATCAAGAAATCATGTTGGCTTTCCCCTCTAAAGATTTTCAGAATCCAACCAATTCCCACCACATTCATAGCTACCAGTCTGGTTCATCCACCATGATCTTTCACTTGGATAATCCAAACAGCCTCCCTTCCTCTGCCTTGACTCTTCTAAAAGCTTTCCAGTCAGTTAGTTATAGTGATTTTTTTTTGACATTTTAATTTTTTTATTAACATATAATGTATTATTTGTTTCAGGGGTATGGGTCCCCCCACCCTGCCTCTCAAATTCCTCATATCAGAGAGATCATATGATAGTTCTCTTTCTCTGACTGACTTATTTCTCTTAGCATAATACCCTCTAGTTCCATCCACATTGTTGCAAATGGCAAGATTTCGGGGGTTTTTGATGGCTGCATAGTATTCCATTATATCACATCTTCTTTATCCATTCATCTGTTGGTGGACATCTAGGCTCTTTCCATAGTTAGGCTATTGTGGACATTGCTGCTATAAACATCCGGGTGCATGTGCCCCTTCGGATATAGTGATTGTTTTTAAACCCAGGTCAGATACATCACTCCTCCGCTCAACCTTACAAGGACTTTTCTTCTCATTTAGTGAAATCCTTATAATGTCCTAGGACAGGTAGGTCTATAAGACCCTACCTGAAAAAAAAAACAAACAAAAAAAAAGACCCTACCTGATCTTCTTCCTGGCCTCTCTGATCTCATATCCTAATGTTCTTCCACTCACTCAGTCTGCTGTAGCCACACTGGCCTTGCTGTTTCTTGAACATGTCCTGCATGTTCCTGACACCAAGACCTGAGACTTGCTACTTTTCTGTCAAAAACACTCTGGCCTCCGGGTGCCTGGGTGGCTCAGTCATTAAGTGTCTGCCTTCAGCTCTGGTTATGATCCCATGGTCCTGGGATTGAGCCCCACATTGGGAGGGGGGGATCCCTGCTCAGCGGAGAGTTTGCTTCTCCCTCTCCCAACTCCCCCTACTCATGTTCCCTCTCTCACTGTGTCTCTCTCTGTCAAATAAAAAACAAACAAACAAAAAAACACTCTGGCCTCATATCCTCATGGCTTCCTTTCTCACTTTCTATAGAACTCTGCTTAACACCTTAGAAAGAGCTTCCCCTGAGGTGCCTGGGTGGCTTAGTCATTAAGCATCTGCCTTCTACTTAGGTCATGATCCTGAGGTCCTGGGATCGAGCTCTGCATCGGGCTCCCTGCTCAACGGGGAGCCTGCTTCTCCCTCTCCCACTACCCCTGCTTGTGTTCCCTCTCTCACTGTCTCTCTGTCAAATAAATAAAATATTTAAGGGAAGGAAGGGAGAGAGGGAGGGAGAAGGGGAGGGTGTGAGGGAGGAAGAGCTTCCCCCACCATCCTATATAAAATAGTATTACACATTCACCTACGTCTTCATACCTAGCCATGCCCCCTGCTTCTCTGTAGCCCTTTGCACACCTTACATATATTGTTTATTTGTTCCTAATATCTTCCTGCACTAAAAACCTTTATCAGGAAAAGGGCATATATTTTACTGCTGAATCCTAGTGCATTGAGTAGTGCTTGTCACAAAGTAGATCTTCAATAAATATTTGTTGAATAAATGCATGAATTGTGAATAACTAGTCCCATCGTGATAAGCAGAATAATGCCTCTCCTGAACACTACCCAGAAAAAACAAAATACACCTTCTTTTCAAATGCACATGGGACATGTTCCAGGATAGACCAGCTGTTAGGCCAAAGGTGAAGTCTCAGGAGATTTAAAAAGATAGATACCATTCAAAGTATCTTCTCCAACTGTAACAGGATAAAGTTAGAAATCAATAACAGAAGTAAAACTAAAAAATCCACAAATTTGTGGAAATTAAACAACATACTCTTTTTATTTTATTTTATTTATTTTATTTTATTATTTATTTTATTTTATTTCATTTCATTTCATTTCATTTCATTTCATTTTTTCAGTGTTCCAAAATTCATTGTTTATGCACCACACCATGCAGTGGTGCTCCATGCAGTACGTGCCTTCCTTATTACCCACCACCAGGCTCACCCATTCCCCCAGCCCCCTCCCCTCCAAAACCCTCAGTTTATTTCTCGGAGTCCATAGTCTCTCATGGTTCGCCTCCCCCTCCGATTTCCTCCAATTCACTTTTCCTTTCCTTCTCCTAATGTCCTCCATGTTTTTCCTTATGCTCCACACGTAAGTGAAACCATATGATAATTGACTTTCTCTACTTGACTTATTTCACTCAGCATAATCTCTTCCAGTCCCATCCATGTTGATACAAAAGTTGGGTATTCATCCTTTCTGATGGAGGCATACTATTCCATTGTATATATGGGCCATATCTTCTTTATCTATTCATCTGTTGATGGGCATCTTGGCTCTTTCCATAGTTTGGCAATTGTGGCCATTGCGGCTATGAACATTGGGATACAGATGGCCCTTCTTTTCACTACATCTATGTCTTTGGGGTAAATACCCAGTAGTGCAATTGCTAGGTCCTAGGGTAGCTCTATTTTTAATTTCTTAAGGAATCTCCACACTTAAACAATACACTCTTAAACAACAGATGGATTGAGGAAAATCATCATCACACAAAAATCACGCACACAATTGTATGCATTCACACATCATGCACACAATTGTATGCATACATACAATTGAATATTGTTCAGCCATAAAAAGTAGGAAAATTCTGGCATATTCTATATTATGGATGAACCTCAAGGACATTATGCTAAGTGAAATAAACCATTCATTAAAAAAAACTATTCTGGAAAAAAAAAACTATTCTGTGATGATTCCACTTAGAGTAGTCAAAGTCATAGAGACAGGAAGTAGAATGGTGGTTGTGGGGAGAAGAGAGGGTGGGGAGTTTTTGTTTAATATGTATAGATGAAAGAGTTTTGGGGATGGTTGGTGGTGAAGATTGAACATCATAATGTATTTAATACCAATGAACTATACACCTAAAATAAGATGGTAAATTTTGTGTTATATGTATTTTAACATCAAAAAAATGGGGGAAAGAATAATGCCCTGCTAGAGATATCTATATCCTAATCCCCCAAAACTGTAAATGTGTTATTTCACATAACAAAAGAGATTTGCAGAAATTAAGATCTTGGGATGGGAGGAGTATCCTGGTTTACCCAGGTGGGTCCAATGTAGTTACAAAGGTCCTTGTAAGTGAAAGAGGGAAGTGGGAAAGTGAGTGTTAGAGAGACTTGAAGGTGCTTTGCTGCTGAGTTTGAAGATGGAGGAAGGGGCGACAAGCCAAGGAATGCAGTTGTACTCGAGAAGCTATGAAAGGCAAGGAAACAAATTCTTGCTTGGAGCCTCTGGAAGGAACACAGCTCTGATAACACCTGATTTTAGCACAGTAAGACTTACTTTGGACTCTGACCTCCCAATCTGTATGAGAATAAATTTGTATTGTTTTAAGCCACTAGTTTGTGATAATGTGTTCCATCAGCAGTAGGAAACTGATACACATGCCTGCCCCTCATGTAACTTCCCTGGGACAGGGACCTGGTCTTCTTTGGCTGCACATGTCACAGGTGGTCACTGTTCTTGGAGCACAGGCACTTTGGCTTTTCAAATTGAGAGTATCTGACAGATCATCATGCCCCTCATGCTCACCACAAAGCCTGACAAATGGTATCACTGGATGTAGGTCTGCTTTCCCAGAATATCCCTGTACTTAAAAGCCCACACTGGACTACCTCTAAAAAAATAATTCACCTTTGAACAGTGAAGTTTACATCCATCATTGGGAGAGACACTGACTTAATCCTACCCATTCGCAACACTGTGCAGACCACTGAGTGGAATCTCAAGGTTCAGGGACTAAAATGGGAAGTTCTCACAAGATCGCTGGGGATTCCAGAACTGAAGGAATGAACAAAGCCAAAAATCCAAGAAGATAGTAGAGCAGTCTAGAAGATCACAGTTGATGTTACCAAGCCAGAAAAATGGGGACCTTGTAGAAAATAGCAACCAAGCCAGCAAACAGCCAAGCAAACAAACAGGGAAAGGAGGTTATAGTATCCTGGGCTGTTATACTTGCTTTTGGGGGCCAACTAAAGGTGAAGCCTTTTATCTTGATGAAGTCCTAAAAGTTCATTTTCACTTCTGTTTCCCTTGCCTTTGGAGATGTGTCTTGAAAGAAGTTGCTGTGGCAGATGTCAAAGAGGGTACTACTGCCTATGGTCTCCTCTAAGACTTTGATGGATTCCTGCCTCTCACTGAGGTCTTTCATACATTGTGAGTTTATCTTTGTGTATGATGTAAGAGAATGGTCAAGTTTCATTCTTCTGTATATAGCTGTCCAGTTTTCCCAGTACCATTTATTGAGGAGACTGCCTTTTTTCATTGAATATTTTTTCCTGCTTGTCTAAGATTAGTTGACCATAGAGTTGAGGGTTCATATCTGGCCTCTCTATTCTGTTTCATTGATCTATGAGTCTGATTTTGGGCTAATATCATGCTGTCTTGGTGATCACAGCTTTGTAATAAAGCTTGAAATCAGGCAATGTGATACCCCGAGCTTTGTTTTTCTTTTTCAACATTTCCTTGGCAATTCTGGGTCTTTTCTGGTTCCATACAAATTTTAGAACTTTTGGGACTTCATCAGTATAAAAACCTTCTGCACATAAAAGAAAACAGTCAATAAAATAAAGAGGCAACCTACAGAATGGGAGGACATATTTGCAAATGACACTACAGGTAAAGACTGGTATCCAAGATCCATTAAGAACTTCTCAAACTCAACACCCAAAAAGCAAATAATCAAGTCAAAAAAGGACAGAAGACATGAACAGACACTTCTCCAAAGAAGACATATAAAATGGCTAACAGACGCATGAAAAAATGTTCAACATCATTATCCATCAGGGAAATTCAAATGAAAATCACATTAAGATACCACCTTACACCAGTTAGAATAGCAAAAATTGACAAGGCAAGAAATTACAACTGTTGGAAAGGACGTGGAGAAAGGGGAACCCTCTTACACTGTTAGTGGGAATGCAAGCTGGTACAGCCACTCTGGAAAACAGCATGGAGGTTCAAGATGTTACGAATAGAGCTACCCTATGACCCAGCAATCACACTACTGGGTATTTACCCCACAGATACAGACGCAGTGAAAAGAAGGGGCACATGCACCCAATGTTCATAGCAACAGTGTCCACAATAGCCAAACTGTGGAAGGACCCAAGATGTCCTTAACAGACGAATGAATAAAGAGGATGTGGTCCATATATACAATGTACTATTACTCAGCCTTCAGAAAGGATGAATACCCACCATTTGCATCGACATGGATGGAACTAAAGGGAATTACGCTAAGGGAAATAAGTCAAGCAGAGAAAGACAGTTACCGTATGGTTTCACTTATATGTGGAACATAACATTAGGAGAAGGAAGGGAAAATGAAGAGGGGGAAATCAGGGGGGAGATGAACCATGAGAGACTATGGACAATGGGAAACAAACTGGAAGTTTCAGAGGGGCGGGGGGAGGGGGGATGAGTTAACCCAATGACGGGTATTAAGGAGGGCATGTATTGCATGGAGCACTGGGTGTTATACGCAAACAGTGAATCATGGAACACTACATTAAAAACTATTTGAGGTCCTGTAAGGTGACATAACATAATAAAATTTAAAAATAAAATAAAATTCATCAAATAAAAAAAATACCAAAGGTGAATGGATGGCATTTGATTCTTGCCCACACAAATCACTGTTGTTGTTTTTTTTTGCACATCTATACTTTCCAATAAGGCACATGGCAGTGCCCCCCTTGCGATGAAGACTGGGATAAAGATCTGTGGGAATAGACCAGCACCCCGTTTGTCTGGGGCTCAGCCAACTACTGTGGCAACAACAGCCCAGCAAGCAACATAGTTATGGAACATAAGAGTAACCTGGCTTCAGGCATGCGTGTTCCCAAGTCTCCGCCGTATGTTCTGCCATGGAAAAACAATGGAAATGCACAGTAACCGAATATCACATCACATGCCAGACCCTAGAAGACTCTTGCTTCTTCCTGCTACCAATGGGTTCTTCGTGGTTTTTTCCTCCTAATCTAATTATAGAAAGATAAACTGTCTGTGACTTTCAAAAAAAAAAAAAAGTAGGGTTTTCAGATGCTGTGCAGGAGTATTGATGGTCCAGTTATAGTTTTTCCTAATTGAATCTGGCTTTTAATGAACAGAACTTAATATACCCAAGATCTTCAGTTCTAGAGAATAAATAAAAACACTTTAAAGTTCAGTAAAATTGAGAAGATCTCAGAATATATAAAAAACTGATTTTTCGTATCTTCCATATATTTTTAAAAGAAAGTTTTGTGACTTATGTCTGATATGAATAAGGCCTTTTACATTTTTATTATAAACATTTGGGTTTAAAGTGGTTGTAACTGACAGTTAAGAACAACAGGAACTAGTGGCCTTTTCATGGATAAATTATCTATATTTCAGACTAAATTAAAAGTAAACATTTCCTAAAGTCCTTTCAGGTCTACATTAGTTCTATGCAAGCCAAATGTAGTAGACAAGTCCTCTCCCTTCCCCACGATCCTGTACATTCTAGGGGCTCACTTTAAAATGAATAGTCTTAACTAAAAGACAGCTTACAGAATAGGAGAAGATATTTGCAAATGACATATTGGATAAAGAATTAGTATCCAAAATCTATGAAGAAATTATCAAACTCAACACCCAAAAAAATAATCCAGTTAAGAAATGGGCAGAAGCATTAATAGATATTTTTCCAAAGAAGACATCAGAGTGGCTAACAGACACATGAAAGGATGCTCAACATCAGGGAAATACAAGTCAAAACCACAATGAGATACCACCTCACACCCGTCAGAATGGCTAAAATTGACAGTACAAGAAACAACAGATGTTAGAGAGGATGCAGAAAAAGGGGAACCCTCTTGTGCTGTTGGTGGAAATGTAAACTGTTGCTGCCACCCTGAAGAACAGTATGGAGGTTCCTCAAGAAGTGAAAAATAGAACTACCCAATGACCCAGCAATTGCACTACTAAGTATTACCCAAAGGATACAAAAATACTGATTTGAAGAAGTACACACACCCCAGTGTTCATAGTAGCACTATGGCACATAGTAGCACATAGGCAAACTATAGAAAGAACACAAATGTCCATTGGCTGATGAATGGATAAAGAAGATGTGGTATATATATACAAGGTGGAATATTACTCAGCCATCAAAAAGAATGAAATCTTGCGATTTGCAATGATGTGGATGAAGCTAGAGTGTATTATGCTAAGGGAAATAGGTCAGAGAAAGACAGATGCCATATGATTTAACTCATATGTGGAATTTAAGAAACAAAATAGATGAACCTATGAAGGGGGGGTGGGAGAGAAACAAACCATTAGAGATTCTTAATGATAGAGAACAAATGGAGCGTTGATGGAGAGAAATGGGTGGGGGATGGACTGGATGGGTGATGGGTATTAAGGACAGTGCTTGTTGTGATGAGCACTGGATGTTACAAGTAAGTGATGAACTAGTGAATTCTCCTGAAACCAATATTATTGCACCATATGTTAACTAACGAGAATTTAAATAAAAATTTGGGGGGAGGAAATGACCTTTTCTCTGAAGCAATATTGTATGCATTTGAACCACTTCCACATCTAAGTTACTGAATGATTATTTAATTCATTTTTCTGAGTCAGCATTTTTATTTCATCAGGAGAATATTGCAAAAATCCCATGTTGTGTTGTTTATAGTTTGTGATTAGTGTTTTCCCAAATAATAGGATGGAATGGAGAAAGGAAGAAAGTCATCTGATTACCTCCATTCTTTTGAAGAAGTAATAGCAGTAAATTCATGTCATTTAATTTGAAAAGATTAATAAGTAAGATAAATTGCTTTAAATGATAAAGTTATATTTCTGAGTACCCGTATTTGTATATGCTGATATTCAGTTTAAAAACAACACAGGCAATAAAGTTAAGGTCAGCATTCTGAATCATAGGGCAAAAAAACTGTTGTCACCAGTAATGTTGTCAGTCATCCCCAAATTTCCAAAACCCTATTGGGAATTAACTTTAGGTAAAAATGCCTCCTGACTTGCCATTGGTTCTAAAAGGCAGTCAGTGTTAAGCAAACACAGACCCCTTTTGGGAGCCTATATAATAAAGTCAGAAACATTAATCTCCACTCATGTCAGGGTCTGACCCCAAGCTCTTAGGGCTATAATGGAAGAAAGGAAAGAAGGAAGAGCCAATGACATTAGCTAACAGAGTTTGTGTAAAGGTTCAGATGTTCCTGTAAGCAAATAAATATCATTTCTTGACTTTGTATTCATATCCTGTCCCATAAAACAAAAAGTATCTCTCCGTGATGATATAAGATTACATTACAGTCTCCCTGTACTTTTACAGTGTTCATTTAACCCCGGGATTTGACTTAAGAAAAGGGATGGAAAGAAAAGTCACCTCCTGGTAATCTGGATGTTTTTGTCCCCAGATTTGCTTTTGCCACTGATGAGTGTATATGACCTAGAGCGTCTCAACTAATCTTCATGGGTGCCATAAAGGGGAGGAATACCTTTCCTACCCACTGTGAAAAACTGAGTAAGATGAGGTAAAAGATGTGAATGTACCTAGCAGATCCTGTTACCTGACAATGAGAGAACAATGTTTCCTGAGAGAGCTGCTTTCTTGAGAAGAGTATAAGGTGTATAATTTCATCTCACATCCTTAGTATCAGAAATAGTCACATTCAAGAAATAAATGTTTGCCATGGTTATAAATAAAACTCTTTGATGAAACAAGTAGCAAATTAGAAAACTAGACAAGAGACCAGAAACTTGCCAGCCAGCACTTCTGAAATTCTTTCTTATTAGTGCCATCTCCTGAGTGTTTCTGGGCAAATTAATGAGATTAGCGTCGATCTTTAATGCCCCACTCACATTCCAGATTCCATCTGAAAGGAACAACAACAAAACAACCTGCAGGGGTGGGCACAGTGGGGACCTGTATCCGTGTTAAAAACAGGGAAGACTATCTATCATAAAGGAAGACACTGAGCGGGGACTCGTAACCTCCCTTCCTGGGGGTGGGGGGTGGGGAGGAATATGTCCATGAAAGGAGACAACTGGCTTACATGGGAGGGCATGGAGAGACCTGAGGACTTGTGCAGAACATGAGGCTATAGCAGCTGCAAACTTTACATCTCCTCAGATTCAAACCCCAGGGAGAAAAAGTGAGGGCTTCTTTCCAAGCATTTCAGCAAAGGCATCTCCGTTAGTTCTGTGAGCTCTGACTGTGACAGGTGCCATCCCCGAACCGTACTGGACCACCAGAGAAATGAAGTGTGCCTCTTAGTACCTTGGGCTCTGGAGTCAGAGTGAAGCAAGAGGGGCCCCACCTGGAGTGCGTTGATTATAAGAGAGAGGGGTCATTCCTCAGAGAGAAATCTGGAGGCAATTTCTAGGGACAAAAGGGTGGACAAATGCTTGGCAGCCATATTTACTAAAACTGCAGACTCTTGGTCACTAGATGCTTCATATAGACCCGAGTTCAGGAGTAAGATGGATTTAGCTGGCTCTCCTATAGATTTTAGGAGCTCATTTGCCACAGCCATTGCTTCTTGTTCACCCATAGCCCTGCCTGCCAGTTACTAAGCTGACTTCATGGTGATTTGTATAAGGCTAGTCCAGCACTTGCGTGTTCTTGGGAGTCTGGCCCCTACAACCCATCCTGCCTCCATGATGGAACTGTGCTTGCAAAAGCAGGTGAAGTGTCTCCCTACCTCGGTACCAACACACTACTGAGTTTTTGAGACCTTACACTTTCCTCGTAGCTGCCTCCCCTGAGAAGACTGTGTATCCATAAAGGAGACTATGGTATTTTGGAGTTCCAGTAGCTCTCCTGGACTCTGTCCAGTTTGCCCAGACCTAGATGCTAAACAAAGCAAGTCTACCTAGGCTATAAAGCACAGGGGGGTTCTCCCCGGGGAGAATGGGGCCGGCTACTGCCCTCCTGGGCAGGGGAAGGCTGCGGGCTGTGTCCGTTCCCTGAGGTTTCTGGTTACCTTATTCGATGACTCAGATGGTTTGCTTTTAACAGTCTGCTTGTCTCATTCCATTTGACCTATAAAAATGCTCACATCCTTAAGTAGATTTCTTCTAAAGAGTTGAATGTTTCTTTGTCAGGTCATACAGCATATTTGACAATAATCGCCAGGATCCCACAGGACTGACCACTGCTCTTCAGGCTACAGACCTGGCTGGAGTTCTGCACATGCTCTACTGTGTCCTCTTCCACGGCACCATCTTGGACCCCAGCACTGCCAGTCCCAAGGAGAGTTACGCTCAGAACACAGTCCAAGTGGCCATTCAGAGTTTACAATTCTTCAACAGTTTTGCAGCTCTTGATCTGCCTGCTTTCCAGGTACCAAGCATTGGTCAGTGTTAGTGTTAACCAACCAACAACTCAGATTTTAGTGTAGGAATGGTGTGAGGTTCTTCTCCTGGATTTGGGACATTAGAAATAAACCACAATAAAGGAAATCACAATATATACCATTTATGAAGCTACTATCTTCTGGGAACCGTATTAGGTGCCCAAGATTACACGTGACTTTGCCAGGACTGGTACCTATGGTTTTCTGACTCCAAAATCTGTGCCACTCTGCTACTAATAAATTATGTCTTGATTTCTTTATGGAAAGGCATTATTATCCCATCAACTTTTAAATATTAAGGAAAAGCATGGTTTCTTACATAAACAGAACCAAAATTAGATAAATTGTTTTGATTGATAGAACTTTCTATGGATGATTTAACTGATTTGTGTCCAGTGTAAAGTGCATGTGTAGTTATATGTGCACACCCCTATAAATTCAGTTTTTATAGCTAGAGAAAGAAAAATTGCTTTATGCTATAACACCACACTGTCAGCTAAGAAATAGATTTTTTTCATGTAGGAAATTTAATTTTCAAAAACACTGAACCTTTGGAACAGAGCAAGCCCCAAGGAGTAGACTTCTCTTTCGGTTTATTAACTGTCAAGCGATTTCATTAAAAAAGGAACAAACTTGGCAGATGATGAACCCATAATTTAGATGAATTGCTTTGCTCAGAGGGAAAAAGGTTATGGAGATACAAATGTATGAAAATGGTGGACTTTGGCCGTTCCCAGTTAGAAGAAACGCTTATTTTGTAGCTGATGACAAATGTGGAATTCTTGTCTTCCTGTCACTCCATTCACAACAGGAAATTAGTAAGTTGTGTCATTGGATTTTGTATCTTTCAACTTTGAAGAGCTAGTTTATCCATCCCAAGAACAGAAATCTCTTTAGGGTTAATGCATTTCCGTTTCCGAAGCACTTGAACTGGCCTGAGGTGGTAACTACTTAATCTGTATAAAGTTCTGAGAGTTTACACCTCACACAGATGTCTGCTCCAGAAAATGCCAGTGGTTTGTGCCTCTGGGTTGAACATAATATCTGGGTTTTATGAAGAACCAAGCCCATTGTGTTCAGCATGGAAACAGCTCGGAAATCAGGAGACACTAAATTTTGTCCTCAGAACATGGAGACCAGCAGTCACCCTTTAGCTAGTCCAAGTAGAATGATTTCCTTTGTCACCAGGGATCATGAAAAGAAATATCTGAAAACTGTCCCTTAGCTTCTAGTGTTATAGGTCTTCTGGCCAGGATTCAGACTGCTGCAGGGTGCTCCACATGATAAGCAAAAGCATCCATATTAAGTCAGCCATTCCTTCAGTCACTCTTGAGTGTCAGGGGGCCCAGACCCGTGAGCTCCCCACACCATTCCTGTGAGCTCACAGCCTGTTCAGTCTCACTCAAAAGGAATACCACTGAACCCCAAACAGCCCTGCTCCCCTAGTGGCCCTTGGGCACAATGGCCAATAATGTTAGAAAAATCACAAGCTTATTTTTGGAGCCCTTCCTGGCAAACTAACATGAAAACTGAGATTTCTCTTCTCTAGCTCCTTGCCATGTCCGGCCTGAAATGTATTCCTTACTTTAGACACTTTTGTCAAAACAGTAGAGAAATCACCAGGTTGACTCAAGAGTGTTCAAGCCATTCTTAGAATCAAATGCTCTGCCTCCCAAGTAGAATGTCCTTTCTTGGCTGGTTCCTAAGAGTTCTCTAGCACATTTGCTTCTTTCCTCTCCGTCCTTCATGCAGCTCCATAGTTCTCTTAACTTTCTTCCCTGTTTTCTTCTTCTTCTTTTTTTAATCTCTGTTCTAACTCTCCTGTTTTCTCTTATCTTAATTTGGCCATAATTATTTCTCATTCTCTCCTCAGACATTATTCCCAGGTACTCTTTTCCCCTTAACTAGTGTGTGGGCCAAGAAAGTCTGCAGAAACCTTCCTTCTGGCTGCCATCCTTTCAATATTCATGGTCCGGCACATTTTTTTTTTTACTCCTCATCAGCACATGTGGGCACCCAAATGCCCAGAATTTCTAGCATCAGGGCCTTTAATACATCTACCAATGATTACCTTATTGTTCCAGTTACTTTTATACGTTAAAAAAAAAACCATAGTAGACAATAACCACTTTATTATGATCACAGATCCTATGGGCCCAGGATTCAGATAAGGGTGACTTATCACTACTCCATGATGTAGGGCTTTGGCCAAGAGCCTCAAACAACAAGTGGGGGAATGGAGGGGCAGGTTGACACAGATAACTGGGAGCTAAAATTATCTGGAGCTCCTTCACTCTTCTATTTGATGCCTAGGATGACTTAAAGACTGGGTTCACCAAGGACTATTGGCTAAAGACTCTACATATGGCTTTTCTGTGTGACTTGGGCTTAAAACATCATGGTTTCTGGGGCGCCTGGGTGGCTTAGTTGTTAAGCGTCTGCCTTCGGCTCAGGTCATGATCCCAGGGTCCTGGGATCGAGCCCCGCATCGGGCTCAATGCTCGGCGGGAAGCCTGCTTCTCCTCCTACCATTCCCTCTGCTTGTGTTCCCTCTCTTGCTGTGTTTCTCTCTGTCAAATAAATAAAGTCTTAAAAAAAAAAAAAAACACATCATGGTTTCTGAGTGAGTGTCCTAAAAGGAAACTTCCAGAAAACAAATATTCCAAAAGAAACAGAAACTGCATGGCTTTTTATGACCTGGCCTTATAAGTCATATAGCTACACATCAACCATACTCTTGGTTAAATCAGTCATAAGCCCTCCAGATTCAACAGGAGAAGGCATAGGCCCCACCTCTCAGTGGGAGGACTGTCAAAGATTTATAGGCATTTTTTTTAATGACTGCATTCTGTTTAGCAAGCTACAATAAAACATCCACACAGATATCACTGATATAGATGGACACTTGATCAAGTATGTAATGCTCAAGTAAATACAGTATAAATATACAGTATATGCATTACAAAGCAATGGGTGAGTTTGGGAGAAAAGTACTATTATGATAAATATGATCAGAGAAACTCATGTTTTAGTTCACCAAAACAACTTACATGTCAAAAGTGAGATCTTAGGAACTACGTTTATAAAAGACAGGAAAAGAGATTTTAGGTACAGCATGGGTCTGACCTTAGAAAACTCTGGGAGACAAATTATGAATTGCCTGAGAGGATCAAAGGAACCAAAGAATAAAATCAAAATGAGATAAGTGGTCTGACCTGCCAAAGTGTTAAATAAGACATGTTGACCATTTGAAGACCAAGATCATCACAAGAGTGCAGTGCTGTAATGGGCATCCTCATCAAACCTTTGGATCTGGAGTCAGACTGATGTGGCTTTGGGCCATTATACTACCAAGTTTTATGACCCTGGACAAGTCATTGGAAGTCAGTTTCTGATCTGTAAAATAAACTAAAAACACCTACCTCCCCAGCGTGAGGGCTAAATGAGAGTAGGTAGAAGCACTGTGCTAGGTAGCACATAGTAGGCCCTCAAGAAACGTGGAGGAAGAATTTGCCCAAACTGCCTTTGCAGATATTGATTCAGAAAATTGACTTCTGAGTGCGGCATCCCCAGTGCCCCTCCACCTTCGGCCAAGCCATAAGCCCGTGTTCTCGTTTCATGTGAGAACCCATCGTGTAGTAGTAACAAAAGGTTATCCATTAGAATATTTTCTTAGCTTGTTCCATTTCATTGTATACTAATAAGGCTGTCAAAATATTTTTCCCCCTTCAGCAAAGAGTCTGAGTTCACTGTGAATTCATACTGGTACAGATGGCCTTGAGATCCCGGATATTGTATATCGCATACACTTTGACAGATTTTACAATCGAAGGTGGTCTCAAGAAACAAATCAATGTACTGACTTGGCAATTAATTCTGGCTAAAAAGGAAATATAGTTTCCTTGAAAAATTGGTTTAATTTTTATATTCAAACTTACATGCCCCCTGACCTGCTCTTATCAGTGAAGGTTAAACAGAGGGTACTGGGTCACAGCATGCTGGACACAACTAATTAAATAAGGGCTGAGCTGAGAAGGTGTCACTACTTGATTTAAAGGAACAAAGCTCTTGTGAAGCCTCTTTGGGACTTGAAAAACATTTTGTCTCAGGGCAATGAAACGGAGACAGAAGGCACTCTTAAAATTTAGTGGTAATTTTATTTCAGCAATACTCAACTAACAAGACTGTGTTTCACCACTGTTAGGCAAAGTGAATTCATTGCAACTTCCAAGCTGCAACATATCTGACCTGGTTCAAGCCCGGCAAGACCTCAAATCAAGAGATGAGTTTAAAACGCTGCCTTTTCCCACAGGCCAGCAGTGGTGCTTCATTCCAGTGTCGGCTGCGAGTGTATTCTGTGGGCTTTGCCTCTCCCCTTTGCCCTCCTGTCGCTCTGTCTGTTTGACATGTTTATTAAATAGAAGCTTCAGGCTGCACAGACAGAGTCAGGCTCTCCTCCCGCGTCGCCCACCAACAACAGCCCTTTGCCTGTCTGGAGAAAGGATCCCAGAAGCCTCACAGTTGAGGGGGCTCCGTGGTTTGTTTTTACTGGGGGGAGGTAGGGTGTTGGTTTTTTCACATTCTTTTGGGAACGTCGGGTTTCTAGAGCTGTTTATTTGAATAATAACCAGTTGTTATTTATATTGCTTTCCTATTTGAACATCAGTAAATAATTAGAATTGTGCTTTTATCCGTGTTCAAGAAAATGTTTTCTCCTTCAGAAAAAAAAGTTTTAGAAGTTGGCCAAATGGTAGATTCACAGGAGAATTTTAGTATTTTGTATTTTTCCAGATTTTATATAGTGAGGCTATTTGTACCATGAGAAAAAATTACCTAATACAAATGGAATAAATAACTGTGCATTAGGTAGATAGTGTCTTGATCCACATAGTAAGAGTACTTCTCCATGTCTCTTTTCAGGTTAAACATTGCATTTATTGTGGTCATTTATTAGAGCAGGTATCCCCAAACTGAACTCTTAAACATAATGCTCTAGAAATTTCCTATGTGTTTCCAGCACCATAGCAGAAAGTGCACAGCGTCCAGTCTTGCTCTGTGATTTGCAGCCCTGCCTCTTCCTGAGCTGAGAAGTTCTAACCACTCCGTGTCTTTGTCAGTCTATTGTAGGAGCAGAGGGCTTGTCCCTTGCATTCCGGCACATTGCCAGCTCCCTACTGGGCCACTGCAGCCAAGTCTCCTGTGAAAGCCTCCTTCATGAGGTCATCGTCTGTGTGGGCTACTTCACTGTCAACCACCCAGATAACCAGGTAAGAGGCCCTGGCCACTTCTTAGACTGCTCCCCAACCCTGAGAGTGTGAGGTATTGGAGTGAGAAAAGGCAGGCTAGCCTGCTGGAACCCATCTGTCCTGTGTGAGGCCCTTTACCCAGGCTCCAGGGACAGGTCTCTCACTTACTCTGTCCAAAGAGATGTGGTCAGCACTAGAGTAGCACCAAGGCCTCCTCTTAGAACTATAAAAATAAAATATTTTTGATAAAACATTCACTACACAGAAGCATCCCACCCCTACCACATAGGTTCTGATGTTCTATCCATGTATTTGTTTTGTTTTGATGAGGTCAGTTGCATCTTTCAGCTTGGGTCACTTTACAGATAGTATTAGAGTCAGGTGCTTTCTGAAGCTGCTCTTGGCGCCTGGCTTCTGCACAAGTGCTTAGGGGTTGCTAGGTGGTGTTGGAGGGGGGCCTGAGAAGGCGAGACTTGGGTTTCTCCCCCTTGAGTCACCCAGAGTAGTTTTGCTTTTAACTGTTTGGATGATGTGGTTTCCAAGCAAGAGTTTATTAGTAAATAAGGTTCTGCTGCCATAAGAAGTTGGGAAGACTATGTTACTAAGTTTGTAAAAATAATAATAATGATAATGATGAGCACTTTATTTCTCTTTATTTTTAAAACCAGAGTAATGGCATAACTAACATATCAAATAGTGGTTCCTGACAGCCCCGTTCATCTAAAGCCTTCTGCAACCTTAACTGTGTGGATTATAGCTGAGAAAAAGGTCTCTGGACAACTCTTAACCCCCACTCCAAACTTAATAAGTTTTATTTTAGGCAAATCTCTAACAAGCATGCTCATTAGGTTATTTAGCCTACGGCAAACTAGTCTAGGGCAGGAGAAGGACAGGAGTTGGGTGTAGTGACAGAGCCAAGTACGAGGTGAGAAGCTGCACACTATGAGCTGAAACTGTCTACCTAAAGAGGAGAAAGAACAAAGGAAAAAATAAGGCAAGGCCCAAAACTGAGAAATTGCAGTCATCTAGGTTCACAGGGATGCTGAACCCTGTACTTTATTTCCAAGAAGATTCTTGATGTCCTCAGTGCTAACTCTGAATGAGCATGGAGGCAGAATGTATGTTCTTTGCATTTCCTTTTAGGGTTGAGGAACATGCAGTCCATTCTAGAGGGATTTCCATGATTAAAATATAGAAAAAATGGACCCTCGCCGGAATAAGTGTCATCCATGGAAAAGTTCTCCTTCTTCAGACACAGATCTTTTCACCACCACCCGCACCCGCCTCTGGGGGATTCGGCAGTGCTCTCCCCTTGCTAGCACCCCCAGGGACTGGTGCTTTGTCCTTGTCATGCCCCAGGCCCAGCAGGCTCATGAGTCTCTTACAAGCTGCTCAGGGAAGGAAAGCCGAGGGAAATCTCCTGGATGCTTTTCTTTTCTTCACATGTATTCATTCAGCCTACTAAATTGCATTTTATTTTCCTGTAGAAGTTTTTTATTTTTCTCATTACAAACGTGTTCCTTACTCATCATGAAAAAGACAGGCAAGCATAGAGAAGAAGGCAGGATCACTGTTATTCCTGATCTCACCATCCAAGATAGCCACCATTAACATTTTGGCAAGTTCCTTTGCAATCTCTTTTCTATGAATATTTTTTCCAGTTTTATCGAGATACAATTGACGTATAACACTGTATTCATTTTAGTGTACAAACTGGTAATTTAATATATGCATATTATTCAAAATTATTACCCTAAGTTTAGTTAGTATCCATCACTTCACAAAGTTATAGATTTTTTTCTCGTGGTGAGAACTTCTAAGATCTCCTATCTTAGCAACTTTCAAATGTATGACACTGTACTAGTCACCATGCTGTACATTACATCCCCAGAGCTTATTTATCTTATAACTGGGAGTCTGTGCCTTATGACCACCTTCACCCGTTTCACACCACCCCTCTATGAATATTTTATATGGCTGAGATCATACTGTACAAACCCTTATGTCCTAGTTTATACACTTAACATTACAGGTCTTCCTCTACTTGCACTGGTGTTATGTCCCAAGAAACCCATCATAAGTTGAAAATATCTTAAGTGGAAAGTGCACTTGATATACTTCACCTACCTTCAATGTGCTCAGAACACTTACAGTTGGGCAAAAACATCTAACACAAAGCCTATTTTATAGTAACGTGTGGAATAGCTCATTTAGCTCATTGAATACTGTAGGGAAAGTGAAAAACCGAAGAGTTTCTGAGTACAGAATGGTTGTTCAGTGTATCCGTTGTTTGCCATCATGATCGCATGGCTGATGAGGCCAATGAGGGGGGCTGCTGGCCGGGAGCTGCCCCGCATCTCCAGAAAGTATCCTATTGCTAGGATAAAAGTAAATGTCTTTATCTTTGGTAAAGATCTTTGCCTGGGTAAAGATCAAAATTCAAAGTACAATTTCTATGGAATGTGTATTGCTTTCATAAAGTTGAAAAATAAAAAGTTGAACCATCCTAAGTCAGGCGCCATCTGTATATCAAAATCATACTTTGTGAATATCTTTTTTTATTGACATATAGTTGACGCACACTGTTGTGAATAGCATTTTTATTGGCTGCATGGCTTTATCTTGTATAGACAACCCATGGTTTACCAAACGATTTCCTGTTTTAAACTTAAGTTGTTCATCATATATCATGATGCTATCTACTGCACTTGTAAAGAGGTGAGTAATTTGTGGGTAGGATGGGATTTTGCTGTATTACAGTTTCTCAGCAAGAGTTCAGCTCCTTCAGCACACCCGCGTTTGGGGATGGTTTGAAACTTTTTGTTGAAGCCAACTCTTTGAAGATGAATTTACTGAAACTCAGAGTTGTGTGGGAGTTAGAAGAGTTTTTCTGCCGCTGCTAGATCACAGACTGATCCTCTTCTGTAGATCAAGCGTACCTCCTAAGTTTCTGCGGCTTCCCCAGAATGAATGGGAAATGAGATCGAGGGAACTGGCATTTGGACATGGCAGTGACTGGGACCAGGGGACAGAGCAGAGACTGGGCACACTGGGACACAAGGAAGAGAGTACTGGGCGGCACAGGCAGGAGACAGGTGCACTGTGACTTGTCAGTTGCGGGGGGAGGATGCAGCAGGATATGGAGGTAATTGTCGAGAGGTGAGCTCGTTATGAAGAAGAAATGAGAAAAGGGAAAAAAGCCAGATCTCCCATTTTGACACCTGCCTCCCAGAAAGATTGAACACTAAACTGGACATCCACTTCTGACTGGAGACAAGATCAGAGAACTCACTTCAGCCTCAGGCAGTTGATGAAATGACAAGAAGAAAGAATATGATAAAAAGTAGAGGAAAAATCAGAATTTGATAGAAATTATAGTAATTGTCAAACACTGAGACCTGTACCTTATGGAGATGCTGTTTCTAAGCATAAACCCTGGTATTTGTAGAATTCTTGGTGATATTCTTGCCCTCTGTTGTCTTTTGGGCATCGTTAGCACTTCAGTGAGGCTCTAAGTACAGGGTGTATTTCTGCCCCACAAACGAGTGAGGAACCAGGATCCGAAGAGTGAAGTAAGTCCTGGACATGACATGAAGAATCACTAAAAGATCAGCACTTGAACCCAGGTCTTGCAGAGTCCAACTCAGTGTACTTTTCATTTCATGTTGCTTAAGAAAATCACACGTATCACAGACCCCATCTACCAGGGATCTCTAATATGTATCTTGGGCAGGGGCTGGGGTACAGAAAATAATGCCCATTTACCAAGACAGTACACTGAGAAGCTGCTGTCCTGCAGCTCTGAAGGCTGATTGGAAAGCTGCTGGGACATACCTGTGTGCCTTATTCAGGAGACTTCTACAAATCCTGGGAAGTTGTAAATGAGTGTGTTTTATGAGCACAAGATCCACTATAATCAGGCCTATAGAAGGCCTGGGTTCTAACCCACCTGTGCCATAAGCTGTGTGATTTTTTTTTTTTTTTTTTTTGAGAGGGAGGGAGAGAGCCCAGTGGGGAAAGAGAGAGGGAAAGGGGGAGAGAGAATCTCAAACAGGCTCCATGCCCAGCACAGAGCCCAACACAACCTTGAGATCATGACCTGAGCCAAAATGAAGAGTCAGACACTGAACCCATTGAGCCACCTGGCACCCCAAGCTATATAGTTTTTCTTTTTTAAGGATTTTGTTTACTTATTTGACAGAGAGAGACAGAGACAGAGAGGGAACACAAGCAGGGGGAGTGAGAGAAGTAGGCTCCCCGCTGAGCAGGGAGCCCGATGCCGGGCTCGATCCCAAGACTCCAGGATCATGACCTGAACTGAGGGCAGACGCTGAACAGACTGAGCCACCCAGGCGCCCCTTGTGTGATCTTAAATAAATCATTTTCCCTCTTGAAGTTTGAGCATTTTTGACTATACACAGAGGCCCATTGGTTCTGGAAATGTTGATGGTGACGGCTGTGTGATGCTGTGAATGTACTTCTGCCACTGAATTGCAGTCTTAAAAATGGTTGAAATGGTAAGTTTTATGTCATATATATTTTACCACAATAAAAAAATGTGTTTTTTTAAAAAAGAAGTGTCTTGTCCGAGGTGATCTCCCTCGTGAGTTCCATGAGACTGTGCTGTTTTCAAGGCTAAGGTTAGAACCACAGACAGAGCGCCTTCTGATCTCATGGGGACCCCCAAGCCATTTTGTGGTTTTTCAACAATCAATCAACAAGATTCTGTCAGCACCAGATGGCTCCGTTAGCGGCTCCATGACAGCTCCTCCTTAAAAGCTGAAAATAACCCCCTCCCCCGTATTAACAGAGAAGCTCCACTGACACTGTGGAGCCAGGACAGGTGAGATGTCCGGGCCTTGCTCTGTGGAGCCCACTCAGGCCACGCTTCTAGCTGCATCCAAGGCTTGTGCTCACCGGCTCGTGCCGCACTCCGTGCCGTGCCGTGGGCTGCGTCCGGAGCGGGGCGGGGAAGAGCCTCGGGCTTACTAAGATGGTAACTGCTCGTTTCCTGGTAGAATCGGGGAGTTCTCTGCGACTAAAAAGCTGATTGTTTATTTCATTCTAAAAGCTTGTTTTATTAAATTCCCTTTCTAATCCCCCCAAAACCTAGGGCTTTGGGCTCTCATCCCAGCTCTGGTCACACATTCATGGAGTCTCACCTGCAAGGGCTCTGAGATACCCAGTCCGGCTGCCCCGGATTGCGGGTGGGGTAGCTGAGGCTCCGAGGAAGGGAAGGGGTTGCTGAGCAGGACCTGGGACGCCCCGGCCCCGCCACCGGCAGTCCAGTCAGTGCCCTTTCCGCCTCTCTTCTGTTCTTGTGAAGCGAATATATTTAACCTGATGCCACGTTCTCTAAATCAGAGGAATTTCAGAGGAGAAATTATGATGCTCAATTCATTTAATGCTTCTGTATCGTTAGTCAGAAGTCATGCTAATTTGCAGGCCTGTTTGTCCGAAGTGGGTCCTTTATTTCCTCCTGGGGAAACAGCTTGTGTCTTTATAAGACAGGAGATTTTGAACAGCCTAAGGCTGTTTGATTAGGCAACTGCTTTGCATAAAGGATTGGCATTTTTTATTTGCCACCATTTAGCCTATTAACTGGAAGGACTGAGCCCCCCTGATACCAAAGGTGGCTTCAGAAGAGAAACTTGAATAATAAATATAATACCCCATTCTTGATGGAACCAATCATCTATTTCCTATCAGGCTGCAGTTTCTAATTAAAACGTTGGTTTTTTTAATCAAAAACTTCCTTGTATTTTATGGCAATTTCGTGACTCTTTCTAAATCCCTTCCCATTTAATTATTATAATGAACATAATTAGTATGTGCTGTCAGCCCTTCACTTTATTTACATTTTATATTGAATAATTAAATGTGGTCTGATAATTAAATTAACTCGAATGACAGATTATTTGACTGCCTGCATATTACCGTATTGGGAATAAGCACCTTTGCATATTCATTTTAGTTAGTGACTTTTTCATTTGGAAAGACCCCATAGATCCCAGCTCTCAGAACCCAAAGTCCCTTGTGGCAGGTGAAAGGAGGGATCCTTGTGGCCCCCCGCCCCCACCCAGCTTCTCCGGAGGGAAGCCCTTGCAGAACTGTACCAGAAGCTCAGGCGCTTCTGGGAGATCAGAACAGGCGAGGAAGCTGGACAGTGAAGCCTTTGAAACCAGATTCCACCTGAGCTGGGTGACATGCGTTTCCCAGGTCTTTTGTAATTTGATGACTTAGTAAAAAAACCTAAACGTTAATTGACTCAGCATATCTGACCTGTATCTATTGTGCTCACCTCGGACATTTCCCTGAAAACAGAAACAGCACACTTTCCTGGTTGTACACCATGTGCAGGTGAGGGAAGCAGAGTGACGTTTTCAGAGTGGCAGTTTTCCAGAGCCCCATTTCAGCTTTTAGAACTTTCAGAAGGGGCCTAATTCCTACTCAAACATTCTTAACTTGAGTCTTTGTCTTTCTCAAAGGTGAATGGTTCCAGGTCCCACCCATTTGGTAAACTCCCCTGGCCCCTAGCAGGCCCATGAATGGAGTCTGCTGTGGTGGGCTCAGGGCAGACACGCCAGCGTTTGAAGCCTTCCTGTCCTCCCAGTGTTGGCAGCTTGTTCTTTAGCTGTCACGCAGGCATGCAGCCTTCTGTATCTTCTTTCTTTGTATGACAGATACAGTTCCTTTCATAAAATGGAAATGTATCATGTCTCAGGAAAGCTTAACAATTTCAACAATACAACCATTTTGGAGTTACTCTCTTTATTATAGTACCAAAGAAAAATGTGGGATCCCCCCCCCAAAAAAAAGAACAATAACTTTTCTAACTATACATTAGTTTCTGCCTATCTAAACGTGTAACACTTCTAGTGAATGACCTGGCTAGTATTAGAATGGCGAAATTTGCTGGGTAGCAGTTTGGGCTGATTATATCAAAAGCCACCAATCTCACAGAAGCCAAATAAAAGGCACCTTTTGCTCCCCTCATCTCTTTGGATGGATTTCCCAATACGGGGGTAGGTTGGAGCACCACATGCTCACCCCACGTAAAGCCCCTGAGAGCTTGTAGGGAACGCCTGGCTGCCTTCCCAGGGGATCTGCTGGAGCTGACGGCAGCCCACACTGAGCCCTCGGATGGACACTTGTACCACTCAGCACCAACCCTGGCCATGGATGCTTGTACTGTGTAACTGAGAAGGGAACGTTCTTCGCCTTTGGTGTGGGACTGCTTCGTGATTTGTAACACTTATAATTCACACAGATCCTCCTACATGTGGTCGATGCGGCAGTAGTTAGGGTGGTACCTGAATGGATTCACATCGTGAGTCAGTCTGCAGCTGAGGTTTTGACCTCCATCTCCAGTGGCTCTAAAAGTCAGATGTTGTGGAGGATAAGAGCATGGACTCATATCAGCTGGCTTGGAAATCCCTAGCACGATGACTTTGGGCAAGTTAATGACCGCCGAGCCTCAGTTTTCTCATCCGTAAAAGGGAGGTGTCACCACTACTTCCCAGCTTATTGTGTGAATTACGTGAGGCAGCCTAACAGGGCCTAACCCATAGTGAATGCTCATGAAAGGAGCCGTTGCTACCCCCTTGCCCCTGTTAACACCATCTTCACAGCACCAAATAATACACCTGCTTCAGCACTGGGCTAAATTCATAATTCTGACATAGTGATCTGAAAAAAAGTAGGATCCTATGGGTAAACTATCCTTCCTTTACCAGTTTTCTCCATTTCTCATTTTTGAGGAACTCGGATCCAGAGCATTCCAGTAAAATAACTGTCCTGAAATCTAACATTAAAACTTCATCTCACTGGGAGCATAAAAAGTTGGGAACCTACTAAGCCCCTTCAGCATGGCTGTGAGACCAGGAGCATGGGTAGTGTCATTCTGAAGGCTAGTGTAGTTAAACTGCAAGGTGACACGAAGCTAATCACTCCCTTCTGAGTTCCATCCCAAGACAAGGCAGAGCTGTGGAAGACATACAAGGGAAGCCAAGAAATAAACCGTCAGCACCCTCTTCCCAAAGTACCCGAACCCAGACCCTCCGAACAGGATGAATACTCTCAGGACAGCTGTGCAAGCAAACCCAGTCATCCTTTGCTCCCTGGAAAATCTCCTATTGGGACATCAAACATGCATAAGAAAATGACGCCAGAAGGAATGTCTGGTCAGAGTTTAACTCCTGACCGGCAGTAGATCTAATTTTTCTGGGCCTGCCTTGGTCTTCAGTCACCGAGGACATTTTTCCATAAATCACTGAGGCAGATTATAAAGAATTAAAGTATAATCACAAAGAAAGCCGCCCTGCTGAGATAGGACATTCCATCAAGACCCCCATGAGTCCCAGAAAGCCCATCGTTGTGGATCAAATGCTGGTGCAGCAGTGAGGACGGCCCAGTCCTACACGGCTGCTCAGCAGAGCCATCGGGGCACGTCTCTGCCCTTCTCTGGACTGCACTTTCCTGTCTGTCGGAAGATTTCAGCCGGGGGCTCCGAAGGGCCCTTCCAGCCCTGACAGAAGATGGATGTATAATTCTGAGATTAAGTGTGAATTCGTGGCCAGACCAACATAAGCAGATAAATTTAATCATTTTCATTTCTAAGTATGGCATTCACAAATATTCCACTCCAGCCGCAGCTGGTCTCTCCGCTGTTCCACAAAACACCTCAAGCCTTTGTCCTTGCTGCTTTCTACCTTGAATACTTTTCCCTCAGAAATCAGCATGGTTTGGAGAGGCTTCCAGATTTTTTTTCTCAGATGTCGTGTTATCTGACCTTCCCCAACCACAGCATCTAAAACAGTAGATAAGCCCCAAGGTTAATGCTTCCCCTTTTACCTTACTTTATTTTTCTTTATATACTCCCTGCCATATATTTCCTTTGTCTCCCCATTCGCACTCCCATCCCCACCCCATCCCACTAGAATGGAAATACCTTAAGAGCAGAATCTGTCCCCAGTGACACAGCAGCGCCTGGCACTTAGCAGTTACCTAATAAGCATGTTTTAATGAATGATTGGGCATTGCAATGATACAGCTCTCCTTGGGCATAATACTGCAAAATATGTCTATTTTACTGACCCCACTTCCTGACCTGACTTACAGCTAAAAATTTAAGAGCCATTTCCTTGGCACTATGGGTTATTTGTCTTCTAATCTATTCTAAAAGAAACTTCGTAGTTTCGCTTTTGCTGGAACCAATAGTTCTGAGATCCAAAGGAAACTACTGTGTTTAAAGATTCGGCAGGGCGCCTGGGTGGCTCAGTCGGTTAAAGCCTCTGCCTTCGGCTCAGGTCATGATCTCAGGGTCCTGGGATCGAGCCCTGCATCGGGCTCTCTGCTCAGCAGGGAGCCTGCTTCCCCCTGTCTCTGCCTGCCTCTCTGCCTACTTGTGATATCTGTGTGTGTGTGTGTGTGTGTGTGTGTGTCAAATAAATACATAAAATCTAAAATAAATAAATAAATAAATAAATAAAGATTTGGCAAATACTGTGAGAAAACAATGGTATGTGAGAGAGAGAGCTTTGGGAGTGGATTTAGAATCATATCCTAGCCCTTCTTTTTTTCACTTGGACAATAAACGTGGGCAGGCTATCCTGAGTGTCACTTCCCCTAACTATAGCATAGAGACAAATCCTAACTCCTAGGATTGTTGTGAAGAGTAAATGTCGTCCTTATTACTCAGGTCTCAGATTTAGCTCTCAGCTATGGCAGTGGATGCCTGTGGGGTCTTTGCTCACCAAGTTGATGGCATTGTCATGGCAAATCTACTCTGACTTATGATTTGGTTTTTTAAAAAAAAGTGTTTTGACAGGCAAGGCATGGGCTCCAAGAAAGCACACTGCAGGAAAATCTATCCTTAAAGGCTCCCAAGCCACTATATCATTCATTCATCTTAATAACACGTTTCCTAAGGGCATCTTTAAATCTTTTTCTTCAATCTCTTCACACACAGTTCCTTTGGGAACGTGTCCCCTTAGTGGGACAGATGCCACACACCGCTTCAGAATCTGGTGTGTGAGAGGCCCTTTCGTGGCGGTGGCCCATGTTCTGGCCTCTGTGTGAAGGCCTCAGTAATCTGTTTTTCTGGCTTGATAAGAGGAACATGGACTCCAGAGCCTGGAGACCTAAGAAGTTCTGGCCCCAGCTCTACCACTTACTAGCTCCATGATCCTGCACAAGCCCATTTCCTCATCTCTAAAATAGGGATGCCAGTGAGAATACTTCATGGCGTTGTTGTGCAAAGTGAATTAGACGGTGCATGTGGTGATGAGCACATTCCCTGGGCCAGAACGATGCTGATGGTGATGTTATTGAAATGGTCACTGTCTGCCTCCAGATTCCCTGCTCTTAGTGGGAGAAGCCGTGGAGTATGCGCTCAGTTAGCCCAGGCACTGGATACCACCTCAGATGGGTCTTTTCTGCTGCCTTCTCCCACATACTCCCAGGAGTATGTGTCCCCACCCATGGAGAAGCTGGAGAAAGCTCTATGCGTCCCCTGCCTCCAGGGTCCCTCTGTGGACCCAAAAGATGCAGAAGCGCCAGGGGATCCTCTTGTAGATGTCTCTGGGCCCAATGCACTCAGTGTGCTGCTCCGGCAAAGCCACCGAGGGCGTTGGGAGGACGGGTCTGGCTCTGGCCAACTGCCAGCTCCCCCCGAAAGGGGCATGCCTTGTTCAGCTGGACACACCTGACAGGTGATAAACATATGCTTGTCTGGAGGGCACTGAAGGGGAATCTCCACTCAGCACTTGGGCCAGAGAAGTAGGAGGAAGGGAGACCGCACACCCAAATAATTCTCTTTTGTACGGGCAGCTGCTAAACTGAAAACACACCACAGAGATAACTCAGAGGTGCATTGAGATTGTGTTAGGAAAAGAAACTGGAAAATGGCTCACATGAATCAATGTGAACATTTAATGGGTCTTAATTGGAACCTTATCCTACTGTACTTAGAGCAGCGAGATGAAAGCAAAAGAAATCTGAGAGACCATTTATTTCACTCAAGAAAGCAGTAAACTGAAACTACAAAAAGATTTGACTACTATTATATTTTTATGATTAAATAAAATTGTCATAGACTAGTGCTAGTGAGCCCATAAATGTTCCACGGAATGCATCCGTGCTCTCTGACTGCTGTTAGGATGTGACCAGAAAAATCTATCAGCCTACGCTCTGCGTTTGTTAACCCTGCTGTTCTCACACCACCCAAGATTTGACCCAAGTCCTCCTCATAGGACTGATCCAAAGCATACTTGGAATGTCTCTGTTTTAAGGCATTACTAAAAGCATCATCATCCACCTCCCTCACACATCCCGTTGGTCTGTAATGGACTTAATTTTTCTGGTAGTGTGTGTGTCCATGTCTACATGTAATTATAAGTTCTCATTTCTTAAAGAAGCTGGCTTAGAAATCAGAATAGCAACTAGTTGAGAATTTGTGAGCAGCATGTTTTGCATAAACAAGCTTTTATTCATGCTTCAAAAATAAGCTCTTGTTTTTACCATATTTAAATGTAATATCTGCACAGATATGTGTGTGAATTGTCATAGCACATGATTTTATTATTTCCACAAATTTACAGGTCTTCAAACACCATTTAGTCCAACTCCCCTCATTGCCAAAGAGGAGGAGGACCTGCTCAAAGTGACCAGACTCAAACCTCCCGACAGACTGTCTAAGACTTTTTGTGACCAGCCTACCCCTTCTCCCCCTACCCTGTGGTAGATGGGACACAGAGAATGCAAATAAACAGAAAATCCAAAATTACATAGTACCTCCAATGTTTGATAGGATGAGTCTGTATTTATTTCCAAGGTCTATGCTCTTTAGACAAGGTTCTTTCTCAAACGTAAATTGAAATGGGACAGCACTTCTGAGCCTAGTCCCTGACAGATTGTAGAATCCATGACTTTTAGGGTTAGCCAAGTGTTTAAGATAATCTAGCCCAAACTTCTTGTGCTGCAAGATGTGCTTGAAGGGAATTTAGAACATGTCTTGTCTGAAAGGTAACTCTTCTCACAGAATAGACAACATGAAAGAAGGAAAAAGAAGCTCTAACACAGAACAGAATGCCGGAGGTGACTTATTCTTGGGGAGATGCCAGGACCATGTGCTTTGTGTCCACATGAGCATTCATCACTCATTCCTTCTCCCGCATATCCACTTCTGCCAAATGCCCAGCCTCTGGGAGATGCAGAAAGGAATACAACCCAGATCTTGTCTGGTGGAACCACAGCCCAGGAGCAGTGCTGTCCGTGCAGAGACTCAGTCCCTCCTTGTCCTCCCTTCGCAACCATTTAACAAGTGCCCGCAGCGGCCCAGGCACCCTGGACACCCAGGATTCAGTGGGAAACAAAACAGACAAAGTCTCTGCCCTCCGGTTGCTGACATTCTGGGAGGGAAAGCAGGGACAGACCGTGAACAAACCTGGCTCTGTGCTAGAGTTCCTCTGGGAGATAGTTCACGGTGGAGGTGGTGCTTTGGCTGGTGTCTGAAAGTGGAAGAGACACTCACCGGGTAGCAAAGAAAGACAGACGTTCGAGGCATAGGAAAGACCATAAGCAAAGGCACCACGGTATAAAACAGACTGGCAGGTTCAGGGAACAGCAAGCTGTTTGCTCCGACTGGAGTTCGGGAGGTGGCAGAAAGAACGAGTAAGATGCAGAACCCAGCCGGGGCCAGGTCAGGACGGCCTATGTGCTAGATCGAGAACTTGGGCATTTCACCTCTAGATGATGGCAGGAGATGATGTGTTCAACCTGTGTCTCAAAGTCACTCCGGTTTGTGGAGAGCAGGAAGATAGGCATCAGGAGGTTCGTACGGGAGCCCCAGGACGGAGCAGGGGCCCCCGGTTCTGAAGCGCCGTTCTCCACTGTGGGAGCCCAGTGGTGTCGGGGGGGCTAGCCTGCCCAGACGCCTCTTCCACATCCTTCTGCTGGGGGTAACCAGCACTTAGCCAATATCCCTTGAGGAAGCAGAGAATAGCAAGTCAGGGGCCTTCTCAGTTTCCCTGGAGGGACACAGGAGGACAGCCACTCACCCCTCACCATGAGGAGACCCTTGTTTCCATAGGATTGCCTGTTCTCCAGAGCTTGTGAGAAGCCACACCCCCAACTATGGGCTTTCCCCTCTCCTCCTGACCCTGGCTGCTTTCCTCCCTTTGTCCCTCCTTCCCTCACTCTCCTCCCTCCTTGACACGGTGCTGGTGCCTGACAGCAGTGAATCCCTGGGACCACCACGAAGAAGGCTAGTGCTTAAAGGGCCTACCTCCCACACAGTCTGCCAAGATCTCTGCATTTAATCTCAGCCTAGAAATCTATTTTATGGCAGGAACAAGTCTGGGAAGAGAGAAACTTATTTGCAGTGCTAACCAATGGACTCTTTGTGTTTCTCTGCTCTGAATTTGATTGGCTTATGTATATGGACAGACTTCAAATTTCTCTCCTGTGATACTTAAATAAAGCCACTTCCATACCCTCCCTACTCTACCCACAAGGCATCAGGTTAGAGAAACAAGGTGTGTGTGCTTGGGGCATGCCATTTTCTTTCTATGATTCATAGAGGTCACTGGCCTCGAGGCCCCTTGTATCACGTTGTTTCTATCCTGGGCCTGCGCTTCGCATGTGATGACTGGTCGGGAGCGATGTGGACAGAGCGGCTTGGCCCGGTAGCCGTGGAGCCTCTTTACCCCAGCATTGTAGCTGGACCAGTTTTATGGAGAGGAATGTCACAACTACTTTGTTTTTGGTCTGCTAGAAAAAATACGCTTTGTTCCAATGATTTACAGACTCTCTCTGCTGTCTCTTTTAATGAATCTAGATGTCTAGACACCTATTTTTGCCCCTCTGTTGAGGACATCTTGTCTCTGACAAGAAAAAGAAAAAAGCAAAACAAGAATTCTTAGGCGTGAAGAATTTGCTTGGTGAGATTTAACTATTTGTATACATGTCTGTGTGAGTGCGTACTCCGCGCACCCTACCACCTGACCTGGCTGACCACAGAGCTGGCTTGACCAGCTCACAAGGCTTGCAGAAGGCGGCTGCTGAATTCCACAACGTGGTGGCCAAAATACCCCGCCAGCTCTTCCTGAAGATGCAAGATGGTGTCACCTGACAGCCTCGATGGCTCTGACCCGAGAAAGCCCAGGGCCCTGATGTGGCCCTTGGAATTAGAACTAGGAACCAAAGCTCAGCCCTAATTCATTCATTCCCCTGATAGCTATTAAGTACCTATCATTTGTCAGGCACTGCGCTGGGCATCATGCCAGAGATCAGAGAGAGAGCAGCGAGTAAAAGGAGCACAGCCCCGTCCCTACAGAGCTTGCAGCCTTGAGACTGTTGAAAACTGGGGATTTACATCTGTTCTTTGCCTAAACAAGTGCTCGTGTGCCTGGAGCCACGCAGGGCCATGTGTATGGTTCTGTCTTCTGGTCCAGGGCAGACGCGGGCCTGGGATCCTGAGGACATAAGTTATTTAGAAACTTGGCGATGGGCATTCCGAGGATAAATAAATAATAAACAAAACAAAATGCAGAGGTTCCTAAAACCACTGAGGGAATTCCTCCTAAATAAGGGGGAAATTCAGGATCACTCTTAAATCCTAGTAAAATCAGCAGGCTTCACAGAGTACAAGTAGGTAAAACAGAATTTGACCATTTTCCGTTTTGTTTCCTTGAATGTAGGTGATCTAGAGACCTGAAGATTTTATTATAGACCACCGTGGTCGTATCCATGATTGATAGATAGACACGTACATACATATTTACATACATAGGCAAGAAACTGCTATGGAACCTTCCTCTAGTATATTGCTATTATTTAGATGTCATGGTTTTGGTATCCTTAGGGAATGAATTGTTCCCACATAAGTGGTCATTTGCAAATGACCAAAATTACCATAAAAACATGATGTTTATTTAACATTAACTATTTGTGATCATTTCTTTAAATATTATAGTTTCCTGCCTTCTTAAACTTAAAGTATACTTAATGCATTATATATTTTCTGATGCCTTAAGAAATAATATAGAGATATATAATAAGAAATAGGGGCACCTGGTTGGCTCAGTCAGTTAAACATCGAACTCTTGGTTTCAGCCTAGGTCATGATCTCTGGGTCGTGAGATCGAGCACCGAGTTGGGTTCCCTGCTCAGCCTGGGGTCGCTTCTCTCCGTTGCCCTCTGCCCCTCCCCCTGCTCATGCGTGTGTGCTCTCTCTCTCTAGAATAAATAAATAACTCCTGCTTTAAAAAAAAGAAATGAATATCTACCATAGTGTTAGGCACACACATGAGGATTACTGTGTGTGTGGAAGCAAAGTTTTAAAGTGTAGAGTACTAAGTAAAGATAATGGGTTCTAATTAATAAGATACTTTACTACAATATGGTAATGTTCTCAAAACCAACTGAAAAGAGTAGGGGTACTTAGTCTTACACCAAGTGGTTGCAGGCAACTTCCTGCAACTTTCTGAATTTTCATTTCTGTTCAAAATAATTTTAGTTCCCACCTCTTCACTTATTCTGTCAGTGTTGACTGATACTGATACTTCTTTCTATTGTCAGTTTATCTCCAGCAGTCTCCTAATTTGCTGATTCCAATCTATTACAGCCAGAAAACCACTTTTATTAGACTTGCTTCTGGAACGTGAATTGGTAGACTGAATTGGAGCTTGCAGAACTTTCCTGTGGGTAATTGACACGGATTTCATGGAAAGACTGGGCACTCTGAGGGCAGGGATGTGACCGTGACTTGTCTCTACCCCCTTCCAGGTGCCTCACACTGCACTTGGCCAGAGTAGATGCTCAGTAAACATTTGATGACCGACTGATTTGTCTGCTCAGAGGCCTGCTTGCTCGCTTCCTGCTTCTGGGCTGGATTCCAGGTAGTCAGTTGGAGGAAAGGGGCCCTTTGGGTAAGGAGAGTCCGGCTGTTTTCCATTTACATAACCGGATAGACTCCACAGGCCTTCCTAGCCCCTCTCCTTGGGATCCTATGAAATGAGTGCAGCAGTTGTCATTTTACAGATGTAATATCTACAGACTCTCCCAGGCCCATTCCATTTCTAAACCAAACTCACCACTACTAGGTACCCCACCTCCCCTTTCTTTTTTTTTTTTCTTTTTTAAATGTAAATTATTCAGGTTATACCAAGGATTCACATTATCAGTATATTATACCCTATAGCGTTTGTTTCCAAAGTATCAGACCAGCCTCGCCGGCACTCAAAACTCAGAAGACAGCCGGCGGCAAGAGTCATAAGGCAGCGCTCACCGCAGAGCAGCGCGGCCGGGCAGCCTGCCCCGGAGCGTCTGGCTCTCTCGCCGACCCTCCTTTCAGATCCTTAGGTCTGATTTGATGCAAACCCTTGGCACCACCCAGCACAGCCCAGCACTGGTTATTTGATACCTAGCCAGGCGGAATATAGGTTTTGGAAGAAAGGCCTTTTGTGTTGGTTTAATCTGTGTATGTTGGTTGGTTTAGTCTTTGTGGGATGGCCATGTGTCATCCTCATCTTCACGTGGGCTGGCAAAGGTGTTTGAGAAGCTGGCTGGCAGCCAGACATGGGAAGGAACTCGGGCCCAGTGACAGAGAGCCCCTGTGCCCAGGAAGGGGCGGCCTCAGGAGTGGGCCTGGGAGGTGAGAGGCCACCACACAGTCAGAGGAGTTTTCCAAACCCAGCTCCACCAGTGTCTGGCTGGGGGGCCTGGGGCAAGTCTCTTGAACTCTCTGAGTGTTAGATTTCTTCTTATAAAAGAGTATAGTCATCTCTGTCTGCCCGCCTCAGAGAGTGTTCAGAGACTGAGACAATGCAGGTAGAGGGGCTTTATAAACTCTTGAGTATTGTCTCTGCCAGTGACAGGCTTTGTCGTGGTGAGTGTTCCCGAGCTGCTAGCAATGCAGTGTCATAGAAGACTTTGGATTCCTTCACACCAAATGTCTCTCACGACCCATGGTGGTGAGGGGGAAGGGTTTGGATCTTTTCCAGACCTGTCCCTATAATCAGGCCTTATCACAAAATTCATTCTTTAGGGATGTCTTAGGAGTCGATTCGGGCTATAGTGTGTTTCTCACAGTTCTGGAGACTGAAAGTCTGAGATCAGGGTGCCAGCCTGCTTGGGGTCTGAGGAGGGCCCTCTTGTGGGTTGCAGATGGCCAGCTTCCTGTATTCTCACAGGGCAGGAGCAGCCCTGAGAGCTCTCTGGGGTCTCCTCTATAAAGACACTAACCCCATTCATGAAAGCTCCATCATTGTCATTTTCAGTCACCTCCCAAAGGCCCCACCTCCTGATGCCATCACACTGGGGGTTAGGATTTCAGCATACGAGTGCAGGAGGGACACATTCATTCTGACACGGGATAACATATGCAGACCTGTGACAACATGACGCAAAGCCCATTGAAACCTCTGAGTCAGAAAATGGGCTCTGGACCTAAGAAGAGGTGTAGCAGGATTGATTCCTCCCCAAGGCCAGGCCCAGATGAATTTGTTAACTCGGAACCCCGTCACTCTGACTCACTCATTCCAGTAGCTCTCGTGTGCCTAGCCCTCCAGGAGAGCAGTGGGGCACGCGAGAGGGAAAGACACAGTCCCGGCCCTTTTAGAACTGGAAACACACTTACATTGTGATCGCTGCTGCCATGTTTTCGGGTTGAAAACGAAAGGCTATCTCTGGCTGTGCTGCCTGGGCAGACTTCCTGGGCTTAAGGATTTCCTTAAGTGCTTCCAGGGAAACTCATCCTGGGTCTGTACCAGGAGCCCACAACACAAGCCTACTCGCCCTTCCTGCTCTGTTTTCAGATTGACAAGTCAAGCACCACAGCCTCAAGACACACACACGCACATACACACACACACACACACACACACACACACACACACACACAGTTAGCTAAGCCTCTCCCTCTGTACCACTTGCCTCTGTTTCTTGGATCGTGCTTATGCTGGGATTTTCTTTTCAGAGCTGTCAGAGTGCACTTCCTACCCCACCACGAGATACTGGCTGGCACCCCCAGCTCTGTTTGCAGAGCTCTCCCCTGTGCCGGCAGGGCCAGGCAGGGGCCGCGGCACCGGCTTCCCAGGTAGCATGAAGCTTGCTGAGGAGCCCCCACCAGCGTGCAGGGCCTGCGGCTGCCAGACCCCCGTTCTAGTGAGTGGCCCTTACGGAGAGAGGGGGTGGGATGATGGAAAGCACTCGTTAGGCCTCACACTGGGAGGGGACTCCAGTCCTACAAGTATGTGGAAGCCGGAGCCAGCAGGAGAAGGCTTGGAGTGGCGGAACTGGTGAGCTAATCACACGCTCACAACTAATACGGCTTTTCACATTATGGCCACAGATACCTCAACCCTGAAGGCTGCCATCTATCTCTTTTTTTTTCTTCTAATTCCAGTGTAGTTAACATACAGTGTTATATTAGTTTCAGGTGTACAATGTAACTATTCAACAGTTCTTTTTTTTTTCCCCAAAAAAATGTTTATTTTATTTTTTCAGTGTTACAAGATTTATTGTTCATGCACCACACCCAGTGCTCCATGCAATACGCGCCCTCCTCAATACCCAGCACCAGGCTCGCCCCGCCCCCCCCCCCCCCCCCCCCCCCCCCC
>CM053609.1:21751347-21825258 GCA_028646535.1 Procyon lotor | reverse complement strand
GTTTTTTAGAGAGAGCACATATAGGAGCAGGAATGGGGTGCAACAGAGGGAGAGAGAGAGAGAGAGCAAGAATCTTAAGCAGGCTCCATGCCCAGTGAGGAGACCAAAGCAGGGCTCAGTCTCAGGACCCCTGAGATCATGACCCGAGCCAAAATCAAGAGTCAGACACTTAACTGACTGGATACTAACCCCTTAGGTCATTTGCATATATCTGCTCCCATTCTGTAGTTGTCTTTTAGTTTTCTTGATTGTTCCCTTTGCTGTGCAGAATATCTATCTCTATTTTATAGAAAGGACCCTGAAGCTCTAATTGGTTAACTGACCAGCCATAGAGCCCAGGGCTACCTAACAGCAAGCATCCTTGAGCCTATAGATTCATGACTTATGGCCACAGAGAGACAATTGATTCCCATCAACTCTGAAATATACCTGGTTAGCAAGGGTAGTCTTTTTAAAAAGATTTATTTATTTATTTGACAGAGAGAGAGATCACAAGTAGCAGAGAGGCAGGCAGAGAGAGAGGGAAGCAGGCTCCCTGCTGAACAGAGAGCCCGGTGTGGGGCTCATTCCCAGGACCCTGAGATCATGACCTGTGCCAAAGGCAGAGGCTTTAACCCACTGAGCCACCCAGGTGCCTGTAGCAGTCTTTCTCCTGTAGGTAGTCTTTCTGATGAAACATTATTCTGGCCAGGAGCAGTGAGGAATCAGTGTTGTGCTATGGGCTGAGTTGTATCCCCCAAAATTCATATTTTGTACCTTAACCCACAATGTGACTGTACTTAGAGATAAATAAGGTCATAAGAGTGGGGTCTTAATGAGATAGGACTGGTGGCCTTGTAAGACTAGGAAAAGAGCTCTCTCTTTCCATGTGTACTCACCAAGTGAGGATTCGTGAACAGACTAAACAGTCTCCTGAACAGACTAAAGCAGGCTGGTGTTTGAATCTGGGAGCTTCTCTCCACCTAAAATTCCTGCCCCCCACTCCTGCCCCGCATTGGCCCTGAAGGTCCACCCTACCTTCTTGGTGTAGCCTTCCATGTTTACCCAGAAGTAATCCTTCCCTCCTATGGGGTCCCCTAATCCTTTTTCCTTCCCTTCTGATGACCCAGTCCCCTTTGTATTAGTTGTCATTCACGTACATGCCTCCACTCCTCGAGAGCTAAAGCATGGATTCTCTCTGTGTTCCTATAGCACTTGGCACAGGAGGCACTCAGTAAATGTCCGCTGAATTTAGAGCTCTCTCCTGGCTCTCTCTCTCTCACTGCACCAAGTTATACTTCACCTACACTCTCTACTTTGTAGAATGCACAATGATTGGAGCTGGTGGGTGGCCAGAGGTCGGCAGATGAAAGAATCAGCACATCCACTTGTCTAGTCCAGATTCCTTTGAAAATTTTTTTTCACTAGATTCCTTCCTAATGCTAGCGTTCAGATCCTCCTGTCCCCCCACCAGGCTGCAGTACACCATTGGTGGCATGTAACTTTCCTTCTTGTAAAGCCCCTTCTTCTTGGAACTCTTGATAGTTCCAAAACGAAGAGGGAGTGGGAGTTCCTTCCCCCCTCCCCTCCCTCATTCCCCAACCCCCTGTCAGTCATTCTAAAGAAAAAAGTGGTGAATGCTAGAGAGTTTGGGTAAGAGATGTCCTTCACTAATGCCCACTAACCTCTGCTGAGAAGACCAGAGGAGGGACCCGGGCTGCGCTTAGTACTCTCTCTTATGTTCTAGAACAGGCAAATAGTTTCCATATCATTTGTCTTAAATTCAAAGTGTAGGAATCTAATTTTGAGTGAGAAGGAATATATTTAAAGATCCAACACCCTTGGTCATGTTCTCTTTCCTTATTTGGGCACTGGTGACACAGGTGTATTCATTTTATAAAAATGGAGCTATTCACTTAAGAGGTACATGTGTGTTGTACTTTGATGAAAAGTTTACTTTTGAAAAAATACTCTACCTTGAAACCCAGAGAAATTGAACCATTTTCCCAGGGTTACACAACAAATTGGTGCCCGGAGTAAAGGCAGGAACCCAGGAATCCCAGCTCTTTAGTTAGTACCTATTTTATTTTTAAATCATGCCTAAGAGCAAGTAGAAAGTTCGATTTCAATTTCTTTTGATCTGAATGTTGCTGGAAATTCCCCTGGTTTCCTTGGAGCCCTGCTGTGCATCTGAAAGTGGACACCATACTGGAGAAGGGGGTCTTCTCGTTACTCTGGAGGATATCAGCCCCCACATGCTGTCTAACTTGATGACTGTGACCCCCAAAGAATCTATAGGCGGGTGCCTCCAGGGCACTGGTCTGGAAAGGAGCTCTGTGGGGAGCCCCTCTGGGTGTGCGTTGGCCTGTGTGCCCTAAAAGGAAGGCCGGGTGGCCTGGCCAAGGCTCAGGGTGGAACTCCCCCTCGGCCTTATCAGCAGCCACTTGTCTGGAGAAAGGTGACAGAACTTTCTAGGTGACAGACCTAGTTACAGCTCCATCAGGAAGGCATAGAGAGAGAAAACATCCTTGTAAATCTGAGATTTTTCTTAACTATTTGCATTTCCTTCATTTCCCAAGACTAATATATTGCATGATGACTCTCTATTGACCTTGGAAACCTAGAGCAGCTCATGGTGACATCTGACCACCACAAGGCCTGGGAGCGAGGGACTGGATGAAATAAACCTGAGCCCTGCCCTTAGCCCCTGGTCTGTCCACAGCCTCTCAGGCCACTCTCTCCTGGCGCCCAAGGCCCTGTGCGGCAAGGTCATGCTCTCTGCGCCCCAGCCTCGCTTCCCTGCCCCTGTGGGAAGTGCTGAGCCTAATGACCACTTACCTGTGCTCACTGACAGCAAAATGCCACCCCTCTGCACTGGAATTACCCACCAGGTAATCTTGCCCACCAGGTCTCAGTGCCCCAGGTTGGCCCCCTCCCGGACTTCCAAATCCTCTTTTCCCACAGTGGAAATGTGGTTCAAAGGACAGTGCCAATGAGATGTCCCACTGGCTCACAGCCAGGCCAGGGGGTGTGGTTCTTACCACCCCTGGCACACCCCTTACCTGTAACCTGATTAAGTTCTCTCCTGGGTGGTCCTATGGGTAGAACACCCCACCCAAGGTGACCAAACTTCCTACCTCCGTTTGTGTCTTCTGTGCTATAGGGACTTACAAATAGTGGCCTCTGGTGGGTCATCTCACGAGACTGCTGATGACCTCAGTAAACTCATTTCTTCAAGAGGCAAGTGAGAGCCAACTCCATTCCTAGAGAGGACTGACGGGCCCCCGGGGGCTCTCTTGCGGCCAGTGAGGATCATGAGTCCAGGTGGAAGAAGGTCTCGTTAAGCTTGCACGTTCTGTGCTCATTTACCAGGAACTAGGAGCTGTCGTCTTTGAGTTAACATCGTGCTTGTGCCAGCCAGACTGGCCGGTTTAATATCTTTTCAATTAGTGAATCTTCCCATAATAGCATTTTAACAATCAAGTTCCAAAGAAAAAAACTTCTGCTTCATTTTTGGACAAGGGGAAAAAGAGACCTGTAATAATGGGATCATTATAAATTCTAAAGTGGTGGTCATTTGGCTGTGCTACAAAATTTGTAGCTAATAATTAAAATAAAGCTTTAAGTAAATGCTTTATCAATAAAATAGATGATGGGACATATTTTTCTCAGCCAGTGGTCAGAAATGGCAGTACCTAGCCATGTGCTGAATTGTCACACTATGAGTCTTTAAAATTCCTGCTGGATTTGAAGGTATTAACAAGTCCCTATCAACATTCTCTAAAGGTTTTTGATGTCATTTTAGCTATTGAACTAAAATATGTGAACTATTACTTTGTTGATTTTGTTCTTAAACCAAACTGCATTATCATCTGAGAGTGTGTTCTTAAAGTATTGTTAAAAGTACTTTGAAAACTTGTAAATCCCTGTAATTTATGTTTCCCCTGCCTCTGCTGTTTCAATCTGTCCTTCTGGTTTTAATTTGAATGCAGTCCTGTCTGGGTGTGTACCTGTAAAATTATGTTTTTCCAAGTACAATTTACAGTCCTGACCTTAGATTTTACAGTGTTCCTAACTGTCGTTGAGCTTCCTCTTATACCAAAAAGTAGGCTTTGGGTCACCCAGCTCTTTCATATTAGAACCATCTAATCAGGATTACTTGAAACAGATCTGATTTTGACATTTCTTAGTTTATCATGGAGGCCTAGGGAGTAAATTAGGAGGGCTTCCCTGCAAGCCCATTAATTGCATTGCCCCATTTCTTAAAATGTACACAGTTGTAAACCTAGACTGCTTCAAGACAAGAGTCTCATTTATCTAAACAACTCTCCTTTTAGACTCAATGGCACTGATGGAAACGCAGATAAGGAGTATGGATCAGAGGAAGGATCTTTAGGAGCCTGTGCTTGCTGAAACTTCCCACTCTCCTTACAGTCCCCTTTTCTTTGCAAGGGCTTCTCTGCATACCAAATAGGTCTGTCTATCCCAGGAGCTAGGTTAGGGGAAGACGGCAGTGGGCAGAGGGGTAGGAGAGGGCATCTTTCTTCTGAGCGAGCTCTTGGCACGTTTCAAGGAAAAGGGCTGCTCTGCTTTAAGGGGGAGGGTGGGGAAAGGCGCTTTGGTAAAGCGGTGTGTATCTTGAATCCATTTCGTAGGCACCCTCTCTCCGTGGCAGCCCTTCTCTTCACTGTGGAGTATAAATGGCTGCAGAATGTTGGGGATCTTTTCCTTAAGTTAGCAAATGAGATTTCTTTTCTTTCTATTCCTTTCCAATATCACTTAGGAGTTCGGAGTCTCTCTCTTTTTCTTTTTTTTCCCTCTCTCTCTCTCTCCTTCCACTCCTTCTGCCTGTCCTCTGTGGTTCTCACAGACACTGTTGGGGGCTGCAGGAGGAAGGTGCAGGCGCGGTTCTCTGGCAGTTGACCTAGGTTTCCTCCTGTTTCAGGTAATCGTACAGTCTGGTCGCCACCCCACGGTCCTGCAGAAGCTCTGCCAGCTGCCCTTCCAGTATTTCAGTGACCCACGGCTGATCAAAGTGCTCTTCCCTTCACTTATCGCTGCTTGTTACAACAACCGTCAGAACAAGATCATTCTGGAGCAAGAGATGAGCTGTGTTTTACTGGCCACATTCATTCAGGTACCTTCTGTCTCCTGCCTGATCCCCTGGCTTTATGTGTAAGCTAATGCACTTGAAAAGTAAAAGTGAACCAACTGTTTATTCTTGCCATCCACAGTATCTTTTGAATTTTGCATGTATTTCTGTGCTTGAAAATTAATTTCTAAAATATGAGGATAGTAAAACTGGGGTTGAGTGTTATGTAACTTCTACCTGGAGGATTTCAAGAAAAGAATATTTCTCCAATTGATGAAATGATAAAACCCACACAAAGGAAATGTTTTTAAAAAGATGGCCAGACTTCTTTAAGGCTTTAGCACTGACATGCATCTAGCTCTTAGTCTCGCTACAGGGAACAGATAAGGATTGCGGAAGAAAGATCAAGTAAAACTTCGGTTGATTTGTAAGTTTTTAAATAAGTATGATTCATACACACATCTGTGTATGTGCCATAAAATCCTGTTATATTGCTTTTTGAAAAGATCTAATACTTGTAAGAATGGCCTTATATTTTTCTGATCCAGCTCAAGTCTGTAAGGACTGGAATCAGAATTAGCGCTGGAGCAAAGTAAAGCAACGTTTCTGCAGCTAAATTAACTCAGTCAACTGACAATAGAAAATCAAGTCGGCTATTCTTTTTTCTGTCATTATAGATCATTAACTGTTGAAAATCTTCCATTTTCTTTTAAATGTTCTACCATAAAAACCAGTGTGTTTTTGTTCCATGACGTACATGTGATTAACAGACAATGTTTTCTGTTTGTAATAATGAAACAGAAAGCAGAGCTCTGTATCAATGTGGTTCCTTATTCCTGCTAATATACATATATCACTGTTGAAAGGATGCAATCCTTCCTGGCTGGCTGGGGGGGCTAAAGAGTCAAGCTCTCTTCACCTTAGACAGCAGCTAGGGTTTACGTTTTTTAAACTATCCTCTATCCGATGATCAGTTAAAAAATACAACTAGATCAGTTGTTGTTTAGAAATGTCTACTTTCAGCTTAGTTATTCTCTTTGAGTCTGGGTTCTATTTTCTGAAAAATTTTTCAAAGATATTCAGATTCACAGGTAGGGTATGGATTTTCAAAAAAAAAAATCTTACATAACCATCATATTAACATTTAAGAATTCTCATATATTCTTAAGGCCTTATGATTAAAAATTAAATAGAAAATACAGTATAGAAGATTTTTAAGACTGTGATCTTAAAATTCATTCTCTTATTCAACAGGTAGTTCTTGAGTGCCTCTGGTGTACTGGGCACTGTTCTAGGCACTCGGAATACAGCAATCAAGAAGAACAGATAAAACTTCCTGCCTTTATAGATCTTTCATTAAAGTGGGGGGAGTCAAACAAACAAACAAACAAAAAATAAGTCAAACAAATAGCATGTCAGATGTTGTTAAGCGCTGGGAAGAGGGCTGGGGACTGCTGGGGGGCTGGAGTGATGAGCAGAGAGGCCTCAAGCAAGACAGTGATAGTTGACCAAAGACAATCTTGCATCTGTACCAGCTTAGTCCCTTACATTTTCAACTGCCTGGAAAATAATTTATAAAAATATAAATGGTATCAGAATCTAAGGTAAAGAACATATATATTATTTGTTTTCATCTCATATTGATCTTAAAGTATTTCTTTTTCTTTTCTTTTTTTAAGATTTTATTTATTTATCTGACAGATCCCAAGTAGGCAGAGAGGCAGGCAGAGAGAGAGGGGGAAGCAGGCTCCCTGCTGAGCAGAGAGCCTGATGCGGGGCTCGATCCTAGGACCCCGAGATCATGACCTGAGCCGAAGGCAGAGGCTTTAACCCACTGAGCCTCCCAGGGGCCCATGATCTTGAAGTATTTCTAACACACAGTTAAATGTAATTTAATGTAACACATTTAACATATGTTTGGACACACACATTTTCTAAATGTTGCAGAAATTTCTTATTTGTGATAGCATCTTAGACTAGTGAAATTAAATCAGGTTTTCTTTTCTATAATTATTATCAGGGGAATGAATATATATTAGATTTGAGTTTATAGAATGGTTCTTTGAGGTCCCTATGTGTTAGAGTATTAATAGTCACTAGAAAATGATACTAAAAATAGGAGCTGGTGGTTTGTCATAGGTTTCTGAAAATTTACATATTATGTATGATATTTTCACTTTCCCTCTAAAAGTGAAATTACTAGACTTTTAAGATTTAGCTGCAGAATATATAAGGGCTTTTAGAATTATGCTTTTTAAAAAAATGCTAAAAACCTGTCAATATTTTAGGATGATTAATCTGGCCAAAGCCTTCAGTTTGTTAGCTGAAATAAAGTAGTTTCTACAATACAGAGCACCATAGCCGCTGCTGATCTGCAGCAAGATGTGAGTCATCACTATTTGATTTCAATCAAGAGAACCTGAACACCAACTTAAGCTTTTATATTTGGGCTCCAAAGTATTCATGCAAAGATGGTTGTCTCAGAATTCAGAAGCACATTTAAAGCTGCCCTCAGCGGAATTCTCTGTCTCTAGCCTTGGTATAAAAACACTTTTCTTGTCTCACACAGGATTTTGTACAGATGCCATGTCAGGCAGATGACCAGGTTTATCAGCCTAAAGGTGAGTCTCTACTGAAATGAAATTGTCATGTGTTTGTTAGCTGGACAGACATGTTTCTAACTCCACCTTCTGGAACTGTTACAAGAATCAATTTATTACATCACCTAAAGCATTTGAGATCCGGATATCAAGTATATTTCTTTTTTTTTTTTTAATATTTTATTTATTTGACAGAGAGAGAGAGACAGAGAGAGAATGCGGGGCTCGATCCCAGGACCCTGGGATCATGACCTGAACTTAAGGCAAACGCTTAACAACTCAGCCACCCAGATGCCCCTCAAGTATATTTCAATGAGTAAAGAAACAAATTTTGTCATCAAGCATGGATGCATCAGAATATACAGAGAAATCTATGGAAGTAAAAGAAAAGCACAAAACATCTTTATGTAGTTTATATTCACCTCATGCAAGATATGATAAATGGTGACTAATTACTAAAGATCGGCTTCATAATATGGAAGACAAACAGATCATTAATATTGGCCTATGTTCCTCACATAAATGCTAAAATCACATATTACTATCTATGTTCGGAATAAAATTATTAATGATAGTAGCCCATATTTCCCCCCTAAATTCAAGTACTTGAATTTTTTTATTGAGACTAAAAGTATAAAATTGTTTTGCTTGGAGAAAAAGCCATCAGATTAGCAAGAGTTCAGAGGCCAAAAGATTTATAAGCTTTTTTTTTTCCTGAAGTGTTCCTACTGAGGTGTTTCTTATGATCAGAGTGGGAGATGTAGAATCTTAAAGTGCATTTTTACTTTTTTCATTACTCTGTTCACACTGTAATTGAGAAGTACAAGTTGCTCTTTGTCTGACTGTCAAGACAGCATCTCTGATTAATGAGACCCTAATACAGATTTCCCCAATTCTTGCGTTAGTGTGATAGTCTTTAAAGTGGCCAGAGGCCCACTTCCAGGAGGACCCTCTAGGGCACCCACCAAGTAGCCCCTACTTGAAGGGGTGAGGAGTCACCTTGGACACACACACACACACACACACACACGCGCGCGCGCGCGCGCACACCAATTATCTCTGGGGGCAGGTGTTGAAAGTATATAGAAAAGTATATAAAGCTGTAACAGTTCATGAAAAAAAGTCATGTTTTATTGATTCAGACATTCAGAGAAGTAAACAGAAAGCTATGCCCCTTTTCAGAAATTCCAGTCACCATTATAGTCAGTATCATTTGAGCCAGAATTAGTGTGCAAGTTCAGGTCCGCCCTGACTCACTCACAGCCTTTTTTTTAAGCTATTGGAGGCTACGTGGGAGAAATCAGTATAATCTAGTACTATTTCTTATAAAACAATGTTTTAAATTTTGAGTATATAAAAATGTCTTGGAAAATCTTCTAATGTATTTATTTTTAACTGTACAGAATTTTTTTTTTCTTTTTTGCCAGTAAGAAGAATAGACATTCTTTTTTCCTTCTTTCTCCTGGCTGTAAGGATGAGTCACCATTTGCTACATATCTGGCAGACAGAGTCCCAAGAGCTGCCTCTGTCTGCGTGGTGGGCTGAGGCCCATGGGAGTTTCAACTTACTTTCTTTTCCGAGGGCCCATCTTCTCTGACATCCACACTTTCCAGTTACAGCAATACAGCAAATGGGGGGGTGGGGGTGGGGGTGTTCTCTGCATTTGTCAGATAGAGTCATCATCTTTATATGGGTGATAGCTCCTGATGTGCTTACTTGCTTTAAAAGAAACGATTATGCCACACTAAGTGCCAGTCTGCACTTTGGACGTCTCTTCCCCTTTTGCTTAGATTTAGTCCCCATAAAATGTTTCAAGGCATTTTGAGTTCTTTGCCCAGGGGAAGCTGTGCTTTTTAAGTGTAAAGCAGCTCCTGGTAGCACCACATTCTTATCGCTGAAGAAGAATTTTGGTGTTCAAATACTCTCTGCTTAATCACTGCCCAGCTATGAGATTTTTTTCTTTGCCTGCATCAATAACCAATAAAGTTCTTACTCATTCCCTCTGCTTTGTTAGATGACTAAACACCAGATTTGAGATTTTTAAAAGTTATGCTTAAAATATTTTAAATGAAACTATTTTAGAAGACAAACATCAAGTTTACATACAGATTTACCTTTTCAAGGCTATCTTAAGAATGGCATATCTGTCATTTTATTTTGTTCACCATACTTACTTTCCCCTATTTTCTTATTCTGGAGTCCAAGAACAATTTTTTGTAATGTTTTACAAAGGGGGTTAATGTCTGAATATTTGAGAATCATAAAATAAATTGTGATTAAAATGTTTATATATATGTATAAAATGTGTGTATATATATATATATATTATATATATATTATATATTATATATATATATATATATATATATATATATAAAATGCTGTAGGTAGAGATAAATAGATCAATTACCTTCTTTATATAAACTTACATCATGGTTTATTCGAAGTGCCAGTCTCCATTTTGTAGTCAGATATCAAAATAATTTCAGTTGCTTAAACTTCAAAGAATTTAACTATCTTTTTTTCCTCTCAGGAAAATCCCTTGGTTCCCAAGACTATCTTGAACTGGCTAACAGATTTCCTCAGGAGGCTTGGGAAGAAGCTCGACAGTTTTTTTTAAAAAAAGAGAAAAAATAAATGACTTGGTTAGTTCTGTATTTGAGTACCCTTGTTAATATTTTAAATTGTTCAAACAAATGTTCTAACTGTTCCTTAAGAAGCTCATTTTCACATGTTTATACTCTCCCCCTGCACTGTAGATATGGTATATACTTTGCACTATTTATAATGACTGTAGATACTTTAATGTTCTAATTCTGCAAGTTGAGTTTATTTCACTTATGCACAGTATTTTGGAGTTCAGTAACCTACATCCTATGATAATATATACTTTGCATTTGTAATATGGGTGAAATTAGACATTAAATTAGCAAGTCTGTTTTGTTTTTGTAATAAAATAACTTATTCTGTTTGCAGTGGTGACTTTTCTTACTAAGGCAGTACAAATTTGGAAAGAAAAATGTTAACTCCAACTCTGGGAGTATCTTAGTTAAAGACTTAAAGTTAACTTCTAAATATCCCTTTTTAAGGTGTGGAGTAAATGTGTTTGTAACCCTTGGGGATTCTAATTACATAATGTGTTTGGGGGTTATTTGAAATGAACTGGGAGCGCTGTGTTCATTGGTCTGCCCAACTCTTCATGGCAGACCGTCTGAGAGCCTCCTATAGCATTGCTGAACTGAAATTGTTTTCCAGAATAAACATTAGCGATTCAAAACGATGAGCCATAGTGAATCACCTTGAAGTATTTTCTCAGTAATTGTGACGTGAAGCAACACTGAACTAAAAGTAAAACAGAGAAGGCCACAGGGGCTCTGAGTAAAAGTTGTAACCGACCCCTGTGCACCGCCGCTCACAGTTGAACGTGAGAAGTCAGCCGGGGAGACGTCGACCTTGTCCTATCTCCTTCTCATCGTTTCTCCACGTTAAGCCGATGGTCAGTGCTAAGCCGTTCACTGAGTGACATCTGTAATAATTTCTGTCAGATAAGGATCAAACATTACCATGAAAAAAAGATTTGGTTGGGAAAAAAGTGGCCCGAATATGTTTTAGAGAGTACAGGGAGGTCTGAGGGGCGGGACTAGAACATAGGAAAGTTTCATCGATTTTTTAAAAGCAAGCTTAACCCACCTAATGTTCAGGACACTTCTTTTTGGAGTCTCACAAAGCTGCTGAGTTACATGTATGCTGTTTTAACTTCTTTGCAAATCGGGAGAAATAAAGAGGTCCGAAAAATTCAAACAATCAATCAATCGATCGACGGCGACCGGCCCCCTCCCCACCCCACGCGCTGCGGGCTCCTGCCCGCGCGGGACCGGGCGTTTTCCGCGCGTCGGGCCGCTGCCTGGCTCGGGCCCCGACCCCGCGAGTCTCGCCAGGGCCGCGGGGCGGGGGCCTCCCGCTCCCGAGCGGATGGGACCTGCTCTCGGGAAGCCCCTCCCGCCAGGGCTTGGGCGGCGACCCCGCCGGAGGCGCGGGACCCGGGACACCGCGGTGGCGCTCGCAGAAACGGCGAGCCGAGCTGCGCGCCGCGGCCCGAGGCCGAGGGGCTGGGTCCTGGCGCCCGCACCCTCCTCCTGGACGGCGGCCGGGGCTCCTCTGCGGCCCCGGCAGGGGAGGGGAGGGAGGTGGGGAGCAAGCAGGTGTCCGCGGCCGGCCGCCCGAAGCGCCCCCGCCAGGAGAGGAGATCCCGAACGCCGCCCGCCCGGCGCGTCTCGGGGCGTGAACGCAGAATCCTTGTAGCTGAAAGGAATAATCAAATATTTATAAGATTTCCTGCAAGACGCTTCACAATAGAATATACTTCTTATCTAGTCGGAAATTTGCCAGAAAGCCATAAATAATTGAGACAGCTGTGATTAACCTCCCAGAAACCATACCAGAATTCGCAATTAAACATTTAATTGAATGGTGTCGTTTGCCCCCCTCGTGCGGGAGGGGAGGGGGGGTGATGGAGACGAATGCCGGCTCCGCCCGGATAGGGAGTTTGCGAGAATCGGGCCTGGAGCTCCGAGGCGCCCTGCGACCCGCCGGGTTTACGCGCGTCTCGAGTTCCCTCCTTTAAGGCGCGGTTCGCGCGGCCAGAGTGATTTAAGCTCTAACTCCCCAGAGTTTTACGACTTCCAAACTCTCCAGGGATGGAGGGAGCGCGGCGCGCAGGTGAGCGCCGGCATATCTTGTTCCAATCTGCGGGGACGAGTGCCACCCACTGGCTTTCTCCTGCGGCAGGGGCCGCATCGAGGGTCTCCCGAGGCTCAGGGGCCACAGGTGGATCACGCCGGGCCCAGGCGAAAGGCCTCTGCTGGGTCCAGCCCGTAAAGCTGACGGCGCGAATGGGTACAGCCGGGGCAAAAGCACCAATTTCGCTCGGCATCAGAGCCTAGAATCTAAGCCAAATAGGAAAAAGCTGCCCGCAGCTCGGCAGCAGTGACATTTGAACGCCCAACGCGGTTGCGCATCTGAGTTTTCTGCTCCTGGCGGCAGCTCACTTTCCGGGGTGCCTGGCTGGGCTCGTCGTCATCCTGGACTCCCAACAGGATGTCGGGGCAGCAGCTTCCTGCCCTAAGTTCCGAGCCTCTCCCTAGCTCCTGACACTCGGGGGCTCTGTGACCCCCAACCCCTGAACGTCGCTCCCGTTGAGCCTAGGTTCGGACATCACCTCCGGGACCAGCTCTTCCTTCCTTCCTTCCTTCCTTCCTTCCTTCCTTCCTTCCTTCCTTCCTTCCTTCCTTCCTTCCTTCCTTCCTTCCTTCCTTCCTTCCTTCCTCCCTCCCTCCCTCCCTCCCTTCCTTCCTCTTCCTTTCTCTTTCCCTCTCTTCCTCCCTTCCTCTCCCCTTCCCTTCCTCCCTCCCTCCCTCCCCAGCTGGGAAAACCACTTGGGTCCTTTCTTCCAGAGCTCCGTGCCAGCCTTCTAAATTCTTGGTTCTCAATAATCTGGAAAGGGATTACTCCTCACCATCCCTACTCTTCCACTTCTCTCTCCCAGTTCCCACACCCCAACACAGGGGTTCTCCTGCCTTCTGTATTCAAACCACCCCCTTAATTGTCCTGTTGCCTAGTGAGGAGATTCTCAGCCCTCCTGAATCCCTGCCCCTGGGCTCACTCCCTAACTCACTCTCCCGCCCACTCCTGACCTTCTGGACAAGATGCCCTGATGGGAAGGCCCCACTCACCTAACACTCCTGCCTTTCTGTCCCAATCGCTGCGGGGCCCCAAACTTGCTTTATAAATTGAGCCAACTCCAAATCCCCACCCAAATCCACATCTGGATCCCAAAGAGTATTTCCTTGTGCCCTTTTTCTCTTCCATTACTACTCTCAGTCCAACTGCGTTTTTCTGCATCGTTCATACATGGGCTCTATCAACAAGGTGCTACTCTGTAATTGGTCACCCAATGCTCATTATTGCACTGAATCCCAGTATCTTGAGGAGAGTTTACCTTTACATCAATCAGACCCATATTTAAAAGCCTCTAATCTTCCCTACATCAGTTTAATAAACTCTGAATTTCCTGCTTGGAACTTCTCTTCAAATAGTTTATTATTCATTCATTGTTTCCTCTCCAGCATGCTGCTATTTAGCTAATTCTCTTGCTCTCTTTGGTGACCATTTTTATGGGAAAACACAGCCAACTAAATGTAGGGCAATGTATGTCCTCCTCTAGGCAGCAGTGGCAGAATCTAAACATTTTCTAGAGAACAATCTTAGACAATGTCTCATTTAAACCCAGTATTTGCAGCTCTGAGCTTTAAGCCATCCCACATTCAAAATTGAAAGGCTGATTTCTGTTCCACAACCCATTAAATATTAAAGTTCGTTGGGAATACTGCCACAGGGACTCTGAATTTCCCAGAATTGTGCAGTCTTTCAATATGTATTAAATTTTGTGGTATAATGGCCATAAACTTTTCCATCTCTGGGAATCCCTTTCCTGCCTCAATTACATAGAGCTATCCAAATTATTAGATAAATCTTCTGAAAAAAATATTATCCTAAAGTGAATCTACTTAAATAACTCCTCTATTTTCCACCTAATGGCCGCTTTTTATTGAACCGACTTTTTACCACACAATTGGGTGTCTCACTTTCAAAGTTCAGTAAGCATAAAATAAAACATTTGTAATTGTTACAGGTAATTTAATTTACAAGGAAATCCCAACTGTATTACAGAAAATGTTAAAGATGACCTGGGAACCAGTAAAACTGATATTTATTAATGTAACTAACCAACCATAGATCTGACACCTCACCAGTGACCATTACAATGTAATAAGGCTTCAAAGTCAAAGCCTTTCCCTGGTAACCCACATGGGAAATGGTCCGCCCTTTTGGGTGGCTAGCAGCAAACTGTAGGAGAGCTTATGATGTTTTCTACAGTAATACAGATGGTCTCGGGCATCCCGATACACAGTAACCACTTTTATCTGGGTAATTTCCCAATATTCAAAACCAGCACGCTCACATAAATATCAAAAAGAGGAATTAGATATTTGATCCAAGAATAAAAGTTCACTGTAATTAGATAGGCAGATGTTTCCTTTCACAGCACTAAGATAGTCTGTCAAAAGCAAAAATGCAGAGCTAATTAACAATAAACATTAATGAAATTCTTTACTCAAGAACTTGTTTCCTACAAGCCCCAGTAAGCTGGATTAATAAAATGTTTTTTAAAATTAAGTTTTCTTGGAAGTTTAGCCTCCTATCCAATGGCCAGCCAGAAGGTAAGAGGAAATATCTATATTTCTGCTTGGGAGGGAATGGTCTCAGTTAAGGGAGCGAAGCCTCAAAGAACCTAACTCTGATTATTAAAACCGTTTCTAGGCACTTGAGAGGTAAAGCTGGTCCTCATTAACCTTAGAGATCTCTTCCCTTATCTCTAAGTTTGCAGCACCATTTCCTAAATCCCAAAGAAAGGGAATGTTCTCTTCAAATTTTGTGCTGGCATCACCTTGACTATGAGGAAGTAAAATATAAATTTGGCTTGATTTTCCCACCTCCCATTTTCTTTCAATAATTGCCTGCCAGTCTTCCAGCTTTCCTTTTCTAATGGGGGGGGGGGGCGGGCAGGGTAATGGAATCCTGCCATCAGCTCCGCTGAAAAACCTACACTGGCCTCTGGCCATGCAAGCAGCCCATAGCTTCTTAACAGAAGGCACCTACTCCTCTATCCAGCGACCACAGCTGCCCCGCGGATACGTTTTCCCTTACTAGACTCTACCTGAGCTATCCCCCATTCAGGGCATTTCCCTCTTTCAAAACAAATCCTGGACAAAGGAGGATATACTTGTGAGTCATTTATCTCGAGGGACAAGGAAACGGAAACCCAATGCTAGAGATTCTTCAAGAGTAGTGGTTTGACTGGAAGGGTAGCAGCTTCCCGAGTCCACCAAGTGAGGCCTGCTCTGAGGAAAGGAACTGTCCCAGGCTGCCAAAGGGTTAAATATTTGTTAAGGGTAAAACCTGAGCCTCCTGTTTTTTGTGCTAGCCCGGGGGCCTGCTGGAGATTCAGTATCTCTCGCTTATTTCCTGCGATCACTAAAGCCCGTTTTCAAGAAAACAAGTCGCAGGGGTTTGAAATGTCACACCAAGTGACCTGGGCACGGCATATCCAGGGGCCATTCCCAGCCCCCTCCCACCCGGGCCATCCCCCGCCCCCTGCATTTCGGGTCTGGAAAGAAAATAAACCAAGGACACGCCAGACTGGTTCTGGGTGGACTTATTTTCCCGGGCAGCCGCGATCGTAGCGGGGGCTTGTTGTGGCTCCTTTAGTGTATCGCTTGCAGGTGATGCCAAATGCAGATAAGGAGCCGCCGCCCGGCCTTCTCCTCTGTCTAGACGGGGGAATTAATAAATGCAGCGAGATTGATCACGTCGCGCATCCACTCTGGGGACAGCGCTGAGGGTGAGCCGTCACAGCCCCCTTGTTCGCCCTGGGCTCCCTGCTCCGCGGCTTGGCCGGAGTGGCAGGCAGGCAAGACGCCCCGAGCAGAAGGTCAGGGGGAAAAGAGCAGGCAGGGTCCGAGTGCACCCGCCGAAAATGCAGCGAGGGGTTGCGGATTCGGCCCTTGGCGGGCACCAGGCTGCATTCTGCTCCAGGAGCTGAGCCAAAGCCGAGAGAACGAGACCCCCTCGCGAGCCTGATCGCAGGCAGGAGTCCGCAGAACAGCCGCCAACCGAGCGTCGCAGACTTCCCGCTCAAACGAGGTCTCCCCACCTGCCCCGCGGGCCTCGGTCGCGAAGCACTGGGGACCAGGGTAGAGGGTGAGCGATGCCAAGGCCCAGCCGGAGCAAGGAGCGCGCGCGGGCTTCCGGGAGGGCCGCGGCACTTTCCCCGCGGGCGGGGGCTGCCGGGGGGGCGCACGGACCCAGCCCCGCCCCCCGCGCGCGGCGCCCAATCCCCGCCGGGCCCGGCCCCGGCCGCGCGGGAGCCCTCAGGGCAGCGGCGAGCGAGGCGCGGGCACGAGCAGCTGGGCTCACCCCCCGAGACCCAGCGGCGGGCTCCCCGGGCAGCGCTTTCGTTGAAAGGGGCTCCCAGCCCCAACCTGCGTCCGGCCTGCCCTCCCGCTGCGTTCACAGCACACAGGAGCAGCATCGCATTGGGTTATTATTATTTTTTTTATTAAGATCAAAATATCCATCCCACTGTGAACTGGCCGTTCTCACAATAAATAACAATAACTTACGTTTTGTTCGGCAAAGGCTCACATACTCGGTCCTCCGTCGACTGATAATTTAAAACATTTTCAAGGAAAGTCTCGTTTCTACTTTTTTCCGGCAATCATGCGCTTTGGGGCTTCACTGTCTGTTCCATTTGGATTGTTCCCGCTTAGAGTCCCGGCAAAGCCGCCTGGGAGCGCGGGGCCAGCTTGGGGTAGGGGCCTGCCTGAACGAGTTCCGGGTGGCCCTGCGCCGGATGGGTCCCACCTGTTCTCCACGGGTTGGGGGCGCGGACGGAGCGGCGCTGGCCACGCGGAGCAAGGGAAGAGGAGAGGGCAGAGCTAACGCTAGTAAATCCCAAATTCTGGTTTTGAAAAAATAAAAGTTCTTGGATCAGGGCTCTCCGGTCTGGTGAAAGCAGGTTGTATCCTGGAGCTCTGGGCTGTCTGACCGTTTCTCTGTCCTCTCTCGTTAAATAACAATAATAATAATAATTACAAAGGCGAGAGAGTTTTCCGAGCTGGAATGGCTTCAGCATGGGTGAGTCTCATGCAGGGTGCATGCGAGGTCCGCGGGCTGGCCTGGATGGGGTCCTCTCACGTCTCCACCGGACTCGGCACCATGCTGTTGGGGGTGTCCGGAAGCTGCGAGGACAGGGAGGTCACATCGCTGCCGGAGGAGTTGCCTAGCGAGCCAGACTCAGAGAAGGAGACCTGAGGATGCGGAGACACCAGGAAGAGGCGGGTGAAGAGGCGCCGGAGCTGCTGCTCCCAGGCGGCATAGTCTGAATAGAGGAGGTCCCTCAGGGACAAGCCACCAGCTGGGAGCAGGCCCTTCGGAGATGTGGGCCAGGTCCCCAGGAGCACACTGGGGTATTAAGGAGGGAGCTCGAGTTAGTTAATCCCTCCACCTCCCTTTCGAGTGCTTTAATCCAGAGAGACCTGGTTTAGAGCGAATTGTGAGCTGAGGTACGTTTGCGGTCCCCTTATCTATCCTCCTCATTGCCTTGAGCTGTCCCCAGCCCCTCATTCCCTGAGAAGTCCCTCCTTCCCACCTTGATCAAACGGCTAAGTCCCACCCCTGTCCTGAGGTCCCGGTGTGTAGGGCAGGACCTCACCAACTGCTGGAAGGCCGGTTGGTCCAGGTCACTCTGGAGGGCAAACTCGCTGAGGGCTTTCCACGGTGGCTGGTACGTCTGCACCTCGACTGCGCTGCCCTGCACAGCACTCTCGTGGCGGACGGGGCTGCCCGCCACCAGGGGCGTTCCGGTCAATCCCTGGAGGCTCTGAGGGACAAGCGGAAGTCGGGGTGAGAGGTGCTCAAGTTAGGTCCCGTGTCTCCCACCACACCGTTGACACTGAGGCCCCAGGCACTGGCAGGAGATTTGGGACCTGAAGCAGTTTGGGGGCCTGAAGAGGTTTTGGGGGAGGCACTCCCAACACCACAACCAGGTAGTCCTCCTTCCCCTGTTAAGATACTTGGGACCCAGAAATCTCCACCGTAGTCCAGCCTCAGTGCTGGGTGCCGACACGGGGCCAACAGAGCAAAGGACTTCGAGGCCTTAGTTCCCATTTTTCGGGAGCAAAAATGTCCAAACCAAGCCATGTCAAGAGGACACAACCTGCCCCGACTAGCAGGAGCTGCATAAGCACCCCGCCTCGGTCTCGGAGCTGGGCCTCCGACTCAGGTCTGCCTCTGGGACAAGAAGATCCGACGACCTCCCGTACAATGATTAAGCAGCCTTAATCCGTAAGGCAAACCTTGCTCTGAACGCGCAGACGCACGCTATTTGGAGAACCCAGTTGCCCCTGGATCTCCCCAGAGCGCGCGCAGAAAAGAGCCCGCAGATGCCGCGGCGAGAACTCCGGACCCCGCCCGACCCGCTCCCGGTGCACAGTCCCTCACCCTCACCGTCTTGTCGTTATGCTGCTGCTGCTGCAGCTGCTTCATGAGGATGGATTTCTTCTTATCCTTGCAACGCTTGTTCTGGAACCAGACGCGGATGACTCGTGGGCTCAGGCCGGTCATCTCCACCAGCTGCTCCTTCATGAGCGCGTCGGGCCTCGGGTTGGCAGCATAGCAGGTCCGCAGAGTGTGAAGCTGCTTCTCATTGAGCACCGTCCGCACGCGGGTTGTCTTCTCCGTCTGTTTGTGCACGTGCGGGCGCAGCGAGGGCTGCCGGCCCGACCCGGGGTCTGCGAGGAAGGGGGACGCGAGGTGAGCGCGGGGCCTCCCCCTGCCCGCCCGGTGCCCCGCCCTGAGGCGGCCGAGCCCTATTTCGTTTTTCTCCGAGGCCGGTGATTTCGTTTTATTGTTCGTCTCCCTTTCCAGCTGTGCGCCCTACCCCGAGGGAGCTATGCATTTTCGTCCCTTCCCTAGTTCCCCGAGCGGACTGCCCCGGGGCGCTGTCCCCGGAGCGCCAGCAGGGCGTGGGAGTCCTGCGCCCGGCCGCTGCGGGACGGGAGTGGCCGCTCCCGGCTGTGCCTCCTCCACTTACCCGACCCTAGGAATGCCCCCTCGGGCCCAGCAGGACGAAGGAGGCCCTCCGGAAGAAGTCGGAGTTTCAGAGGAAGAGGAAGGAGGAGCTCCCGGGGTTCTGGAGGGGGAAGGGGGCGGACGAGGGCCAGGGCGCCGCGGCGTTTCGGGATTAGGGGGCTTGTCTCCCGCTCCTGGAGGCCTGCAAGAGCCCTTCCTCCTCCTTCAGACACCACTCGGCCAAGGCCGCGAAGACCCGGCCTGGAGCGCGGATGGGCCTCCAGGGACAGAATGGGCTTCCCTGCCGCGCTCGGGCCTCAGATCCCGGTTCTCCTCCTGTAGGGCTCTAGGTTCCCCGGCCCAACGGCCGCTCACCCTCCCGGACCAAGCGCCGCCCTAGCATTCTCGCTTGGCTTTGGGTTCTCTTAGCCCCGGGAAAATAGAGCTTAACGCCCGCGGCCCGCAAGCCAAACCCGCAACAAACAAAAGGGAGCCCCTCTGAGGGCCGAGGTGGAGTGCACTCAGCGCCAGCTTCATCCTGTGTCACACCCCGTCCAAACCAGGTCCACACATCCATGGATACATGCCGCACTGTTTGAATTTTTATACCCCGGCAGGCATAAAACTAGGTCTGGATAAATATTTACAAATAGCCCATCCAGCCCAATTTCGTCGCTCTATAGGGGAGGTAAACCCGGGACCAGAGAGGGGAGGAGCGCTACAAGCCCACACAGCTCCCAGAGGCTCAGCCTGGTGTAGAGACCGGTGCTTGGAGTCCGTGGCTGCCCAGCCTGGGGCCCCATCCCTGACTGCCAACGTGCACTCAGATCCCAGAGGGCAGCTCCTGATTCGGACCCAGAGCACCCCTTGGAGTGTCTTCCATGATCCCGAGTCCACCGTGGCCACCACACCCTCCTCCCTGAGAAGCACTTGGCTAAGTTGTTCATCAAATTGGGCCTCAAAACACCAACACAGACACCCACTCTTTGTTGGGGCAGCTCGCTAGCTAGCCCTCTGGCTGGTTGAGCTCAGGCCCAGCTCTAGGATGGGAGCTGTATTACTTACACACATACCCCCGGGGCAAACCTACCTTTCCTCTCTGGCAATACCACACACTACTTGAAATCCCCATACAAGTTCCCCCAGACAGACACCACTTAGGATTCTGTGGTCATTCCCTCTCCTTCTCCTGGTCCCGTGGCCCAGTATTCCCGGTCATGGAGAACACAATCCTCCATAACGCCCCCATATCCACATACTCACGCACACGATCCCGGTTCGTGTTATTGTGTCCCACCCCCGCCCAGGCACACACTTGGCTGTGTTGCTAGCCACAGTTCTGCACTCACACAATCCCGGCAAACGGAACCACGCCCGAGTGACAACTTTTCGTCGGAGCACAAGCACCCCGTACAAACACGCACGCACTCAAAACGGCGCCGGGCCCCGCGGGCGCGCGCGGCTTACCTGGCAGATGCAGGCCGCGGGCGCCGGGGAGCGGGCCGGGGCTGCGCGGGCTGCCGGCCGCGGCGCGCTCCAGCAGGAGGCCGTGGTCCGCGCGGCAGAGCAGCTCGTGCTCCCGCAGCGAGAACTCGTCGCCGGGCAGCAGCTGGCGGCTGCACACGGAGCAGCGGAAGCACTCGATGTGATACACACTGTCCCGCGCCCGCATCACCAGATCGCTGCTGCTGAAGCCCACCTGGCACTTGGCGCACTTGATGCCGAACAGCCTGCGGGCCCAAGGCGCGGTCGGTGTCAGCGAGGGGCCCGAGGCCCGCCTCGCCTCCCGGGCTGCGACCGGCTCAGGGCACGCGCGCCCAGGACGCTTTGTGGCCCACAGGGAGCTTGCGGGGACTGGCCCTCGGGGAGTTCGCGGGCCCAGACGCGCACGGCGGCCCACTTTCGGAGTTGGGGCTGGCCTTCTCCCCAGGCGGGGGAGCGCAGACGAGCCGCCGCCGGCAGCCCCAGCCCCCGGCAGGCGGTGGCTGAGCCCCGGCTCTCGCCGGCCTCACCTGACGTAGTCCCGCTTGCAGTAGGTCTTCCCGTCTCTCACGAAGCACGTGCACGTCTCGTCCAGGTACTGGCTGCACTCGGCGCACTTGAGGCAGGCGGCGTGCCACTCCAGGTCGGGCGACACCCGCAGGATAAACTGGTCGTGGATCTGACTCCCGCAGCCCACGCACATGGCCGTCCCGGGCTTCTCTGCCGGGGAAGGGCGCGGGGCCCGCGTCAGGCCAGGCTGCGCGGACCCAGGCGGGCCTCGGCCACTCCAGCCCCAACCCAACCCCCTCGCTCGCTCGCTCCCTTTCAAGAACTGCGGCCATAGGGAAAAGTGGGCTTTCTAAACGTCCAAACAATTGGAAACGAAAAAACAAAATCTTCTGAATTTGAGAAGGCTTTTTGCCTCCCCTTCACGCCCCATTTTTTTTTCCTACTAAATTCATTTGGACACAGTCGTTTTATGCATGCATCTTGTAACTGAAAGCTAATACATAGGTGAGAAGGAAGAATAAAAAGACATTTAAGCACTGCGGACGCCACCGCATCAATACTGAACGGTGATGTTCCGGCATTTCTGTCCACACACTCCCTCTTACAGCGACTCCCTCCGATCCCAACACGGACACATCAGCTTTCAGCGGAGTCTCTTCTTGTCCTCTCTGACATTTCTTAAATATCCCAGATCAAGCTACAGAAATTTGCCTTCTTCGAATAGCCAAAAGACAACGCAAGCAAAAAAGCCCACATCCCCAAATCAAACCTAGTTGCCCTAGCGCAAAACAGAAGCAGATTTCACAGCCCGAGGTCAGCCTAGCAGCCTAACATTGAGAAAGAATGTTTAATTGTAAATTAAAACAACAGGATTCCAAAGGATAAGTGGCCCGCAGGAGAAATGCATTCGTTTTGTTTGTTCTCTCCCAGTGTCCTGTCAAATAGAAGCCACTTGTAGAATCCGCTGAACATTCTTCTGCATTAGAAATACTGCATATTAAGCATACACACATACACACCCACACACAGAGAGAAAGACTTACTCTTGGAATGATCCCCCATAGCACCCAGAAAAGGATAATGAAAAATAATATCCACCATGCAGAAAAGAGATGTGCGCAAAGTGTGCGGCCAGGGGCAGAAGGACGAGGGTCGCGCGCCCAGCCTCGGCTCTTTGGTAACTAACTCCTCCTGCCCCGCTGAGTTGAAGGAGCGATTCCGCACCGGCCCGCACGCAGCATGACGTCAGCACGCACTCGCCCGGGACCGGAGCTGGGGGCGGGACCTGTGGCGTCACGAAGCTTCCCCAGAACCGCGGGCGATGCGGGGGAGGTAATGGGGACCCGGGGGCTGTTGGGCGGGGTGGCTTGGGTGGAAGGCGACGGTGACGGGGGATTGGCTGCAAGGAAATGGGCAAACCCTGATTGGCCCGGAGTGAACAATGGAGCGCAGCCCCCTCGTCCGAAATCTGCGAGGATCCTCTCTCTAGCCCGGGGTCGGGCTATCCCTGCTGGACCTTGCGTCACCGCCGAGCTGGAACGGCGGCCACCGCAGCTCTGAGCTTCCTCTTGGATTTGCGGGGCGGTCTCCTAGGCGTCCCTGAGCAGGGTGATGAATACCTGGGGAGTGTAGGCAGGGGGAGGCCTCTCCTATAAATGCTCCCGTCTTTCACAAATAAAAGAATAAAAATAAAAATCCACTGTTTTGGAACGAGATCTGGGTGGAAAGGGCGTCTGTTTGGATATAATCATCACGGTCCAGCTGGTCACCTTTCTCTTCTCGTGCGCCTTTGTCCTCAGGGTCCAAGCTAGAGAGGGAAGTTAGCGAACGACCACTGCAGGGGTTTGGGTAAACTCTTTTTAGACTTCCCTATCCCCATCCCCCCCACCCCGCCTGTGGAAAACTTCTCCAAGTTGGAGCATTAGGTGGGATAGCGCCAGAACTCAAAATCCGAAGACGCTTGTCGGATCCTGATTCGAGTCTTGACTTGAATTTGGAGATGGAGGCAGGGAGAGGGAGGTTAATTTGACACGGACTCCCCTCACCTTTCCCGTACCCGAATAGCACAGCTCCTTCTAGGAACAGTGCTGGGGTCGAATGTGTGTCCTCCTTCCCAAATAAGCGATTTTTATAAACTCTTTTGTTTCATTTCGCAAACCAACTGCAAAGCAAATAATCAGGAACAAATGTGGTGCGCGGGGTAATTTACTATCTGTGCAGCGGCTCGTGGGTCCTTAGAAAACCCAAGACTTCTGAGCAGAGTGCAACCATTTTTTTTCTTTCAAAGAAATCGCTGTGGGTTTTGTCTGAAAGGGTTCAAAGACTAGCCCATGAATTATAAATAACACGTATCTAACCATAGAGGCTGTTGTTGTTTTCCCGTTAAAAGGTGTACCAAGAAATTGGTGCGCGCCTAGGCGGGACGCAGTGCCCGCCTAGGGGTAAAATGTCTCCTTTGGAACCTCAGACCCGGGCCCAGGTCTCTGCGGGCGGGTCGGCCTGAGGGCGCGGTGGAGCGCCGAGGCCATTCTACTAAGAATCTAAGGCTGTTTGGCCTCAAGCTTCTAGGCTGCTCTCCGGGAAATGGGTGCAGCCAAGGGCGCAGGGAGAGACTTTGCGGGGAGCCCGGGCTAGGCCCTCCATGCACACAAAACTAGTTGTCGACGATGGTTCCCCGCACTGCCCGCGAACGCCCCTCCACAGCCTGCGCTGTGTCCAGAGCTTCACTCTGGCTGTCCCGTCGTCGTCGTCGTCGTCGTCGCCCTGCCCCCACTACCCTTGAAACGTGGTCCTGTCACCAGTTTGAAATCACTCTGCCGAAAAGCCATGTCTTCCGTCTTTGGCTACTAGCTCCCAAGGGGTGCCCACCCTGACTTAGTGTTGATGGAGCAGGTCTGGGGCGGTGTGTGTGTGGGGGGGTGGAATGCTCCGGTTGAATGTGTCTTTGTAGATAAAAGCGGTTGAGGAGCGAGGGGGAAGGCAATCTGTGCTTGTGTCTGCACCAGACTCCTCTGTGACCCAAGGCATCTTATTTTACTTTCCTGTCCCTCCCTTTCCCTCATCTGTAAAAATAGAGGATGAAATAATAGCTATCTCTGCTATTGTAAGAATTAAACTATTCTCTGGAAAAGGCTTGGAATAATGCTTAGCATATAGTATGTGTGCGTAGGTGTTGACTATGGTCATTACTGTTATTGACTGTATCCTTGTGTTGGAGCCTCTGTGTGAGCTGTGTCTTTCTGGTGGGGACGCCTGTGTGTGGATGTGGAGGGGAGGTCTGAATATGTCTGTGTGTATATCGCTTGAACATTTCTTTGTAGATCTCTGTGCGTATTTGCTCCATGTGGGTCTGCTGTGGGGCGGACAATTGAAAAGCGCGGCCTGAGTACAGATGAGTACACCAATGAGTACACATCATGCATGGCCTGATGTCTGTGTTTCTGGGGGCACAGTCCTGTAATGGGCGGCACGAGGCGAGCATACTGGTGAGCTAGGCCGTATGCCTGGACCATTAGCTTCTCCCTCAGGCCACCCGAAGCCTGGCCTGACTCCCAGCACCTGGCCAGGAACAAGGGAATAATCAATAACTCGAGGAGGAAGGCCACCAGGAGAGGATGGCTCCAGCAGAATCTTAGGCCTCGGCTTTAACCCTCTCTTGCCAAGAGGAGAAATTCATCACCACCGAGAAGGAAAAAAAAAATCTTTGTGACCATTTTAGGGGGAGGGGAGGCACAGTCACCTCTCCTGGGATGCCAGGAAGCCAAGTCAGGAATTAATATTTGTGGGGCACCTGGGTGGCTCAGTGGGTTAAGCCTCTACCTTCGGCTCAGGTCATGATCTCAGGGTCGTGGGATTGAGACCCACATCAGGCTCTCTGCTGGGCAGGGAGCCTGCTTCCTCCCTCTCTCTGCCTGCCTCTCTGCCTACTTGTGATCTCTCTCTGTGTGTGTCTAATAAATAAATAAAGTCTTAAAAAAAAAGAATTAATATTTGCTCGGCCCCTACCAAGCTCAAATCCCGTTAGAGCCTACCAGGACTTTAGAGCAATGTTGTGAGGTAGGTAATGTTAGATTCATTCAGTCCCCAAGGAAGCTGAGGTTTCCGAGCAGACATGACTGCTTCTGGTCACAGGCTAAGTCTGAGCTGGCATTCATAGCCAGGTCAACCTGGCTCCATCTGCCTGCTTATTTCACTGTGCCATTGAAGACCCACACGGGTGTGGGTCCACCACTCACCCCCTTCACCTCTCTGGAGCTGTTAAACCAGCAGCCCCTTTCAAGACCCCTTGATGTGCAATGTGCGTCTCCTGGGTCACAGCCCTCCACCCCTGGGAGACCAGCGCTGGTGCGGGAGGAGAGGCACAGGGCACCATTAATCTGGCCCTGCCCAGTTTCTCTGCCTCCTGGCCGCTCCCAGGGTGCCCTTCTGAGCGAGGCTGGGGCCACACTGCTCCACACGTCCCAGGCTCCTGCACGCAGGAGACCTGAGTGCCTCCTTTGCTGGGCTCTGGAGCACTGTTCTCCCTTAGGAGGAAGAGAGTTTAAGCTCCATAGCTCTGTGTTATCCCATAAAACTAGCCCCAACTATGACCCTCGTCCCAGGAAGATTTCAGAAGCACAGAGAAGCCTCCCTGAATTTCTTCTCCCTAAATCTCCTCACCCCATCACTGCTGCCTAAAACTCTGCTCACAGTTCCACTGGAAGATTGACTTACCGTGTAAAGACCCTTGAGAAAGAAGAGAATAACAGGGGGCATTCACATCACAGGGATAGAGGCTTTCACCCTGGGAATGAGACCTGAGGGCCCCAAGCTCGGGGGCGGGGGTCACCAAAGCAGCGCAGATCACTAAAACAAAACAGAACAAAACAAGCCCACTTTTATTATTCTACAGTTTTGCTTAGTCAGTCCTCCCATCCTTCCTCATCCTTCTTCTACAACTCTAGAACCAGAAAGCTGGATAGCCTCTAGAGACTTTCTCTTGCAGCCCTGTGTTTGACAGAGAAGAAACTGGCCCCCAGAGAAGGTGGTCATCCTCTCCCTGCCTGTCCATGCGTGGCTAGATGCCACTTGGGGGGCCCAGACAGCTGCGGCACCTGCACACACGCACGCCCACGCACTCACGCACGTCCACACTGGACTTCCTTACCACTGACCGCCTTCCCATTCTTACGCACTCGGGAGACCTTCACTGGCACAAAGATGCTTTGTCTCCTTGTTTTCATGGAGTCACGTATGTGAGAAGGAACACTGTATAACCTACACCTTTAGTATTGATCGTCGCCATGGTGGCTAAAACACTGGCGTCTTGCTTGGGGGCACCTCCACGTGCATGACGGCCCTTATCCTCACAACAATTCTGGAAAGAAGTTAGTATTGTTGAAATTGTCCCCACTTCACAGATAAGGACATTGAGGCTTGGAGAGGTTAAGTAGCTTGTCCCAGGTGACAAAGCTGGTGGAGCCTATGAACCAGCCTCTCTGCCCGCAGATCCTGCTTATGGAGTCATTGCACCATCTCGCCTCCTGATCACTCACAAAGGGGATGCCACAGGCACAAGGGAAGTTGATGCTTATGGAAGGAGCATTAATCTTTACTATGAGTATCATCAAGGAAACTGAAGCTCAGTGACCTTGTATCCAGCAGGTAAGTGACAGAGATGGAGCCGGAAGCCAGGGCTCTCCCTGCTGGCGTCCCTGGGGATGGGTTTCCATCATTGCCCCTCTGAGGACCAGCCCCATGCCCAGAGTCCTCTACTTTTCTCCCAAAGCAATTGGAGATATTGTGGAGAATTGGCCAAGGAGGGCCTAGCATTCACGGCCTTACCCACCACACAATTCTGAGAGCTGGGTTTTGGTGTTGGAGTTTGGCACCATGCTTCAGAGAAAGTGACTAGGGCCTGAGAAAAGGCAGAAACTTGACAAGATTCTAGGCCTCTTGACATCCAAACCTGTGCTCTGGCCTCAGCCTCTCTTGCCTGGCTCCCACCAAGTCCCTTGGAGCACACAGGCACCCCCATGGCGTGGCACTGCTGGGTCCCCTCTCTCTCCCTTCTGAGCCCTTTCCCTCTTCCATGACACCACCAAGCACCTGCTGCAGGCTGGGTTCTGGGCTAATCAATTGCACACCACCTCATTTAATGCACAAGCCCATGAACCCAGCCCTGCCTTGAAGGTAGGTAGGTCTTAAACATTTTTTTAAAGATTTTATTTATGGGTGCCTGAGTTGGTTAAGTTGGTTAAGTGACTGTGTTCGGCTCGGGTCACGATCCTGGAGTCCCGGGATTGAGTCCCACACCAGGACTTCTCCCTCTGACTCTTTCCCCTCTCATGCTCTCTCTCTCTCTCTCTCAAATAAATAAAATTTTAAAAAATAAAGATTTTATTTATTTATTTATTTATTTATTTAACAGAGATAGAGAACGCACAAGCAGGGGGAGGGGCAGGCAGGAAAGGGAGATAAGGGGAAGGGGGAAGCAGACTCCCCACTGACCAGGGAGCCCATGCAGGGCTTGATCCCAGGACCCTGATTATGACCTGACCCCAAGGCAGATGCTTAACTGACTGAGCCAGGCAGGCAGGCGCCCCAAAGTTAGGTAGGTCTTATATTCATTGTTCAGTAGCTCAGAAATGAAGAAATCAATAACTTCACATGTTAAAACGACCAGTAAGAGGTGGGACTGAGACTCAAATCCATTACTCTCACTAGTCTGAGACTAGTTACAAACTTGTGCTACTGAGTCTATCCATATGGGAATGGTCTTGTTTGTTCGTTTGTTACTTTGTTTACAATGGACATGTGTTGAAGTCATTTTGAATTAAGAAACCCGTGGTCAGGGCACCTGGATGGCTCAGTTGGTAGAATGTCTGCCTTGGGCTCAGGTCATGGTCCCAGCGTCCTGGGATGGAGCCCGCATGGGGCTCCCTGCTCAGAGGGGAATCTGCATCTCCCTCTCCCTCTGCCCCAGCCTTTGTTTCTTTCCAAATCACACCCTGAAGATAGCTGCAGCCACTACTGCCAACCCTAGATTTGGGGACTGGAGGGGTCCCCGGGAAGGAGCTGTGCCTGGTGTTTTGGGGGGAAAGCTGCATCTTTCCACTCTCTCCAGAAGGGGGAGGCCTAGCGAGCTTGCCAGGGCCTGGGAGTGCTTCTGAGCCTCTGGCCTGGCGCACCGCCGTCCTGTCTTTTGCCAGCCCGCAGCCTGACTGAGCCTCCCTTCCAGGGCTCTGCTTCGGCCCAGAACTGTTCCTTCCCTTGCTCCGCAGGGGCACGAGCAAAGCCACAGCCACGCCATCCACAGCAGGTGCGTGTGGCTGGACTGTCACAGAGGAGGCGGCCGAACAGAAGACCGACCGAGAAGTTGGGGTTCCACTGGAGCCTCACTCGCCTGGCTGAGGGCATCCCTCCGGCAAAGGAGAACTGTCGTGACCCTGTTGTAGCGCGAAGAGCTTCAGATGGGAACACGGCATGAACAAAGCTGTTCTGTGGAAAGATTAACGCACGGATGAGTCAAGCGAGGCAAGAAGTGACCAGGACGTAAATCAGAAGGGTGTGGGGGAGGGGTGTGAGGGAAGCAGCCGAGCCTGTGGACTTTGGGCCGGCCCCTCTCCTTAGAAACGCGCGGACCGCGAGGAAGCCGGGTCTGGGGGAGGGGCGGAAGGTAGTCAGTCTCAACCAGTTACGCCGGGTAAAGAGAAGAATTCCTGTGTGTAATCCTAGGCAAGAGGAAGAAAATACTACCCATTTGTAACTGACTGGTTAACGATACTGAAAATCTGTGTTAAGATTCATACACCAGGATCGGAGGGACCAGTCCTGCATTGCGAATTGTGTCTTCCTGGGGGTGGGAGGAGACTGCAGGTTTTCTCTGCTGTGCTATGGGGATGGGGCCGGCAGGTGGGCCCTGAGGTCGGGGAAAGCAGGCGCGGAATCAGGACGGCACTGACTCCCATGGTCCTCGTATTTCCCGTTAGCAGCATTTCTAGATTCAAATTAGAGGAACTGTCAGCTGTCTGCTTGACATTACTGATGCCTATTTTTCAGTGGATTTCCCCAGCAGAAAAACTAAATACTGTCACAAGCTCTCCCGTCTTGCATAGATGTGCGTGGGTTTAGGTTTTGCAGACTTCCAGAGCCAGTGACTGTCCCCTCACCAATCAGAGATTCTTGCCCTTAATGAGACTCACACAAATGGATATTTATCGTATGTCCTCAAATGTGAGGATGACTTCATAAAGCTATTGTCACAGTCTTTTAAAAGTTTTTTGGGGTTTTTTTTTTTAAAGTAGGCTCCACTCCCAGTGTGGAGCCCAATGCAGGACTTAAACTCATGACCCCAAGATCAAGACCTGAGCTGAGATCAAGAGTCAGATTCTTAACTGATGGAGCCACACAGGTGTCCCTTAAAGGACACCTTTTATTCTTTCCAACACACATTCATAAGATGCTAAATATGTATGTTCTTTTCTCATAACAAGGACCACACACTCATGCCCTATTTTAGCTCTTCATCACCTTAAAATAAAATAAGAATTATAAATGACACCAAATGTTTGGCTACAGTCAAAGTCCATCAAGCAACAATTTTTTTAAAAAAATGCACAATCTTCTTTCACTGGAAAACATCTTCTGAAGGCTACCGTTACCAGCAAATTCCAAAAACAGACAATAAATGAGATAATAGAACCTGGGTTGTCACCTCTTGTCCAATGGGATTATCCAATGTCTAATCATAGACAGATTGTGATTAATGTGATTGTGGATGGGGCATTAATCCGATTCAGGAGGGAATCCAGTCAGATTTTCATCTGCTCCAAATGTGTAATTGGTTTGGAAGCAGCAGAAAAGCAGCTTGTACCAGATTTTGCCGCATCATGGTGATGAGGTCTATTTTGATCAGCTTGAGTTATGGACAATATAAATTATTTATAGCCACTTTAGACATGCCTTATATTTGTAAAGACCTTCAAAACAAAATCACACTCCTCTTGCTGTTGTAGGAATCTCATTCAGCCGAATCCCGGCGCCCACAGCTTATAAAAAGCAAGGAAGTGAAGAGATTAAAGGCCGGAAGGTTCCTCATAAAGTACTGACTGAACATTTTAAGGAGCAAGAGGTTGAGTCAGGCAGTAGAAAAGGCCAACGGATGCGTACAGAATGGTCTTGGCCCGTGAGGATTTTGCTCTAGTTGAGAAGAAGGACCCAGCCTCAGGAAAGCACAGGCATCCAGAGAAAGCAATATGTGGTGAGGCTCATTCAAGCTGAGCGTGAAGGAGAATGCCCTTTGAACTAGACAAGTTTCACGAAAGTGGTGGGATTTGAGCTTTAAAGGAGAGAAAGTTTCCGGTGTGGCCTGTGAGTGAGGAGGGAGGGTGGCAGGGGCAGAGGCTGGGCTGCACATATGCCCTGGGTGCAGGGAAGGATGGTCTGGGGAGAGCGGAGGGAAGGGAAGGTGCTGTCATTAGTTGAGCCGCTACTATGGCCTGTGGCTGGCATGTCATACATCTCCTTCAGTCCTCGTGCATCAGCAGGGTGCTCTGGGCTAATAGTAAGCCTAGAGAAAAGTGGTATAAACAGGAGATGAGCTGGCTCAAACAACAAGCCCGGAGGTAGGGCATACCGTATAGTTAGATGAGCCCAGGGTCCGAAGGTGTCACCAGCAGGTTCTTTCTGTTTCCCTGCTCTACTGGCCATGGACTCAGCTTCATTCTGGGGGTGGATGAAGGGTCACACAATGGCTGCCAAAATACTTGGGACCATATGTCTTCAACCTGTGACCAGTGAGAGAAACTGGCTTCCTGGGGCTCTCACCAAAGAGCAAGGAAACTTCTTTCCAGAATCCCCCAGAAAACCTGTTTTGCGTTTCATTGACCCACACTGGATTAGATCTGCCTCTTTCTGAACCAGTCACTGACAAGGAATTAGAGATTCCTGTGTTGGCATAGACTAATAGGCACAGGCACACATACCCCACTAGTGAGGTGGTGATAAATGTTTAAGAACTAGCTCTTTAGGAAAGAACTTATATACATATGAACTTATATATTAGAACTTATATATATATGTTTATTATAAATTATTAATACAAAGGAAGTATAGCAAAGTATTTATAAATAAAATATTCAATTGTATTCTAATTGTAAATTATAATTTAAATTGTAACTGTAAATTGTGATTGTAAATATGTAATTGTATTGCAATTCTCTTTTTTTTAGAAATTTTATTTTATTTTTTATAAATTATTTTGTAATTTTTATTTATTTATTTGGCAGAGAGAGAGAGAGAGAGATTACAAGTAGGCAGAGAGGCAGGCAGAGAGAGAGGGGGAAGCAGGCTCCCTGCTGAGCAGAGAGCCCGATGTGGGGCTCGATCCCAGGACCCTGAGATCATGACCTGAGCCGAAGGCAGAGGCTTTAACCCAGTGAGCCACCCAGGCGCCCCTGTATTGCAATTCTAAGCTCCACATAATCAATTGATTCTTATAGAATACTTTCACTGATTTTTGCCAGACTTTTGCTAATTTACAGTTGCATAATTAAGCAAATAAATATCTTTCCTATAATCTAACAATAAACAATTATAAAAAAATATACTACAATTAGGGGCGCCTGGGTGGCTCAGTCGTTAAGTGTCTGCCTTCGGCTCAGGTCATTGTCCTAGGGTCCTGGGATCGAGCCCCGCATCGGGCTCCCTGCTCAGCAGGAAGCCTGCTTCTCCCGCTACCGCTACCGTTCCCTCTGCTTGTTTTCCCTCTCTCGCTGTGTTTCTCTCTGTCAAATAAATAAAATCTTAAAAAAAAAAAAAAGAATTATATATATATGACATCAATTTTCCTCCAATTTCTCTATAAATAATAAGTCTATAAATGTAATTTGGTATACCACAAATATAATTAAATTGCCAATGGAATTTGACACAATAATTCTTAAGATAAAATGAAAAAAGAAATGTGTGAAAATTAGTGAGGACAGTTTATAAAAGAAGAGAGATGAAAGGTGCTTTTCCCTATTAGATATTCAAATGCAGTGTAAAGTTCTAATAAAACAGTTTGATACTAAACCAGAACTTGGTAGGTTTACATTGAAAAGGCCAAAAATCAGACTTTTGGTTTGATAGGAATTCAATGGAAAAGGGAACAATTGTTCAGTATATATTATTGGTACATTTGAAAAAAATTAAAGTCAAACCGCTCTGCACTGCATTTTTTACCACAACCTTCTTCAGATGGATTAAAGATTTAAGTGTAATGACCAAACCACGAAGGTACTGGACAAAGATTACAGAAAGATTACTCTTTCTGTAACCTTGGGATGATGAAGTGGCACAAGGAAGGTAGACCCCAGATGGGAAAGACTAATGAATTTGACTGCATAAGAGTGCAATGAGCTGCTTTTTCCAGGCATCCCCGTGAGGGTGACATCGTCTTTAAACCCTGTGTGGCACTCCCTCACGCACTGCCATGATGCCCAGGGAAGACAGGGTGACCTGGAAGTCCAGCTGCTTCCTTAAGATCATCCAGCTTTTGGATGATTATCCAAAATGTCTCACTCGGGAGCAGACGACATTGACTCCAAGCAGATACAGCAGATCCACAAGACACAAGGTGGGCGAGAACACCATGACACACAAGGCCACCCAAGGGCATCCGGAGAACAAACCGGCTCTGGAGAAACTGTTGCCTATGGCTGGGGGAGTATGGGTCTTATGTCACCAGGGAGGGTCTCACTGAAATCAGGGACATGCTGCTGGCAAAGAAGGTGCCAGCTGCCGCCTGCGCTGGTGCCATAGCCCTTGTGAAGTTGCTGTGCCAGCCCAGGACACTGGTCTGGGGCCTGGGAAGACCTTCTTCTTCCAAGCTTTAGGCATTGCCACTAAAATCTTCAGGGCACCATTGAAATCCTGAGTGATGTGCTCATTCAGACTGGAGACCAAGTGGGAGCCAGTGAAGGCACACTGCTGGTCATGCTGAACATTTCCCCCTTCTCCTTTGGGCTTCGGGCTGATCATCTAACAGGTGTCTGACAATGGCAGCATCTACACATGAAGTGCCTGACATGACAGAGGAAACTGCATTTGCACTTCCCAGAGGGTGTCTGTGATGTTGCCAGGCTCTGCCCCATTCTGCCGTCAATGGATACAAGTGCATCCTGGCTTTGTCTGTGGAGACTGATGACACCTTCCCACTTGCTGGAAAGCTCATGGCTTTCATGGTGGATCCGTCTGCATCTGTGGCTGTCACCCCTGTGGCCATAGCCCCAGCCAAAGTGGAAGCAAAGGAAGAGTTGGAGGAGTCCAATGAGGATATGGAATTTGGTCTCTTAGACTAATCAACAAAAGCAACCAATTCAGCTAACTTTATTTGTGAAACAAGGAAATGTAGGCTTACTTCTCTTACAAAAGAAAATGCAATGGCTGTTTATTATTAATGACAGACAAATGGGTTGATAGCCTTACCAAAAAAAAAAAAAAAAGGTTTAGTGTATTGATGACTTAAATAAGAAAATGATGAATGCTAACAGAAAAATGGGTTGGAAAGAAGAAAAAATCATGATCAATTACATATGAAAAAATTTTTGTCTCACCACAAATTCAGTAGCTTAAAATAATACCCAGTTTTTGTAACTCAGAATTCTGGGTATAGCTTAAATGGATTCTCTGCTCAAGGTCTGACAAAGCTGAAATGAAGGTGTTGTCTGGGCTGCATTCTCATATGAGGCTTGACTAGGGAAAGATAAGCTTCCAAGCTCCCAGATTGGTGGTAGAATTCATTTACTGCAACATGTAAATGAATGCTTGCTTCCTCAAAGTCAGCAGCAGCAGCAAGGGAGAGAGAGCAAGTGAAAGAGATTCTCTTGAGTTCAGTTTTCAACTTGACGGGGTCTTTTTAAAAAGTTTATTGATTTATTTGAGAGAGAGAGCGCACAAGCAGGGGGAAAGGGAGAGGGAGGAGCACACACCCCATTGAACAGGGAGCCTGGTTTGGGGCTCGAACCCAGGACTCCGCGATCATGATATGAGCTGAAGTCAGATGCTTAACCGACTGAGCCACCCAGGTGCCCCTTGAAGATGCCCTTTTAAAGGATTCACCTAATTAAGTAAGGCCCACCTACTTTTCATGAGCCCAAAATCAACTGATTAGAACTTCAATTACATCTGCAAAATCCATTCACTTTTGCTGTACTTGTTAGAAACTATAGGCATTCCAGGGGAGGGAATTATACAGGGTTTGGATCATTGCGGGTAACCTTAGAATGTACCCACCACATTAGTAATGAAAGAAAAACAAATTAAAGCATTATGAATAGTCATTTTTGGCCTCTCACCGTGGCAAAGATTTAAAAATCAAAAATGGCAAAATTCCCAGTGTTGACAAAGTTTGAGAAAACTGGCCCTATCCTAGCCTGTTGGAGGGCGTGTCAAGGGGTACCACGTTCTGAAAAGTCACAATAATCTGAAATGCAATTTTACAAAACTTGTCAAAGACTTAAAAGTCTGTGGTCTCTGACCCAGGCTACCTTCTGCTAGAAACTGTTCATGGAAATACTTATGGATAATGTACATAAGGATTTAATTTTGAGTTGTACACTGAAGCTTTATTTGTAATACCAAAAATGAAAAAAAAAAAAGAGGAAGGGGATAAAAATGAAGAAAAGTAAAAGGCTGGCTAAATTGCAGTAGATCCACATAATGGAAGTGAACTGATTCATACTGTTTTGCTGTTTGAGCTCCAGTGCCAGGCACCCCTGGTCAAAATCCAGGCTCTAGCAATTAGCGGCTCTGTGAGATGGGTGTGTACTGTAACTTCTCTGAGCCTCAGCTACAAAGATGGAATAACAACAGTACCAACTTCATTGGGATGTTGTGAGTATCGTGTACCTGTTGTGCTAAGTCAGCACTTAATTGTGGAGCAAGTGGGAGAGGATGGGGTGTCATGACCTTACCAAACAGCTTATGCAAAATAGTTCTGTTTTTGTTAAAGAGTTATATGATAAACTCAGCAAACAGAATAGAAAATCATCTTTCAGATCGTTACATTTATTTTCTCTAAGAAGTGGGATTATAGAGGATGTCTATTTTCTACTTTGTGAGTTTTTAAATTTACCAACTGTCCTACACTTTATACTTACGACTTTATGGGGGGAAATACCCAAACTGTCTTTTTTTAAAGAAAGGAAAAGTAAGCCTTGAATCATCAGGAAGTCCTCAAGAACGAGGTGGGGATTGAACAGGTCTTGTATGACAATGATTCTCAGACCTGGAATTCAAGATCAAACAAAAAAACTATAGGAATAACTTATGGGACTGCCACTATTCTGTGTTGCCAAGTGAGACATTTTTAAATTTTTTTAGATTTCATTTGTTTATTTGACAGAGAGAGTGAGAGAGCACAAGCAGGAGGAGCAGAAAGGGAGAGGGAGACACAGGCTCTCCACTGATCAGGGAGCCCAAAATAGGGCTTTCATCCCAGGACCTTAGGATCATGACCTGAGTCGAAGGCGGATGCTCAACTGACTGAGTTACCCAGACACCCCTGCCAAGTGCGATATTTTTAAAAAAAGTTTCTCTCTACTATCATCACTTCATATAAGAGGAAACATAATACAGAAAAAAGAAAAGGTTAGTTTCAGAATAAACAGTCCTTTCCATGGAGTTTTATGAAAAACTCATTGCATCATTTTTATTTTTCTCATTTGGCCAAAAAACGCTAAGAACTTCATCTTGGGCTGAATATTGAGGACAACTGGGGTAGAGCCTTAGGAATGAAAAGGGTTACCCACAAAGCAGGGAGGTAGCAATGTGGGCACTGTGGAAGGTCTGGCCTCTCTGTTTGGCCCCAAGGCTCTCATTACAATCTCATGTGTGTGAGGTCAGTATGGAGACTCCTAGGGGCCAAGTGATGATTTAGTTCTCAGGGATCCTAATGAAGATAACTTGAAATCCCTTTTCTAGCCACTGAGAATACATCTCCCTTTCTCATGGAGGAGAAGACTATGGGACAAGAGTCTTTCATTGAATCTATGGGATCATAGGTGGTATCAGCCCCCTCTCCTGCATATGCTACAGGACTGGTTGAGGACAGCAAGCTCAGCAAAGAGCTTCTGAACCACAGAGTCTTCAGGTGCCCTGAAAGTCTGGCTGAGGGCATTACAGGGAAGGACAGCCATCCATTGGGATTTCAGATGGTATCTCTTGGGCACCTGCAGGTTCTTTGCAACAACAAACATTTCAGTATTCATTTCTATTTATGGGTATATTGGAAAGATATGCATGTTTTATTAAGCTCAGAATAAGATTTCAATATTTATGTATAAAGCGCAAGCTTCACTTCAGCATTATGAAGGCTAGCAAAATGCAACGCTAATTTGATAATGTAGGCAAATTCCTTTGCCATTAATCCCATGAATCATACATGTCTCCTCTAAGAGGCTGAAATCTGAATATTTTAGCACAAGTATCAGGAGAGTAAAAACTCACTAATTGGGACAAACTGGGAGCAGTCAGAATGCATTCTAGAAGATGTTAAATTCAAAGTTACCTTCTTATATAATCTATTCATGTCTATGTATATATATTACATTAAACATCAACAAAATTGACAGAGGAGTCATGGCCAAAGAGAGGTCCCACCTTGGCTGCTTTCACAGGGAGCTAAGAATACCATAACTTTAGAACCTTGTTTATTAGTGTGCTTAGAGGTGCAGCCAACATCTGAAGAATAGTTTTGGAAAATAACCACTTTTCCACAATGGTAGATAAAATCAATTTGTTCATTACACCTTTTTCTCACAGATGATTATAATGGATGTCTTTTTTTTTTTAAATTATTTATTTATTTATTTATTTATTTATTTATTTATTTATTTATTTGAGAGAGAGAACAGAAGCAATGGGAGCAGCAGGCAGAGGGAGAGAGAGAAGCAGGCTTTCCACTGAGCAGGGAGCCCAATGTGGGACTGGATCCCAGGACCCCAGGATCATGACCTGAGCCAAAAGCAGACGCTTAACCACCTGAGCCACCCAGGTGCCCGTGTCCAGGTGTCTTTTTTTTTTTTAAGATTTTATTTATTTGACAGAGAGCAACACAGTGAGAGCAGGAACACAGGCAGGGGGAGTGGGAGAGGGAGAAGCAGGCTTCCCACAGAGCAGGTAGCCCAATACAGGGCTCTGTCCCAGGACCCTGGGATCATGACCTGAGCTGAAGGCAGATACTTAATGACTGAGCCACCCAGGTGCCCCTATAATGGATGTATTTACTTCAGCTAGGATTCTTTTATTTATTGAGGGAGAGCAATCAGGGGGAGGGGCAGAGGCAAGGGAGAGAGAGAATCCCAAGCAGACTCCACACACAGCATGGAGTGTGACACAGGACTTGATCTCACAACGCTGAGATCATGACTTAAGCTGAAATCAAGAGTCAGACCCCAACTGACTGAGCCACTTAGGCGCCCCTCAGCTAGGATTCTGACTATAAATCTGCAGCCTCTAAACTGAAAACTGCAGTCTTCCATCTTGTAATTGTCACATATGGGGAGGGTTTCCCAACTTTCCCAAGTGGGAATTAGTTGAATTGTGGCTGTACTTCTGATTGGCAAGGTCTCTTTTAAAGTACTTCTGTTTCTTTCTCATTAGGGGAAAACCTATTTCTTAAGCACTTACTATGAGCTTCTAGGATGGAAGCCCTTCAGGGTGAGGGTTATGTCTATTTTATACCTCTGGGCTCAGAATAGAGCGTGCATATAACTGCTCAATAAATAAATGGTTGTTGAAGTAGTGGTATCCAGGTGTCCCTGCTTAGGTGGCAGGCAGCTTCCAAGATGGCTCCCAATGATCCCTGCCTCCTGTTATTTTGAACCCTGTGTAGTCCTCTCTCACACTCTATCAGGGTTGGTGAGTGTGACTGGGGGAATATGGCGGTCTTGATGATAGGTCACTACCAAGATTAGGTTATAAAAGACTACAGCTTACATCTTTGTATCTCTGTCTTTTTTTTTTCTTTAGATTATATTTATTTACTTCAGAGAGAGAGAGAACATAAGCAAGAAGAGGGAGAAGGAGAAGCAGGCTCACCATTGAGCAGGGAGCCCAACATGGCGCTTGATCCCAGGACCCCGAGATCATGACCTGAAATGAAGGCACATGCTTAACTGACTAAGCCACCCAGGGGCCCAGTTATCTCTGTTTTTATCTCTCTCTCTGATTTCTGCCTTTGGGAAAAGCCACAAAGATAGGTCCCTGTGGTAAGGAACTGCAGCCTCTTGCCAGTAGCTACACAGGTGGTCTTGGCAGTGATTCCCCAGTCCCATATAGGTCTTCAGAGATGGCAGCCCTGGGCAATAGCTAGACTGTAACCTTGTGAGGAAGTTTGAGCCAGAACCACCCAGTTGAGCCATTCTGTGATTCTCTAACTCTCAGAAACTGTAAGATACTAAACGTTGTTTCAAGATGCTAGATGAGGAGCCGCCTGGGTGGCTCAATGGGTTAAAGCCTCTGCCTTCAGCTCAGGTTATGATCCCAGGGTCCTGAGATTGAGCCCCACATCGGGCTCTCTGCTCAGCAGGGAGCCTGCTTCTCCCTCTCTCTCTGCCTGCCTCTCTGCCTACTTGTGATCTCTCTCTGTCAAATAAATAAATAAAATCTTCAAAAAAGAAGACGCTAGATGTGGAGGGTAATTTGTTACACAGCAGTAGATAACTAGTACAACATTAAATTCCACCCATTTCTCACCAAAACCCTACGAGGAAGGCATTAACAACACCTTCTGACCAGTGAAGATACAGAGGTCGGTGAAATCAAGGAACCCGTCTAAGATACCTTGGATATAAACCCAGGTCAGATACCTGCTATCTCTCAGAGAACAAAAATAATCACATAACTCTTACCTAAATAATCGTACCCTTAAATTCTGTCACTCTCTTATCATTTGGGATTTTGGCATCTGGTAATAATAAGAGCAGTGACAATTAAAAATATACCAAGAGAGGGGCGCCTGGGTGGCTCAGTGGGTTAAAGCCTCTGCCTTCTGCTCAGGTCATGATCTCAGGGTCCTGGGATCGAGCCCCACATCGGGCTCTCTGCTCAGCAGGGAGCCTGCTTCCCCCTCTCTCTGCCTGCCTCTCTGCCTCCTTGTGATCTCTCTCCTCTCTGTCAAATAAATAAATAAATAAAATCTTTAAAAAAAATATACCAAGAGAAGCTGTTTGCATAACCCATAAATGTTCGAGGTTTCATGGTCATGATTTTCAAATAGAGAGATGACGACACATCAGAAGGAGCAGAGGAGTTAAAAGGAGAATCTGAAAGTGGCACAGTTAAAATCATCTGTAGGTATTTTTAGCACAAAGAAAGAAGTCCTGTTGGCAGACACTGCTAAAACGTATGGCCATTTTCATGTGCTATATTTAGAAAGTCAGCGAATGTCATAGCAAAATGATTGCTTGTTGAGAATGTGGGTGAGCCCTGATGCTATGAATATAGGCCCATGTCTATGTGGCCCTTATTGAAGCAGAGGAGGGAACCTCCCAGAATCAGTACTCTGGGACCCAATCTCCATCAGCCTCCAAATGTTAAAAATGCGAAAAAGTGGGTCTGCTGGGCAAACACAGCTTTGAGAGAAGTCCTTGGACCTCTTTTTCTTTCTTTTTTTAAAATTAATTTAATTTTACTTTTTCAGTGTTCCAAGATTTATTGTTCATGCACCTCACCCAGTGCTCCATGAAGTACGTACCCTCCTCAATATACACCACCAGGCTCAACCAACCCCCCCAACCCCTCCCCTCCAAAATCCTCAGTTTGTTGCTCAGAGTCCACAGTCTCTCTTGGCTCATCTCCCCCTCCGATTTCCCCCAATTTATCCTTCCTTTCCTTCTCCCAATGTCCTCCATGTTTTTCCTTATGCTCCACATGTAAGTGAAACCATATGATAACTGACTCTCTCTGCTTGACTTATTTCACTCTGCATAATCTCTTCCAGTCCCGTCCATGTTGATAGAAAAGTTGGTTATTCATCCTTTCTGATGGAGGCATAATATTCCATTGTATCTTCTTTATCCATTCGTCTGTTGAAGGACATCTTGGCTCTTTCCACAGTTTGGCAATTGTGGCCATTGTGGCCATTGCTGCCATGAACATTGGGGTACATGTGGCCCTTCTTATGTGGCACTACATTAGTATCTTTAGGGTAAATACCCAGTAGTGCAATTGCAGGGTCCTAGGGTAGTTCTATTTTTAATTTCTTGAGGAATCTCCACACTGTTTTTCAAAATGGCTGCACCAACTTGTATTCCCACCAACAGTGTGAGAGGGTTCCACCCTCTCCACATCCTCTCCAACACTTGTTGTTTACCGTCTTGTTGATTTTGGCCATTCTAACTGGTGTAAGGTGGTATCTCAGTGTGGTTTTGATTTGAGTCCTTGGACCTCTTTTTCTTCCAACCAGACTGCTGGTTGGAAGAAAAAAAAACCCTAAAATACTCCTATACAGAAATTCTGGGGTGGTTCTGGGAAGCACTGAACTTGAATCATATCGATGGATAACAGAGAGAACTGAGGGGTATTAAGTAGATCAAATTAAGGTATAAAGCAGCAGCACTCACTCCTGGAGTCCTAAAACACTGGTGGGTCTTGGTTAGTGTATGAGATGTGTACGAGACCTTTGTAATTATCAGTGATTAAATTACAGCCTTTTTCAAATAATCTGTTAAAACAGAAAATAAATGAGAGAACATATAACATCTGTCACCCTCATGTGTGATGTGTGTGTGTATCTATGTTGTGTGCGTATCTATATCCCATGCAATTTACACACTTAAAGTGTACAATTCGATGGGTTTTAGTATATTCACAGAGTTGCATGACCATCACCCCAATTTTAGACATTTTCATTACCACCCCCCCCCCGCAAAAAGTACATATCCATTAGCAGTCACTCCCAATTACTCATTCCCTCCTCAGCTATAGGCAACCACTCTTTTGCTTTCTATCTCTCAGATTTGTCTATTCTGGACATTTCATGAATGGAATCACATACTCTGTGTCATGACTGGCTTCTTTTACTGGGCATGATCTTTTCAAAGTTCATCCACGTGGTCGCATCAGCACTTCATCCTTTCTTATTACTGAATGATAGTCTATTGTGTGGACATATCACATTTTGTTTAGCCATTCCTCAGTTGATTAACATTTGTGTTGTTTTCACTTTTTGGCTATTATGAATAATGCTGCTATGAACATTCATGCACAAGTCTTGTGGGGACACACATTTTCATTTCTCTTGGGCACACACACCTCGGAACAGAATTGCTGGCTCCTGAGGGAACTCTATGTCTAACATTTTGGGGAGCTGCTAGATTGTTCACCCAACCAGCTGCATAGGATTCGGCTTTCTCCACATCCTCCTCAACATTGTGATAATCTGTCTGTTTGAGGATAGCCATTCTAGTGCATGTGAAGTGCTATCTCATTGTGGTTTTGATTTACATCTCCCTGATGACTAATGATGTCAAGTGTCTTTTCGGATGCTTATTGGCACATGAAGAAGACATTCGTAGATATATTCTTCAGAAAAAAAGTCTATTCAGATTCTTTGCCCATTTAAAAAAATGGGTTCTTTGTCATTATGGGGTTGGAAGAGTGCTTTATATATGCTGGATACAATCCCTTATCAGATATATAATTTGTCAATATTTTTCCCATTCTGTGGGATGTCTTCACTTTCTTGATGGTGTCCCTTGAAGTACAAAAGCTTTAAATATCAATGAAGTCTAATCAAAGTTTTATTTTGTTGCTCATGCTTTTGGTATTATATCTAAAAAGGCTTTACCTAACCTAAGGTCAAGATGATTTACTCCTGTTTTGTCCTAAGAATTTTAGAGTTTTAGCTCTTATGTTTTGGTCTATGGTTTAATTCTTGTGTATGGTATAAAGAAGGTGTCCAGCTTCATTCTTTTGCATGTGGAAACTTCAAAATGAGTTAATTTTTCAAGGAGAAGTAAAAGAATGAGATTTTTGATGTTTGACCTTTCAGTATAACATTTAGAATTCAAGTGATTGGGTTCTAACTTCCCCTGTGGCCGGCCTTCCTTCCTTCCTTCCTTCCTTCCTTCCTTCCTTCCTTCCTTCCTTCCTTCCATCCTTCATAGTTGTTGCCAACCTCTTTTGTTATTCTTTCAGACAATTAACGAATAGTTATTGAACACCTGCTGCACATCTGGTCCTTCCCCATGGGATGAAGGGGAATATGTACAAAACATGGATTCTGTCCTAAAAGAGTTTACAGTTCAGTTGAGGTAGTGAATGTCATGTATATTAAACAATAACCAATAACAAGGTCAATAACAACCTAAGGTTCAAACTGGTCCCAGAAATACAGCGAAATGTTTGTATTGTGGCGAGACAGCAAAGCCACATAGAGATCAATCAATACAATTGAAGAGATGTGGGGATCAGAGCACTCACAGGCTGCTGGTGGAAATGAAACACGGCGTAGCCACATTGGAAACAGTTTTGCAGTTCCTTAAATGGTTAGGCATAAAGTTGCCAATTCCAACCCGAGAGATATGAAAACATATCCAGATGAAAACTTGCACAGAAATGTTTATAGTAGCATTTTTCATAAAAGCCTGAAAGTGGAAAAAACCCCAAATGTCCACCAAGTGATGAATGGGCAAATAAAATGCAGCATACCCACCTAATACAATATTATTCAGTCATTACAAAGAATAAAATATGGATACATGCTACAACATGGAGGAACCTTGAAAAGATTATCCTAAGTGAAAGAAGCTAATCACAAAAGAGCACAAATTATATGACTCCATTTATAAAAAAATGTTCATAATAGGCAAATCCATAGGCAGAAGGTAGATGACTGTTTAGGGTGGCTGTTTAGGGTTTGGGGGATGGGGGATGGGATGATAGGGGTGTGACAGCTGGAGTTTGAGGTTTCTTTTTGAGGTAATCAAAATATTTCAAAATTGACTGTGGTGGTGGCTGCACAACTCAGAATTCACCAAAAATAATTTATGTGTAAAAATTAAATGGGTAAATTATATGGCACATGAATTACATCTTAATAAACCTGTTGTTAAAAAACAAAGACACAAAGACAACCAAAGCCAGAGGGATGAGGGAAAGGGAGAGAAAGGTGCAGGCTGGGAGGTCTAAGGAGACTTCATAGCAAAAAGCTCATTTGCTCATCTGTCTATTCGTTTGTTCACCCAGGAAGAATAGGGGTTGAGTATTTACATGTGTCAGATACTGTTCCTGGAGCAAGGGATCCGGCAATGAACTGAGCAAAAAGCCCTTGCCCTGAAAAATAAAACACAGTTAGGAGAAGGAGAAAACGGAGAAGGAGCTACATAGCAGTAGCTGAAGAAAGTCTCTTCTGGGAGCCAGTATTTAAGCTGAGACCTGAATGAAGAGTGGGAGCAAATTCTGTAGAAGCTCTGGTGGAAAAGCATTCCAGACAGAGGGAACAGCGAGTACAAAGCCTCAAGGCAGGAGTGCGCTTCTGTGTTGGAGGCAGAGTAGAAAGAGTACCTGAAGTGGAGGGAATGAGAAAAATCAGAGCCAAGCAGGGGCCAGATAAGGAAAGATTTGAAGCTACAGGAAGATCTTTGGACTTTTTTCCCCTCAGTGTGATGGGGGAGGGTTTTTAACAGAGATGATATAATGTGGTTTATATTTGAAGAGCATTTCTATTTGTTCTGAGGAGGATAGCCTGTGAAGGTAAGAGCAGAGGCTCAGAGACTGGGAGGTTGCTGCAAAGATCCCAGGCAGAGACAATGTGGCTTGGACCAGAGTAGGAGCAGAAAGCTAAAGCCAATAGGATTTGCTGATGGATTGAACGGAGGAGGACATGGGTCAAATTTTAAAATGAAATGTTTCGGTTATGTTTCTACCAACGTCCTGATTGCCAATTATATAAGCAGAGATTTTAAGCTGGCGACCTGCTGTGCATGTTTGTGTGTACATGTGTTTTAAGCAACTTTATCGTGGTGAAATTTACAATAGTAAAACTCACCAATTTTAAATGTACAGTTTTTTTTAGTTTTGATAAATGTATACAGTTATTGCATATACGACAATCATGATATAGAACCTTTTCATCTTCCTAGAACCTTCCCTCATGCCCATTTGCCAGGCCTAGCTCCTAGAAACCACTTACCTGTTTTCTCTTCCTGTAGTTTTGCCTTTTACAGACTGTCATAGAAATAGAATCATATGTCTTTTGTGTCTGGCTTACTTCACATGGTGTAGGGCTTTTGAGATTGATCCACATTGTTCCATGTGTCAGTACTGTGTACATTTCTCACTGCTTAACAGTCAATGCAATAGATCATACTTCATCATTTTGGGAAGCCCTAACAAAATACCATAGACTGGGTGACCTAAACAAGAGAGAGAGATGTTTTCTTATAGTTCCCGAAGTCTGAGATCAGGGTGTCGGCACAGTCAGGTTCCCATGAGGACTTTCTTCCAGGATTGCAGATGGCCAGCTTCTCTCCAAGTCCTCACAGAGCGGAGGGAGGAGGGGCACACTAATCCCATCATGAAGGCTCCAGCCTTATGGCCTCCTCTACACCTAATTACCAAAGGCCCCATCTTCAGATATCAAATTGGGGGTTAAGTCTTCAACATAATTCAGTCCACAGCACAATTGAATACACCAGATCACAATTTGTTCCATGAATTTGCCAGTGAATAGGTGTTTAGGTTATTTCCAGTTTGGGGCTGTGATATATCAAGCTGTTATAAACATTTGAGTACAATTTCAATGTGGTCTTGGGCAGAAGCATGACAATGAAACCCTACCACTGCTAAGCCATCAAACTGCGGTGGACAAGTCAGAATATTCGGCTTCTATTTCTGACACACAAAAATCGTGGAACTGCGGGCGCCTGGGTGGCTCAGTCGTTAAGCGTCTGCCTTCGGCCCAGGTCAGATCCCAGGGTCCGGGGATCGAGCCCCGCATCGGGCTCCCTGCTCCGCGGGAAGCCTGCTTCTCCCGCTACCATTCCCCATTCCCTCTGCTTGTGTTCCCTCTCTGGCTGTGTTTCTCGCTGTCAAATAAATAAAATATTTAAAAAAAAAAATCGTGGAACTGACAATATTCCCCTAAAATGAATGCTGTTCACTATTGACACTGTGAGCGAATGACTCAGGATAGACTCAAAACATTTTCAACGAAGCAGCTGCTGATACAAAGCACAGTGGACCCCTCAGGTTTTGCACAGGCTTTTATGTCTGTCTAACTGCGCTTTTCTCTGCTGCACACACATTTTTACCACCATTGGTTGTAATACTTCTTTACAGATCCACTTTGGGTTGCATTGAATCAGTGTTTTCTCGACTTCTTTGAAAACATCCTGTTCATTCAGACTGTTCACAGAGGCCCATCCTAAGGTCATTTCAAATTTGGCATTGACTCCTCGAATAAACAATACTGAGTGAGAGGTACCAGTAACACCTGTTAACTCATCAAAAGCCAAGGAAAGCTACTGGAAATAATCTGTTTTGGCTCTTGATTAATTACGGACTTGCTTCCTTATGTTCTCTTCTGCCCCCAAATCTCACGGTAGCAAATGAGTTCATTTTCTCTGCACACATTTTGTTAGCTGCTGCAGTTAGGCCCAAGTAATTCCCCATCAGTAAATGGCCCCCCTTGTTTGGCTAACAAAAGAACCACTCAGTAACTTCGGTTGCAGCTCACTTGCCTTCTCTACCATTTTGAAGAAATTCTGATGAGATAGTCCATTTTAAATATCTTTTCCCTTTTAAATTTTCTAGTTTTTCTGATGGTTGTTCTCTTATGAATTAAGAATGTTGTGTTGGGCACAACATTCAATATACAATATACAAAATTGTATATACATTATATATATACAATATATATATATTACAATATAATATACAATATATATTGTATTCTTTTAGCATGGCTATCATGTTATTGCATATTAAACACAATGCATTGCTGTCTAATTCAATAACAGAAGAATTCATGTTCCCTTGGATTACTGTTCAGGCCGGCCCATCAGCCCAGCTTCCCCTTCTGCCCAATTCTGCTTCTGTCTCACCTTACACAGATGTGGATCCTGAAAGCACCCTCCTGCTCATCCTTGTGTATTTGTTCCAAGTGAAGAAGCTGCTTCTAGCTGGAGCAGGAGTGTAGGAGTGGTCTAAGACAGCAGGGGATGAGATGTGGTTTGGGAGCCATCTTTGCTAGCCTTGCACTGAGGATCCCCTCACTGCTGGGACCTGGAACACAGATAACTTTTAGTGGGAAGTGGCGGTCCAGGTATGAAGATTTTCCCTGGTGGTGAACTGGGATGGTGTGTGTCCAGAAGGGAATGGACGAGGCACCTGGGAAGCACGGGGGTAAGGAAACAGCACGATGGGATGGGGGGGGCAATTATTGAGCTTCCCTGAGGTCTTAGGGAAGAAATAATCTTAAAGATGAGGAGCAGGGGCACCTGGGTGGCTTAGTCGATTAAACATCTGCCTTTGGCTGGGGTCATGATCTCAGAGTCCTGGGATCAAATCCTGCATTGGGCTCTCGGCTCAGTGGGGAGTCTCCTTCCCTCTCCCCCTGCTGTTCTCAGTCTCTCTCTCTCTCTGTCTCTCTCTCTGTCAAATAAATAAATTAAATCTTAAAAAAAAATAAAGATGAGGAGTAATTAACAGGCAGTTGTATAAAAGCTAGAGGGCCTCCTACAGCAAGGCAGTCTTCAAGGATCTAAAGTCTCCCCATCATTTTTGTATTTAATTCACCGGTATTGCCCTGAAAAAATCAGGCAAAACCTAGAGGAAGACAGTAGACTACCACCACACACTCACCCAAAGAGTGGCCCTGTGCAGCCCCCATACAAAATTTCCTATCTTTGTTGGAGAAATTACCACAGCCCAGGTATATTTCCTGTGGACATTGTTTGGTGAATGGGCTCTTTCTTTCTTTCTTTCTTTCTTTCTTTCTTTCTTTCTTTCTTTCTTTCTTTCTTTCTTTCTTTCTTTCTTTCTTTCTAAAGGTTTTTTGGGTTCTTTTTTAATCCCTATGAGAAGAGTGGCTCAGAAACAGTATGCATTCACGTGAAACGTACACCAGTATATGTACATTTGCAGTCTTCCTCCAAAGCTATGTTAACTTTTGGCCTATCACAATGTGGGCTACAGAGATCAGGACCATTTGGACATCCCGCAGAACATCACACTGAATCTATTACACTGATGATGTCATACTAATTCTGCAAAATGTGGCTAACCTGTTAGAGGCCTTGGTGTGACACATATACTCTAGAGGGTGGGGCATAAATTATATAATGTTCAGGGGCCTGTCATGTCATGAAGTGTCCAGTGTCAAGGGCATGCCACATATTCCAACCAAAGAAAAAGTGAAATTACTGCACCTCCTACCATGAAGAAGGAAGCATAATGCCTGGTAGTTTTTGTTGGATTCTGGACACAGTATATTTCACACTGGGAAATATATTGCTCTGGCCCACATGCCAGGTGAAACAAAAGGCCACCAGCTTTCAGTGGTCCTCAAGGTAGAAAAAGCTTATGGAGCAGTTTCAGGCTGCAGTGCAAGCTGTCCATTTTTGCTTCTATGGATGGTATAGATGGTTTTAGTGCTTTCAGTGGTAGAAAAAGATGCTGTGTGCAGTTTATGGCAAGTTTCACTGGGAATCACAATGTTGGGGTATTGGAGCAAGGGCGTGCCATCTATGGGAGAGATTTATGTGCCTTTTGAAAAAAAAACTGCTCATGGGCCATGTGGTGCCATAGGACACCAAGTGACCCATGTCAGAACTACCCATCACGAGGCAGGCTCTATCAAACCCACCAAGACATAATATCAGGCCGCCAGCAACAATCCATCCTCTGATGGAAAGGGTGCATCTGGCATTGAACATAAGTGGGATCAGATGGTTCCAGCAAGTTTGGCTTGAGGAGGCAGCCCAGATGCCAGGTCATCACAAACTTACAAGGACTACTGTTAGCTATGGTTGCTGCTGACCGTATCCCCAATATGAAAACAGTCCTCCAGGGGGCGCCTGGGTGGCTCAGTGGGTTAAGCCTCTGCATCCGGCTCAGGTCCTGATCTCAGGGTCCTAGGATCGAGCCTTACATGGGGCTCTCTGCTCGGCAGGGAGCCTGCTTCCCTCTCTCTCTCTCTCTGCCTGCCTCTCTGCCTACTTGTGAGCTCTCTCTCTCTCTCAGTCAAATAAATAAATAGAATATTAAAAAGAAAGAAAGAAAGAAAAGAAAACAGTCCTCCAGGAGACCAGTTGGCCTTGTAGCAGCAAGTTGACGACATTGAACCCCTACCATCCTGGAGGAGCAGTGATTCATCCTGACAGGAATATATTCTGCATACTGTTTACCTTTCCTGCCCACAAGATCCTGTCCAGTACAACTACCTGAGGGCTTTTGAATATTTTATTCACCAGCACAAGATTTTACATAACATCATGTCAGATCAGGGACCCAACTCATGGAAGTGGAGGTTCAGGAAGGAGTCCACAAGCAACGGATTCACTCATCTTGTCATAGACTGGACCACCCAGAAGCTGCTGGCCTAATAGGGCATCAGAATGGCCTCCTGAAGGCCCAATGGAAGTGTCAGCTTGGAGGCCCTACTTTATCAAGATGGGGTTCATCTTCCAGGATGCTGTGTACATCTTGCATCAAAGACCTTTATATGGTGCTGTGTCCCCAGTCAGAAGAATACATGGACTGAGGAACCACAGGGTAGGAGCAGGAAAGACTTACTACCATCACTCTTGGGGGCACTTGTAGAATTTGGGCTTCCAAACCTCACAACTCTGAGCTTGGCAGGGTTAGAGGTATTTGTGTCCAAAAGGGGAGTCTTCTACAAGAGGACACAGCAAGAGTCCTATTGAACTATAAGCTACAGCTGCTACTTGAGATACCTTGTCTGTGGGGACCAGCAGGCAAGGAGAGTCATCATCTTGGCCAAGAGTGATCTACTTGAGTGCTTCTCAGTACTCTCTTGCTCAATTTTCATAATAAATGAACAAGTGCAGCAACCCTAAGCCCCTGAGAATTTGCGGTGGTCAGGGTCTCAGATCCTCCAGTAAGCCACTGAGATCAGAGGAGATGCTAGCTGAGGGCAAGGGGAATTTAGGATTGAAAACAATTAGGGAGATAATGAGTACAAGTTGTGGCCCCTGGACAGGTACATTAGCTGGGTCTGTAGGTTATCCCACTAAACCTCCTCTTCTAAGTTCTCACTAGGAATCCTGGAGGAGCTCTCCTGAAACTGGCCTGTGGAGAGGAAAGAAGATGGTGACACATTTTCCAAAATAGACTGGAGTAGGCCTTCCATGGTTGACTGTGGCAAATCCACCCTCCCTTCCCCCACACGTCTCTAGTCCTTTTCCACTAACTAAACATCCACAAACATGAACCAAGTAGTAAAAACCATGGGTCTCACTACCAAAGCATCTCATAACTGAGTGGGAAGGACAGACACCCAAATATGTATACAGAAAATCATCTAATACACATGTTTTAGTGTTTCATTTTGGTAGTACTTAGCCTCCATGTAAATATAAAACCCCTCCCCTGCACACACAAAGTCCCTAGGGGGTGTCTCATGTGTGCTTAGGGGCAGGTCTGGTCCATTATCACAGACTTCAGCAGTTTTCGGCCTTCTCCTCTCCTCTGGCTCTGCTCTGCTGGGAACCGTCCTACTCCATGGGTATTATGCCTTGCCAGCACGGCTGCTGCTGATTCACGCAGTCTGGGAGGTGACAAAGCTGTCCCATGGGGGTGAGGCTGGGGAATGTTCTCCTTGCTTTTGTGTTTTGTTTTGTCATGGGTGGGGAGGCGTGGAAGGAGGTTAGTTTGTGTACCTATTTTTGACATGATTTTTAGTTAAGTATCCCTTTAAATATCCCTTAAAGTTCTCTCCCCTCTTCCTTCCACTTCCGCAGCACTCAGATATGAGTTCAGTCAGGGACCAGACTGGGAGGCAAATGCAATGATAAGTGGAATACTAAATTGTCCCTTCCACAGACGATTCACTGGGAGGCGTCCAATAGCTCCAGTCTCCTCATGGGCATAGATATCATCTAGAAGGTTGCAACTTATGTTCAAGCTGAGTCCTCACAGAACCAGGAGGTTGAAGAGGGAAGGATTCATTTACCCTGGAAGATCAGGGAAGACCCTACAGAAGAAATGTTCTGTGAGTGGAGTGTTAAAGTTGGAGTAGAGGTGGGGAAGAGGAAAGAGGAGAGCAAAAGCTGAGCACGAGTCCCCTAGAATATTTGTTGACTCAAAGTTCTTGCTCCAGAGAACCTGCATTCCCATGCAAGCAGATCAGCAATAAACAAATGAACAAAAATGTGTATCCTATTAAGTGGTGACAATTGCCTATTAGGTGGTGACAATTGCCTATTAGGTGGTGACAAAGGGGGTCTATTTTAGCCAAAGTGGTTAAGGTCTGCTTTTCTGAAAATGTGGCTTTTGAGCAGAGATCTGAATGAAGTGATGAAAAGAGCCATGTGGATCCCCACGAAAGTGCATTTCAGGCAGAAGGAACAACCAAAGTGCAAAGCCCTGAGATGGGATCCACTTGGTGAGCAGCAAGGCACAGTAATAGAAGACAGGTTTGAGCAGAGGGCACAATCAGTTTGCTGTTTGGAAAAGAGACTACAAGAGGCCAGGATATACACAGAAAGAACAGTTGGGAGGTCCCTGCAGTCATCCGTGTGAGAGAAAATAGAGAAGGTGGTAGTGGTAGAGGAACAAAGAGGTGTTGGTAGAAGTTATTGATTTCTAGACATCTTTTGTAGGTAAAGCCTTTGGGATATATTAGTTAGATTTGACAAGGATGGAAAGATACATGGTTGGTAACTTGGGATTTGAGACCATTTCTGAACATATCACTTCCCTGCCTAAAAATTTCATTTTTAAACAAGTCCTTTTTTGGTTTGTTGATTCACTCAACCAATACTGACCAAATGCTTACTACGAGACAGGCACTGTTCAAGGTGTTGAAGACACAATAAAAAAAAAAAAAGAGGTAGGACATACCCTCTGCCTTTGCAGGACTTACAGTCAGATGGTGAGACAGAGAAGTAACCAGGTCATTACAACCCATACGACAATTGTCAATATAGGGGAAGTACAGGTGAAAATAGGGGCACATGGGAGAGGTATCTCTTTCAGAGGTAGTGGGGGGAGGAATGTCCAAGTCGAAATTCCAAGAATGAATAGGTATTAAATAGTTGAAGGAGTAAAGGTAGAATGAGGAAGAGAGTGGGGAGGCAGAGTGGGCAGGGCATTGGACGATATGAAGGAAGTTGTGTATGGCCATGGGGGATAAGGGTGAGGGGAAGACAAGAGAAAGGAAAGGAAGAGAAAGGAAAAGATTAGCTCACGTAGGGCTTATATGTCATGTTAAGGGTTTTGTATTTTATCTTAAAAGCCAGTGAGGGGACACTGAAGTGTGTTCGACAGGGGAGTAACATCACCAATCTACCCTTTTGAAAGGATCCTTTGGTTGCAGTGGGAGATGGATTGGAGGGTGAAGACTAGAAGTTGGGTGAACAGTGAGAAGGCATGTAGAGCAATCCAAATGCAGAGTGGGGTAGAAGAGAGTCCTAGATGGACTTGGGAGCTGTTTGGGAGTGGAATTGCTAGAATTTAGTGACTGGTAGGATAAGGGAATGAAGGAAAGGAGTCAAGGATGGTCCCTAGGTTTCTGGCTTGAGCAGTTGAGCATTCCCTGAAAAGGGAATACAGGAGAATTAAATAGGGAAGGGAATGCCGTCAATTGCGTGGGTTTGAGATGTTGCAGGACTTCCTGAGGAGATGCCCAAGTAGGCCAGTATATATGACGATCCAAAGGTCAGGAGAGATTTGGCAGGAAAAGGCATGAAGCCAGGATGTGGGTGGGGTGCCCGGTGACAGGGGAGGGGAGAGGGCCAGGGTGGCCCCAAGTCACCCGCATTCAAGGCGTTGCCCAATCAATTGTTCCAGCCATTTTGCCTCTTTCTGAAGGCAGCACAGTCCTGTCCCTGTGCTTGGACCTCCCCCTTATGGGTTTTTGCCCACACGGTTCTTTTTTTCTAGAACCTAGCTCAATTATCAACAGTTTGGTGAATCCCTCTTTCCATAAAGGAACGGTATGTTTATTTGTATGTTTCCTCCAGAGTCTGGTCAGGTCAGCATTTCATGCTTCCTTTTATTATATGCCCCGGACCTGGAAAATGCGTTCAGCACGTTACAGGTGCAGCGTTGACACGTGTGAATAAATGAGCCAGCAAAAGAACAGGAATGAGAGGGCTAGGAAGCCAGGAGACTGACGTCAGCAGCCCAGGGGGAAAGTTCACGGTAACTACGGTGCCCACTGTGAGGCTGAGAGGCCCTCTGGGCCGCCGTCCCCCGTAATTCACCAGCTCCGCCAGGCATTCGGCCGCCGCACTTCACCCGCGACCTCCCAGTGCAACGCCTCCCCTTTGCCCTACTTCCAAGTCAGATCCCTAACTTTCCGCCGTCCCCATTGGCTGCGCGACTGCCCAATGGGCAGACAGAAACCGTGAGCTCGTGCTCTGCGCCTGAGGCGTTTCCGCTGTCGTTCCGCGTCTCGCGAGCGTTACAGTGACCCGCAGAGGCGGCCCAGCTGCATTTGGCGGCCTGCTCCTGGAAGGCTGACGGTGCTGTGAGGCGGACGGGAGCGGAGACCATGTTCCGAGTTGCGGCTCCAGGACAGCTCCGGCGGGCGGTGAGTTTACCGGAGGGGTGGGCCGAGCCCGGTGACGGGCCAGCCTCAGTGTGGTGTCCCCTTGAGAGTCTTGGCGAAAGTCACCCTCTCCCACAGATCCGACCGGCCTTACCGCAGGCAGGCCCAGCCCGCTCTGTAGCTCGGGCTCAGGGTTCTGGGGCCTGCTCTGGACTCCTTCCGGGTCGCCTGCGTTGGGGGGCAGGGGCGGAGTCAGAGGTCGGAGTGACCTCAAGTGAGAAGCTGCGCTTCTGCTTCCCACCCCCTCTCCCACCTGGTTTATTCCGCTCCCTCCCAGGCCACCAGGTTCTCCACTTTGGCGTGGAGCAGGCTGCCACGTTCCCGGGAATCACTAGTGGAGGGAGGAAGATGTCGCTGCTGGGATCCCCTCTGGGAAAGAGTTTAAAACCTGAAATCATCTGGAAGTCAGCATTTCTGGAGAAATTAAAACCTTTTCTCTGGGCGCTTCGAGGCTGCTGGCATCCACTCACAATCTGGGGGACTGGGGGTCTGGAAAGGGAAGGGCTGTGTTGTGGAAACTTGCTCTGCTCGCTGGCTATTGGGGCAGTGCTGACTATAGGTGATTGTAGTGTCAAGTCAATCATCCAATTTGACAGCTTTAGCTAGTTTTGAAAGGCAGGCAACTTTTTATACTGCAGGGTGACCTGCTTTTAAACCAGTAGTAGATTGTTGGTTAAAGAGCCAGGGAACTGTTGATAGTGGTTAAGTTTTTGATGCTTTCCTTAGTGACAAATCCATGAGTTTACCACATTTCTCTCTTGTGGGAAATACTGAAAGTACATCTTTGTCTTTATGCTATGGGACAGTAGTATTTGGAGTTTAATCAATTACAAGTCAAGTAACTATATGGTGGATTCTGTAAGTTTTCCAATTTACAATTAGGTTAACTGAAAAACAAGATTGTTAAACTGGGTCAGAAACCTTGCTGACGTTTTGTACTTTTTCCTACACGTGGTTTTATGCATGGATATTTTCCCATCCACCACAGATTTTTCTCCCTGAGACATAGCTGGCAATCTTCCTAGATGTCTGTAGGCTTTTTCTGTGTATTCCTTGTTTCATTAAAAAAACAGACAAACAAAAAAACCTGTGTGTCCCTCTTCCTTGTAAGAAAAGTTCAAATCCCCATCCTTCAGGGCAGTGTTCATTCTTTCTCCCAGGAGATTTTTTTTCTCAGACAATATAGACGTAAGTTAAAGTCATGGATTTGGGGAAATTCCACCTGTCAGAGTCAGACTGGCAGAAAAATAGCTACGCAGTAATTAGAAGGTAGTTTTGTGGACAGGTTAGGAGTCTGTCATAAGTGAAATAATTGTCAGCTAGGTGGCTCAATTGGTTAAGCGTCTGCCTTCAGCTCAGGTCATGATCTCAGGGTCCTGGGATTGAGCCCCATGTGTGCCTCCCTGCTCAGTGGGAAGTCTGCTTCTCCTTCTCCCTTTGCCCTCTACCCCCGCTGTGTTCTCTCTCTCTAAAGTAAATAAAATCTTTTTAAAAAAGTGAAATAATTTTAGTGGGGCTAATGGAAAAAATGGAATGATTAGCTTAAGTAATTCTCGTCAACACAATTTACTGATAGACATACACAGTATTTCCACATCCTTATTGTGGTTTGCCAAGAAGTTTGACCTTAACTTACTTTGAAAATATGAAGTCAAGCTAAGTAGAGTAGTTGCGCTGAAGTCATGAGAATGTTTCAGAGTTGAATTTCAAGAATATAAGGAACACTTCTAAAATAGATCCATAAATACACATACATATTTAACTTTTTAAATTTTGAAATAATTTCAAACTTACAGGAAGCTCTAAGAATAGTGTACATAATTCTCAGAACCCTTTCATTTTTACTAGCTGTTAACAGTTTGGCATATTTGCTTTATCTCTTTTCATATATACTTATTATTTTTCTTTTTCCCTTTTTTTTTTAAAGATTTATTTATTTGAGAGAGAGAGCTCGTGAGAGAGAGAGAATGTGCACATTCGTGCTGGGGGAGGGTCAAAGGAAAAGGGAGAGAGAATTCATAAACAGGATCACAGCTGAGTATGGAGCTGGATTCGTGGAGCTGAAATCATCACCTGAGTCAAAACCAGGAGTTGGCCACTCAACTAACTGACCCACCCAGGTGCCCCTTATTATTTTTTTGAACCATTTGAGAATGTGTTGCAGACATGCCCCTTATTAAGTAAGTCAGTTGTGTATTTTCTGAAAACAAGGAGGTTCACCTTTCATTTTCACAGTAAAATCGGCAAAGTCAGGAACTTTAACAATCATACAATACTCTTCTCCAATCTGCAAGACGTTCAGGTGTTGCAGTTGTCACATTAATATCATTTATAGCAGTTTTTCTAGCAGTTTGGTTTAGGGTAGTCCAGGATCATGCCTTGCATTTAGTTTCATGACTTTTTAGTCTTTGTTAGAAAATCTCAGCCTTTCTTTCGCTTTAATGGCATTGACATATTTGAAGAGTCCAAGGCTTTTTTGTTGACTGTTTCCAATTTTGTTTGGTCTTTCCTCATGGTTATTTTGGTGGGAGTTTCGCATAAGTGATGTGTGTTCTCAGTGCATCATGTGAGGAGGCTCATATTGTTGATTTATCTCATTATTGGTGATGTTAACTTTACTTGGCTAAAGTGTTGTTCACCACGTTTTTCCACAAATAAGTAACTACTACCTTTGTGATTTTAAACTGATTTGTAGGGAGATACACTGAGATGATGTAAATCTCCTGTTTCTCATCAGACTTTCACCCACTAGTCTAAATATAATGATGTTAAGAGAAATTATTACTTTGGTGTAAAATGGTAATTTTTCTAATTCCATCATTCCTTCTACATTTATTAGCATTCTATTTTAAGGAAGAACAGTTCTTTATTGCTTATTTATGTATTTATTATGGATCCCTTAGTAGGTTAAAATCCATTAGTAACACATTTTTTGGAAAATATTTGTTTATTTTAGAGCTGAGCACATGTGCCCCTGAGCTTATATGGGTGGGGGAGGGTCCCAGGGAGAGGAAGAAAGAATCCTCAAGCAGATTCGCCGCTGAGTGCAGACACCAACATGGGGCTCAATCCCAGGACCCTAAGATCATGACCTGAGCTGAAATTAAAAGCTGGCTGGTTAACTGAGCCACACAGGTGCCCCACTGTCTTACATTTTCTGATGCTATCAAGTTGTCCTATATGTCTAAAGTGGGAGCCCTTCTGGCTCCTATTTTCTTGTGATGTTGTGGGAAACAAAGGCAAAAGAAAAAAATTAAATTTCTTTATTGCCTACAGCCTACTGACAAGTCCTTGAAACAGGTAGAGTGACCTTCCTCCATGAACTCAGCTGCCTCTATGATTAACATTATCCTGACCTCCAGGATCCTGTAAGTCTTCTTTAACATATACAAATTCCTTTGGAAACTTTATCTTTACCACCAAGATACACGTTTCAATCATCCTTTAAGAATATGGCTGACTAATATACATCTGAAGGGTCTCATGATGAAGGTTTTACCAGATAGTAATAAATAACCTTTCCCTAACAATGGCTAGGCCCTCAGTGGCTAGTCACTAGTCTTCAGTTCAGTCACATATGTGTGACTATGGCTAGTCACACGTAGCGCCAGTATAGCTCTTTCTGCCACAGATCCTGTCTCTGTGCTTTAATAAAAGTGCCTTTTTGCCTGAAGACATCTCAAGAATTCTTTCTTGGCCATCGGTTCTGAACCCCAACATTTATACATCAGTGATGTCATAAAGTCAAATAGCTTATCTGAAATCCCTACTCTTGAAATTTTAGAAAATTTGTTCTGTAGCCAACCATGGATTATTTAGGAAGGTATAATTCCATAAAACTATATTTTTAATAATAGATTAACCTATTAAAAGATTATCTTGGACTGTTAACAATGTGTATATAGCTAACCACACACTTAAGAATGATTAAATGATAAATTTTACAAGTGTTATTTACTGCAGTTAAAAAAAAAAGATACCTTAAATTGTTAGAATGTAAGTTAAACGACTTGCATTTGGTTTCCAAGTTCTCTTTCCAGTATTGACCTGATTTGTGCCCTTGAGCAAAGTCCTTCATCTTTGAGGGGCTCTTCAATGTCATCTGTTTAATGAAGGTGGTATTTTACATCTACAATGAAGAGCTAGAGAACACATTAAGAGGAATATAGGTAGGCATTTGCAATTAGTTAACATTCTTGTGGGGAAATTAATCTGAATTATGAGTATTATTTTATATTCATTTGCATTTGAAATTGATTTGTTGACTAAGATACCAAAGAAATACTTAATGTGGAGAGTGAAACAGCCCTTTTCAAGGGCATTTGAATGTTTCTGTTTTTGTATTCATTGCCACACAGGGAGGCATAACAATCATGATTCAGAAGCTTTGAAACTGGTGTGAAGGAACATGACATTTTTCAGAGTCCATGCCCTATCATTGACAAAGGAGATTGAACTGTGTAATTTGCATGCAAATTTTAATTTCTTTTGAAAGAAGAAAGAGCCAATTTTGATGGTTCTAAAAGATTTATTGTATAAGGTGAATTCTGTAAAATTATGCTTCCTGCCAGTGTGTCTACTAAGGGTCTTGTCTGTTTTTAAAGTGAAGTAAATTGAATGTGTTTTTAATATTATAATCAGTGTATTATAATACACTGTCATAGAATGACATTTCTAGTCATGATTAAAAGCTACCATATTATTAAAGAGGTTAAAGTAAGTTATTTAGTTTAAGTACAAAAATGTAATATACATTTTACGGGGCGCCTGGGGGGCTCAGTGGGTTAAAGCCTCTGCCTTTGGCTCAGGTCATGATCTCAGGGTTCTGGGATCGAGCCACACATCGGGCTCTCTGCTCAGCAGGGAGCCTGCTTCTTCCTCTCTCTCTGCCTGCCTCTCTGCCTACTTGTGATCTCTCTCTGTCAAATAAATAAATAAAATCTTTAAAAAAAAAAGTAATATACGTTTTATTACAAAATGTATGTTAAAATAGGGGTAGATGATTTTAATTATATATTATTTATCTTTTTCATTAGAACTGGGAAAGGTTTTTTTTTTTTAATGTTATTATTAGAGGCAGAGCACAAGCAGTGGGGGTGAGGCTGTGGGCAGAGGGGAGAGGGAGAAGCAGGCTCCCTGCTGAGCAAGGAGCTCGCCGCTGGACTCCATCTCAGGACTGTGAGATCATGACCTGAGCTGAAGGCAGATGCTTAACCAATTGAGCCACCCAGGTGCCCCAGAACTTGGAAAGATTTTATAGCTTATTCCTGCCTTTTTATTTTTAAGTTAAGACGCAAAAAGACCCTCATGCTGTCCTTCCTCTTCCCCATATCTCACTTAGTTTTCAAAGATGGTGGTCGGGGGGGAGGAGTAGGTTAAAATTACTACTTTAGGTTTTGAGTGGGTTTGTAAGGGCAAAGTAGGGAGTTAGAAACCAGCTTTTTTTTCCCCTTCTTTTTTCCCCCATGCAGTTTACTGCATGAACACAGAGGTGAAGTCATAGCAGAAACTCTTGAGTAGTAAATCTCTTTGGTTACACCTAAAAGACTGAAAAAATCAAAAGTAGTGTCAACACTGTTAAGGTTGAATAAGAGAAGGACCAAAATATATTCACTGGACTTAGCTATACGAAGGTTGTCAGTGACTTTGAAGAAATTGGATTTAGTGTTACAGTGCATGTGAAAGCCAGTTTGCTGTGAGTAAAGGAGATGAGGCAGTAATTGGTGCTTACAGACATTATTTTCAAGAAGTTTGGCTCTGAAAGGGTGGAGAGAGAATGATAACCCCTTTCAGCCCTGCCTCAAAAAATATACCCTCTCAGAAAGGCCATGAGCTCTATGAGGTATGTGGTTGGTATGCGAAAGAAAATTTCAGATTTTACTATTTAAACTAAGTCTAGTCAGTAGTTTTGGTTTCCTAAATCAAAAGCTTTCTGAAAGCACGATGGGGTATCTGTTGTAGTGATTTAACAAGTTCATGTACTGTTCTTGGTAGGTAGACATGTAAGTGCTTAGATAATTAAGTTATCAGTGAGATACAAAGAGCTTAGTTTATCAATTTGGGGAAACTTCATTTAGTCACTAAATACTCATTGAGTGCCAGCTATGTGGCAGGCACAAAGGTAGGTACTAAATTCACAATGGAGAACAGACACACCTAATTTTTGCCCACAGGGTGTGAGTAGATGAGGGAAGACAGATGTTGAACCATATTTTAAGTATGATCATTGTAACAGGAAGGTGTATAGGGTATTTAGAGAACTTGTAGTGGCAGGGAGGATAATCTAGTTACGGGGCTGGGGAAACTAAAAATGTATCTGAAATTACTGAGGTGCTTTTTAATTGTTATGGAGTGATGAAGTAATAAGGGTGAAGGATTTTCTTTAAATAAAAACATTTTTGAGTTTTGTCTATCTTAAATCCCTTGTTTATTATTTTAATTCTGTTCATATTGTATGTATTCCTATTAGATATTTTGGTTTTTAAATGGATTATTTGCAGGATTGAGCCAGAAGCCAATAAAGCATCAGTCATGTTAGTTTGATTGTTAAAACAAAACCAAGTTGCAAGTGCATGTGAATTTTGTCCAAGGTAAAGTGGAACATGCTGAAGGAGCCCTGGAACTTAAGAAAAAAATAACCCTGGAGTAATGACACAGTGTGAAAAGGAAGATCTATAGCACCCTTGTTTCATTTTTTTTTTTTTTATATTTTATTTATTTGACAGAGAGAGATCACAAGTAGGCAGAGAGGCAGGCATAGAGAGGGGGGAAGCAGGCTCCCGGCTGAGCAGAGAGCCAGATGTAGGGCTTGATCTCAGGGTCCTGAGATCATGACCTGAGCCGAAGGCAGAGGCTCAACCCGCTGAGCCACCCAGGTGCCCCACCCTTATTTCATTTCTATACAACTCTGAAGGGTCATCATAGCTCCAGGGCTCCTTGTGGGAGCCTGAGAAAGCTGAGATCTTTCTCAGCTGCATTGGAGTCTTGCAGTTTAGCTTCTTCCACTACCCAGTCCTGTCTCCTTGATGCCTCATAGATGTTGTTTCCAGGAGTACTCCCCAATAAACTTCTTGTACACTCACACACACAAAAGGAAGATATAAGTGTAAGGTGGCAACAAACATTTAAAGCACCCACTATATGCAATGAATTAACTTCTCTATGTGTCTAGAATGGTCCTAGCTATATTCATTCTTAGGAGAATTAAGAGAACAGTCATTTAGATTTTCTGTGGCTTAGATGAGCAGCCATGGAGAAAGACTGATCTAGTCTTAAAATTGTTTTCTATAGCTCAGTGTATAGAGTAGAAGTATTCAAAGGATGTTTTTAAAGCAACAGACGATTAAAAAAATAGACTATTTGGGAGAGCAGTTTGAGATTCACCACAAAACTGAGCAGAAACTTCATAGAGTTCTCATACAAATTGAGCACAAACTTCATAGAGTTCTGCCTGTCCCTACCTTTCTGCACTATCAGTATCCTGCACCAGAGTGGTACTTTTGTTCCAATTGATGAAACCACTTTGATATATTATCATCCAAAGTCCGTAGTTTACATTAGGGTTCACTCTTAGTGTTCTGTATTCTGTGGGTGCATCCCAAATGTACAGTGGCATTTATCCGCCATTATAGTATTATACAGAATAGTTTCACTGCCCTAAAATCTGCTCTGCTTGTTTCCCTTTCACCTATCTGCCCCCAGCCCCTGGCAGCTGCTGATCTTTTCACTGTCTCCATAGCTTTGCCTTTCCAGCATGTTTTCTAAGTGGAACTGTACATTATGTAGCCTTTTCATGGCCCGATAGCACCTTTTTTTTCTTTTTTAAAGTGCTGAATATTCTGTTTTCTGGATGAATTACAGTTTATCCAGTTACCCACTGAAGGACCTTTTGGTTGCTACCAAGTTTTGGCAATTATGAATAAGGCTGGTGTAGCTATCCATATGCAGGCTTTTGTGTGTAACTAAGTTCTCAACTCGTTTGGGTAAATACTAAGGAGTACTATTGGATTATATGACAAGAGTGTATTTAGTTTTGTGAGAAACTGCCACATTGTCCTCTGTAGTAGTGGTACAGTTTTTATTTTCCACCAGAGTTCCTATTGCTCCTCATCCTCACCAGCATTTGGTGTTGTCAGTGTTTTGGATTTTCACTATTCTAATAGATATGCAGTGGTATCTCATTTTGTTTTAATTTGCAGTTCCCTAATACATGATGTTGAATATCTTTTCATGTGCTTATTTACCATCCACCACTTTGGTGAAGTGTCTGTTCAGATCTTTTGCTTATATTTAAAAATCAGTTTGTTTCTTGTTGAATTTTAAGAGTTCTTTGTGTTCTTTTAGATAACAGCCTTTTATTATATGTCTTTTTGCAAATAGTTTTCTCCCAGTCTGTGGCTTGTCATCTCATTCTTTTGATGAAGAGGTTTTTAAAATCAATGTTCATTTATTGGATATCTCCTCTGGGGTAGTCACTGAAGTAGAAGCTGGGGTTATAGTGGTAAGAGAATCAGATATGGCCCCTGTCCTCAAAATCAAATGGAGATAGATAGCAAAGTAATTGGGTGAGTATAGTTAAGTGTAATAAGTGCTGTAATGAAGGCAATTCAGCATACTGTTTTGGTGCTAGCAAAGTTAACTAGTCCAAGGAGATCCAAAGAAAGCTTTTATGTGTAGCTAATGTTTGTTGAGCATTTATGTCCTAGGCACTATTCCAGTAATTCAATTCTCACAACTCTGTCAGATCATCATCATCATCATCTCTATTTTATGATCAGGGAACTGAGATGCAGAGAATTTGCAGTGGAAGTGGAAATCAAACCCAGGCAAGGTGGCTCCAGAGCCTGTACTGTTTGCCACTGCACTATACTAAGGCTCCTTGGAAAGATTGGCATTTAAGCAGAAAACTTGAGGATGATTGACTGGATGCTAATCAGGTAACAGGGGGAAGAGGTCCTCTAGGTAGAGGGAACAATGTAAGGAAAGGCCAGGGGTCAGAGAAAGCAGGGCAAGTTCAGATATCTGAAAATAAGGTGTAAATGGAGAGAGGAATATATGGATAGATATATCACACCATAAAATAAATGCCTTGTAAGCCAACCTAAGGAGTCTAGTTGTATCCTAAGGGGCAGGATGCAATTGATATATTTTGGGCAGGGGAATAATATGCTAGATTTGTGTCATGGGAAGATCACAGAGAAATGGAGTGGAGGGGGGAAAGCTGGGTTGGGAGATGTTTGGAGTGATACAGGAGAAGGATAATGGCCTGCACTAGGTGGTAGTTTTGATGATGGAGAGATGGATTTAGGAGATGCTGTATTTAGAGGGGAGAATTGATATGACTTTAGTAGTCAATTGGATGTGAGGATTGAAAAAAAACTCAAGATATGACTCTCAGATCATGGTTTGGGCAACTTGCTAGAGAGTGGTACATCCCCTAAAGAACCCTGGAGAAGCAATCTGGTAAGGGGCTAGAGCATCAGGGGAAAGATGAATTAAGATTTGGATCTGCTGAGTTGGAGAGTGTTTAATGGAGACAGGTAAGTTAATCAGTTGGAGGTGCAAATGTAACTTAATTTTAGGTCTAGTAATTAGGAACAAGACTTAATATCTATCTCTTCCTCCAATGTATATGTGATTCTTATATAGGTGTTAAATTATAAATTAAGCCATGGAAATAAGAAATGAGTAGTTAGTAATTTCAAATATTCCCGAGGGAATAAATAAGGTAGAGCCTGAAAAGTATCTGTGGGTAATTTTGGTGAGGACATAAGCCAGAGTGCAAGTAGTTGAAGCATGAATGGGAACTGAGGAATTAGAGAATTGGAGTGGAAGGTTGTGCTAGTGGGTTTTTAATTTTGGGCTCCTTTAAAATTGGGAGAGCCTCAAACATGTTTAAATGTTGATGGGCGGGAGCCCTGGAAAATGGGAGAGGTTAGAGATATTACTGAGAGATTATGGAAGTCTTCAACTAGATTTGAGAGGACAGAATCTAGAGCCCAGATAAAGTAGTCAAATCTAGGAGCTGTAGCAACTTCCATTTTGATAGGACAGGGACAGTAATTTCTGTTGGTTATCAAGAAGGTGAAGCAGGTCCCCCCCACCAAGGGCTTCAGTTTTCATTGAGAATAAAGTAGGAAATGAGGCTCTCTTCTATTAGCATTTGAGAAACATCAGAAGGGGCTATTTGAAATAGTTGCTATGGAGAGTGAGCTTGCCAATGTGGATAACATAGTAACCTTGTCAGGCAATTTTGAGGTCCCAGGTAAGGTCAATGAGCCAGAATTTATGGTGACAGCAGCCTGCACTAAGTAATTTCAGTGTTTTGAAGAGGTTGAGATTCCTTTCTGGGCTGTTGCCTTATTAAGTCTTTGTACAGTTATCTTTGAATGTTTAAGAATTTGGCTTTTTTTCCCCATTAAAAAAGAGTGCCCTTTTAAAGTATACAGATGCAGTGGATCATAAGATAATAAAATGTAACTTTTGTTGGGGTGCCTGGGTGGCTCAGTCAGTGAAGTGTCTGCCTTTGGCTTGGGTTGTGGTCCCAGGGTCCTAGGAACGAGTCCCTGAAACAGGCTCCCTGCTCCGCGGGGAGTCTGTTTTCTCCCTCTGGCTACAGCTCCCCTTGCTTGTGTTCTCTCTGTCTCTGACAAATAAATAAACTCTTTAAAAATAATAATAAAATATAACTTTTGTTTAAAAACCTTTTTAGTAATGGACCTTTTTGAATCTTTAGTAGTTATCTGTATAACTCTATAGCTCTTCTACCTAAAGTAGGATTTTAGTGCTATAGGATGTTTGGAGCTGGAAAAGAGGACTTTCATATCTTTTTTTGTTTCTTTTTGATCAGTGCTATTTTTTAAAAATTAGGAAAACATTTGCTAAGTGAAATCTTATAGGAATGACCCATCTACAAGTTTCCTCTGCTATGCAAAGTAGAGCTTTTGTATAAAACTTTTCATAAGCTAAAACAGTGTAAAGTGAAGAAGCAGTTGCCATTAACTTATACAGAAACATTTTTTTAGTGTTATCAGACCCAAAAAAATAACCTCTATTAGATTTTTCTGATATCATAGGATACATCTTGTTAATGGATGCACAAAATAAATTAAGACAAATCACAGATGCTCACACAGTTCAAAGCTATGGTGTCTTGATGCTGAGTGTAGTTCCAGGGAAGGAGCTTGATGGTGCCTCTCTTGCTGCTTTGGAGTATGTGTTGCTTTGAGGTACAGCTGGCTGCAAAAAAAATGCTGAATGCTATTTTTGCTTTTCACATTTTTTCATAAAAATGAAAATCCTGTTCATATTTCTTTTGGTTAGTGAAAACAGGTAGGTCCTGCATAAAATGAATTTTTGAAAAGCTGGGGATACCAATATAAGACAGCTTAAAAATGATGGTACTTTGCTGTGAGCTAGTAATTAAAAACACAAATTCTGGAGTTTGACTGCTTCCACTTTTCTAAAAAAAAAGCTTATTTGAGAGAGAGATTGTGAGGGAGCATGAGCAGGGGCAGGGGCATAGGGAGAGAGAGAGAAATCCACAAGCAGATAACCCACTAAGTGGCTAAGTGCGGGTTTGGATCCCAGGACCCTGAGATCATGACCTGAGCTAAAATCAAGAGCCGGCTGCTTAACTGAGCCACCCAAGCGCCCCTGACTGCTTACACTTTTAAACAGGCTCTGCTTCCTAGTTATGTAGCCACTAAGCTCCAGTTTCTTCATCTGTAAAATCAAGGTAATAATAATACCTACATCAGAGAGTTGTGAATTTTATTTTATTTTATTTTTTTTAAAGATTTTATTTATTTATTTATTTGACAGAGATTACAAGTAGACAGAGAGGCAGGCAGAGAAAGAGGAAGCAGGCTCCACGCTGAGCGGAAAGCCCGATGTGAGGCTCAATCCCAGGACCATGACCTGAGCCGAAGGCAGAGGCTTTAACCCACTGAGCCACCCAGGTGCCCCAAGAGTTGTGAATTTTAAATAAGATATACAGTTGGCTCTTGAACAACATGGATTTGAACTGCATCAGTTCACTTGTGTATGAATTTATTTTTATAGAGTGTAGTATAGTAAATATTTTCTAATGTTTCTTTTCTCTGGCTTTATTGTAAGAATATGGTATATAATACATATACAAAATATGTATAGTATATGTATGTATAATATATATTATTATGTATGTATAAGTATACAAAATACTTATACAAAATAAGTATTAATTGACTTGTTATTGGGAAGGCTTTGGTCAACAGTAGAGTATTAGTTTTGGAGGAGTGAAAAGTTACATGTAGATTTTTGACTGTACCAAAGGTCAGTGACCTAACCCCCATGTTGTTCCACGATCAACTCTCTGTCTCAATATCTGTATATTTTGGTTTAGTTAATTTGGTTAAAGTAGAGCTGGGGAGCCATTCTGGCAACCCTGCTTGCCTAGTTTTTACTTTATCCTATGTGGTGGTTCCTGAGGTGTGCCTCCCTGACACCCTTGGTCTTATATGGAGTGTAGTTTGAAATCCTCTGAGCTAGCTAATCTCCTTCAATTTGCAGATAAAGAAACTGGGCTCTAATTTGCAAGGACATGGATGGAACTGGAGGGTATTATGCTAAGTGAAATAAGTCAGTCAGAGAAAGACAATTATCACATGATCTCTCTGATATGAAGAATTTGAGAGGCAGGGCAGGGGGTCATGGGGGAGAGAAATGAAACAAGATGGGGTGGGAAAGGAGACAAACCATAAGAGGCTCCTAAACTCACGAAACGAACTGGGGGTGGTTGGGAGGTGGGGAGGTAGGGATAGTGTGGCTGGGGTATGGACATTGGGGAGGGTATGTGCTATGGTGAGTGCTGTGAAATGTGTAAGCCTGACGATTCACAGACATATACCCTGGGGTAAATAATGCATTATATGTTAATATAATTAATTAATTAAAAAAATAAAAATAAGAAATGAGGGGGAAAAAAGAAAAGATGAAAAAAAAAGAAACTGGGCTCTAGATTGAGGCATAACATTTTAAATGCTACAGACTAGTATCTCCTGCTACACGTAACTATTACTGCTGAATTAAGCCACATGACCATGTTTAGGTGCTGTAGCTTCTCTTCAGGTGGTATCTGAAGACTAGAAGGTAGAAAACACTGAGTTATAAGGAAACTTAGTATTAAAAACTATGAGGAGTTGCGTGATAAAGTAATAAAGAGTGTATGATGTAATAGTTACTATTAAAGATTGATCAGGTAGATGAACTGAGTAGGTTCTTATATATGTTCTTTCGTTGTTGTTTACTCTTATAATTTTGAATAGTCTTTTAAAAAGAATATACAGGGGCACCTGGGTGGCTCAGTGGGTTAAAGCCTCTGCCTTCGGCTCAGGTTGTGATCTCAGGGTCCTGGGATCGAGGCCCGCATCGGGATCTCTGCTCAGCAGGGAACGTGCTTCCCCCCCCCCCCCCCCCCGCCTGCCTCTCTGTCTACTTGTGATCTCTCTATCAAATAAATAAATAAAATCTTTAAAAAAATAAAAAGAATATAGTGTCCCCCTAGAAGTTAAAAAGCTTGATGATTCCTTGGGAGAACTACCTAATTTATCTTATGCTAGAACTATAATTTATGGCAAATATGGGCCTTCTGCCTCCAAATTTTGGATTTATTCTTGAATAAATGGATGGAAATAAATGATGGAAATCTCATAATTTTTATATATAGTAAATGATATGTGAAACATAATCAAAATACGGTGTCTGACATATATTGGTAATAAGGAGTTTGTTACTGGCAATTCTTGTGAAATGTGATTTAAATAATAAATTATGCAGTTGAGTCCTAATTATAGTTCTTTGCCAGATACTGTGATCTTCTGGTTAAAATAGAGAAAATGCTATTATTTCTACAGATGTAGATTTAAAAAAATTGTATTAGCTTCTTTGAATAGGTGTGGTATTTGCCTTCTAAGAACTTTTATTCCATTCCAAGAATTGTGAACTGTTGTAAATTGCTAGAATTCTAGAAAACTGTCCTCCAGTTTTCTGGAGGACAATTTGTGTCAGTATTAAAAGCTTTAAAAGTGTGCCTACCTCTTGACCTAACATGTCTAGGAATTTGTCATAAGAAAAGAATCTTAAGATATGCATAAAGATTTCTAACCTTACTTTAACTTCTGTAAGATGGCAATTTTTTTTTTTAATTGTAAAAAAGAATAAGTTATACAAGCAAGTACTTGATCTGGCAACAACATAAGTCTCATTTCCCCCCTTTCCTTGCTTCCTGTGAGTAAACAGAAAGGGAAGAAAAAGACAAGAAATGCCATCCATGATACTTAATGCAGTGATTCCTTCCTCTGGCATATCCCTAGAGTTTCTGGTCCCCAGCTTTGGGATTGGTTCATTAAGGGTAGAGGTCATGAGGAGGATAGAGGACTGAGAAGGTTGAAAGGTATAGGTAGAAAGCTTAGGGGAAGAGGGTCCCTATAGCTCATTGAACGATGCAGAGAATCTGGCTTAGTCTTCTATGGAAGCAGAGCAGCTGAGGTCTGGCCGGGTTCTAGTCAGAAGGGTCTTTGTACACTAAAACAACCTCTCATTTGTTGAGAGTGAGTACAAAGATTTAGCTCTAAGGATGGTCTTCTCTTCATTGTTTGATTTTTATGCATTTATTTATTTATTTATTTTTTTAAAAGATTTTTTATTTATTTGACAGCGAGAAACACAGCGAGAGAGGGAACACAAGCGGAGGGAATGGTAGCGGGAGAAGCAGGCTTCCTGCCGAGCAGGGAGCCCGATGCGGGGCTCGATCCCAGGACCCTGGGATCATGACCTGGGCCGGAGACAGACGCTTAACGACCGAGCCACCCAGGCGCCCCGCATTTATTATTTTTTTAAAGTAATCTCTACACTCAATGTGGGGCTCAAAACCATAACCCTGAGATCAAGAGTAGCATGCTCCACTGACTGAGCCAGCCAGATGCCCCTGCAGTGTTTATGATAATAAAATTACTGCGGTGCCTGGGTGGCTCAGTCAGTTAAGCATCTGCCTTCGGCTCAGGTCACCATGCCAGGGTTCTGGGATCCAGCCCCACGTTGGGCAATCTGCTCAGCAGGAGGTCTGCTTCCTCTCTCTCTCTCTCTCTCTCTCTTTCTCTCTGCTGCTCCCCCTGCTTGTGCTTTCTCACTCCCAATGAATGAATGAATAAAATCTTTATAAAAAATAATAAAAAATTACTAATTACCCAGATGATTATAGAACTGGTTAAGCTGGTATGCTCATATACTTAACAGCAATAAAAAGGTAAAGAATATTAAAATATAGCAACTGGTATTTACAATATAGTAAATGAAAAAATATGTATTTTGTAAATTTAATTGTGTAATGAGCATTATAGTTACATGGCTGCCCTCCTTTGTAAATTTCCAGCTCTGGTGTAAATTTTGTACCATGATTTCCTCACTTCAGCTCAAGATCAAAGATTATTGCTGAATTAAGCCATACAACCATGCCATTTGATCCTCAGGGCCTCTTTTCTCATTTCTCATTGTGATTTTTCATAAGGATAGTTCCAGAGTTTTCTTATATTGTCACATCTATGTTGCCCTTCCTCATGTTTTCACATGACAAGAACACCTAAATTTCTTCCTTTCTTCCTCTTGATTCTATATTTCATTATCTGCAACCTCCAGCCTTTTTGATCTCTTCATTGATTGAAAAACTGTTCTCATAATTGTATGTAAAGAAGTCATATTTCCCTTAAAATCTTTGAGTACAGTGACCATTCTTGTTCATCTTTGTGTTCCTGGTGTTTGAAATTATTCCAGATTACCGTGAACTATAGTCCACAGTAGATATAGGTGGATACTGGTTGGTTCCAAGATACGGTCTGCAAGCTTCTTTTTTGAATTCAGAAGCATGTTTAAACAGTTGGAACCCCAGCAAAATTTCCATGTGATATTGTATTTTAAAGACAGATTTACATTATCAGTTATTTGGGTATCGAATGCATTTCTTCTGAAAGCAGTAAAATCAACTTTAGTCATTGATTTCAAACCCATTATTTCTGGATATACTTTATCTTTAGCAGTTGTGCTGCAAATGGAAGTAATTGGTAATCGTTTGATTCCTGGTTTGATAGTTAATATTTTCTACTTAAGAATTTTACATTTATTTATTTTTATTTATTTTTTTGAGAGAAAGCACACGTGCCTGAGTGGGGCTGGGGATGAGGGGCAGAGGGAGAGGGAGCAAGAGAATCTCAAGCAGACTCCAGGCCCAGAGCAGAGTCTGCCATGGGTCTGCATCTCACGGCCCTGAGATCATGACCTGAGCTGAAATCTAGAGATGGACGCTTAACCAGCTGAGCCACCTAGATGCCCCTCTACTTAAGAATTTTAAATTTAGATGCAGTTCGCAATTTCTCATTGAACAGATAATATTCAGAAACAGATTAATAGGAAAGTTGTTTTGAAATAGTTAAATTTTTCTAACAGTAGAATACAAATTTGCACTTTGTTTTTTATTAAGTAAGAATATTAGTAAAAGAATAATAGACACAAATAGCTTAATTTTTGCCATTGAGTAAGTACTTTATGAATAGAACTGAGTGTTGAGCATTTTTATAGAACATTTTTTTTAAAGCACACATGCTTAACAATTAGAGTTTTAAAAGCCTATTTGTATTACAATATTCTGTTCCACCTCTTTTTTCCTTTTAGGCCTCATTGCTACGATTTCAAAGTACCCTGGTAATAGCCGAGCATGCAAATGATACCTTAGCACCCATTACATTAAATACCATCACTGCAGCCAAACGTCTTGGAGGTGAAGTGTCTTGCTTAGTAGCTGGAACCAAATGTGACAAGGTGAGAAATTTTAAGGTCAACCATAGCAAATATAATCTCCATCAAGAGACAGGGAAAGATGACAACAGAGAATTATGCTGAGGACTGTAACCCAAACTGGGCTCTAATCCTCATTAAATGGCCAATGTCATAGTCATTACTACATGTGAAAAAGGAACTAAAAGGTTTGCTCACTAAGCATTTTGTCTTTTGAAATGAGGTAAAATACTTGATTTAGTTCTACTGGCGCCATCATGTGCCATCAGGTACCAAGTAGAATGATAATATTTGAGTCTCCTTAGAGGTTAATAGCCGATCCCTTTTTTTGTATTAATGAATATACTAGCTAACTGCTTTTAATTCCTGAAAGTGGTAAATCTGGAATATCATGGATTTTAATTTTTGATAGGTATAAGACTTCAAATGTAAGTACTATGCTTTTCAAACTATAGCTGTTAGTAAAAGGTGTTATTCGTTTTTGTTGTTGTTGAAATGAGATAACGGCTTTGTAAACTAACCCTCTAGAAAGGTGCAGGATCTGTACCACTGAGCTGCAGTGTAGTTGAAATCATGCTTCAGTTAAATTGAGCCACCAGTTCCCTCCCATACCATACAGGAGCTGCCAAATGTACAGTTGGGGACTTGAAATGTTATTTTCATATACTATTATTACCATATACTATTTTGAGAAAAATCAAAGCAGAAATAATTTTCTCTTTAGTTACAATCTTATTGTTTTGTCACAGTCCAGTCTGAAAGAAAAATAATACCTGTTTAAAGAAACTATTAATAGCTTAGGTACATTTCAGTTTTATACTGTTTTTTGTAGTTATTTATCATTAAGCAGTAAGTGTTTTTTCTGTATAGTGTCAGAAGCTTTTGCTGGTAAAAAAGATAGTTTTGATAGTACAAGATAGTCTGCCAGTGAATACTTGGTTCAGTAGAGGTACTCTGACAACCTTGGAAACAGTGAATATTGTTGCAGCCTTACCTTCCATTGAGTAGGGGCAGGAGGTACAGCTTTTCATGCCTACTCATCAGTGAATCAGCATGAAGGTAAACAAAAAGACAGAGACCATGGTATGGTTGTTATGTCTCTGCTAGAGCAAAAGCCAGTCTTGCTGTAATTAGAGAATAAAAGGGGGAATTCTACTTGCCTTCTGTATATAGGAAATCTGAGTAGTCAAAAAATTTTCCCAGAACTTCATTCTGATTCCACACAGGAAAAATGAGGAATTAAAGTAAAAATTATTTTGCTTTATCATAGATAAATATATGGGCAGGAACTCAGAAGTTGACAATGGACCACTATATACGATTTTTCTCTTGCCTGAATGCAACAATTTTAATGTCAGCAGAAAACATTATTGCCAAATAAAGTACAGTGGCCTGTACACCAGTGTGGTTAGGTCCTATTCTTTACCTCTAGGAAACCCATTGGCTGTGTTACTGTTTGTGTGTGTGAGAGAGAGAACCTAACCATTGCCTCATTTTCACCATTTCTAAAGTGATGAATTTACACTTGCATTAATTGAAAGGTAAAAAGTGTAATTTATAACTAAGTTTGAGTAGAGAGCTGTGGTAATTTGGGCTTATCCATTAATACTTTTCTTTTTCAAGGCAGGAATTTTTGTTTAAGATAATTGGTAGTAAGATCAATTGGCCTAAGATTTTTTTTTGTTAAAAATTTTTTTCTTCGAGAAATGAAATCTGGCCATTTGCAATGACGTGGATGGAACTGGAGGGTATTATGCTAAGTGAAATAAGTCAGTCAGAGAAAGAAAAGTATCACAGGATCTCTCTGATATGAAGAACTTGAGAGGCAAGGCGGGGGTTTGTGGGGGGGTGGGGGAGAGAAATGAAACAGGAGGGGATGGGGAGGGAGACAAACCATAAGAGACTCCTAGACTCACGAAATGAACTGAGGGTGGCTGGGAAGTGGGGGTGTAGGGATAGGGTGGCTGGGTTGTGGACATTGGGGAGGGTATGTGCTATGTTAAGTGCTGTGAAATATGTAAGCCTGATGATTCACAGACATGTACCCTGGGGCAAATAATACATTATATGTTAATAAAAAATATATATTTTTATATATATATGTATATATATGTACGTGTACCCTGGGGCAAATAATACATTATATGTTAATATAAAAATATATTTTTATAAAATAAAAATATATTTTATATATATATATATATATATAAAAATTTTTTTTTCACTTAAGTTGCCCTTTTTCTGTTAAGGACGGTTTCTATAGTTTAAAAAAAATGATTTCTGTAGTTGACCATCAAGATTTTATGTTCTGTTGATATTTGTAGTGGTGACTCTATTTGTATCTTTCTGTTAGATGGATAATTAAAAATTCTTTTAATTACAGGTGGTACAAGATCTCTGCAAAGTAGCAGGTGTAGCAAAAGTTCTGGTGGCTCAGCATGATACATACAAAGGCCTCCTTCCAGGTGAGCTTTTCCAGTGAAAAAAGTGTAGTGTCTGAAGTATGTTTGAATATAAGAATATGAAAATATTATGAAGTGTATTTATCAAATGTGTTTAATTCTCAGAGGAGCTGACACCATTGATTTTGGCAACTCAGAAGCAGTTCAATTACACACACATCTGTGCGGGAGCATCTGCCTTCGGAAAGGTGAGAAGATTGAGAATGTGGAATCTGATGTCATTAGTGGGAAGGGTTGGATTTCATTATGTTGAAAATGTACAACAGACTCTGTTTAGGTGACTAATCCTGGCTTTCTGAATTAATATGGTGGTTTTGCTAAAATTTATTCTTTTAAGACTTTGTTACAATTTTTTTTTTTTAAATGCCATCTCCATGTTTTCAGATTTTGTCACAGAGACAACTCTGTTCTTTCAAGATTTTGTCAATTATTAGAATGCTACTTCTGGATTTTCAAATTTTGTCATGGAGAAAACTAGGACATTGTTAAAAATTATTTTTCTTTAAAAACAATGTTGAATTTCTGTGTGTGTAGATGTCATTTGTCGTAGTAACCCATCTTAAGCGGTGGTTTATTTGGGTGGCTGATGGATATTTACAAAGGCCAAATTCTGTCTGCTTGGGGGATTTCGAAGGGCTATGTGGTAGTTAGAAACATCCTTAGGGTAAAGAAAGCTGTAATCTGGAGGAGGAGGCAAGATGGCGGAGGTGTAGGAGTCACAGAGAGCCCTGGGAATCAGAAGTCCAGCTAAAGAGGAGGAAATCACTCTAAAACCCGGCAAACACAACAGCAGAGAGAAGAGAATAAGAACAGCAATTCTAGGAGCAGAAAATCAACCACTTTCAGAAAGGTAGGACGTGTGGAAAAAGTGAATTTAAAGCGACAGGAAGAGAGACCCCAGGGGAGTGGCCGGCTCCCAGCAGCCACAGAGCCGCGGAGCACAAAATCCGGAACTTCTAGTCCGCTCCGCTGAGGGACATCGCTCCACAGGCTAACCGGGGGTTCAGCCCTCGCGGGAACAGGTGGTTTCAGGACCCGTGGGGTTGCCGAGGGACCAGGGGAGCCCGAGTGCAGCAGAGCTCCCAGGTATCAGGGCGGAGAAGCCGGCGGCAGAGAAGGAGCCATGCAACGCCACATGGGCCTACCTTGGACTATAGGAACTGAGACATATAGTCCATATAGGGCTGCTGTACTTAAGGCGGGGACCCCAGGGGAGGCAGCTCCGGAGACACCCCCTCCTTCCTCCTCCGGGAGGAGCGGTGCGAGAACGCGCAGCAGGAATCTGCTGGTTTGGGGACTCCAGACAGGGCTGCGCGCCACAGATAGAGGCGCTCTGCCTTGGGCTAGCTGAGCACAGAACGCTGACTGCGGACAAGGGAGACGGAAGTGATAACGGCTTTCCTTTAAGGGCCTGTGGAAGATCAAGGCGCCCAACACTCGGCTTCTCTGGGTCGGAGACTGGGAGGCCGCCATTTTCATTCCCGGCCTCCAGGGCGGTACGGA
>CM053609.1:21724824-21750847 GCA_028646535.1 Procyon lotor | reverse complement strand
AGGGGTGCGGTGGGTGGGTGGGTAGGGATAGGGTGGCTGGGTTGTGGACATTGGGGAGGGTATGTGCTGTTAAGTGCTGTGAAATGTGTAAGCCTGACGATTCACAGACATGTACCCTGGGGCAAATAATACATTATATGTTAATAAAAATTAAAAAAAAAAAAGCTGTAATTTGATCGTGTGCATTGTTATATGTCTGAAGAAAGAATATGCTATCAGATGATTAGTTACCTGCATGAAGTTTTAAAAAAGGAGGTAAATGAAGGGGGAGCCCAAGAGAATTTCTCACTGAGTTGTTCTTGCTCTCTCTAAGGCCATGGGTATTCTAATTCCCTTCTATCTCATTCTTAACAAGTTGCAGTTTTTAGTTTTAAAGATTACAAATTAGGTTGTACACAAATACATTTTTATTATAAAGGATGCATATAGTACAGTAGTATGCAGAGCAAGATATCAAAGTCCCCCTTTCTTCCCAACTCCCTCTTCCTGTTTCAGAAGTACAGGGGTTAACAGTTGTATGTTCTTTTAGTCCCTTTGCTATGGATTTTGAAATTATAATACCTATACACATTTTTTTTTTACTCTTAAAATGTAATAATATATCATGAATTGTTTTGTGACTGGTGGTTTTTACTTGAGTGTGTTTTGAAAAATAGAACATGTCTGTGTTGGTTTTTTAATGGCTGCATAATATTCCATATTTAGCCAAGGATGGACAGTTAGATTGTTTCTAATTTTTTGCTTTTGTAAACCTTGCTGTAAGGAAATGTGCCTGCACATACATCCTTGTATACATGTGCTGCTATTTACTTAGACTAGAGTTGTAGAAGGTAAATAGCTCAAAGACTGTGTACTTTTAAAGTTTTGAAATGTATTGCTAAATTGCTATCTTAAGAGGATGTCTCAGGATGCGTTCCATGAGTCACATGAGAGTGATTTGCCAACACCTGGTATTGTACATTTTAACATTTTTCTCCCAATCTGATGGGTGAAAAAATATATCTTTTTAAATTTTGCGTTTCTTTGATCATGAGATCAAATACCTTTTCATACAGTTACTGGTTTTTATTTCTTCTTTGAATTGTCTTGATTAGACTTTTCCTTTTACTGTCATAATTCTGTTGTAATTGATTTTAAAATATAAATTTGAGGAATAAGATATAATCTCTTAGATCAACTAATTATGTTGAGTGGTAATAACAGTGAGCTTCCAAGACCTTGATCTCTTTTTTTGCAAAATGAGTAGTGTTTGTGAATATTTGTGGTGCAATATTGCTTCTAGGCATGAATCACTACAAACCATGTAGAGAACTTGCAGAATAACCCATGTAAATTGTTGTAGTTTGTTTTTAACCTTTAGAATGATCAGTTTGAACTCATTAAATTTTTTCTTTTAAAGCTAACAGAATTTCTAGGCAGTAGCAGTGTAAACACATGAGTTTAATAAACAATTATTCTATTATTAGGTTGTCATGTTGTAGACTATCATAAATTTTTAGGGTTTCTTTTATAGAATTTAGTAATTGATAAGTGGTTCCACAGACCTATATGGCCTTGGGCTAGTCTTTTACCTTACAGAAGTCTGTTTTTCTGATACATAAAATGATGCAGTTTGACCAAGTGATGTCCAGGTGATACCAAAGAGAGATGTTGCTGGAGAAGATTATTTCAGAGGATTAACATCCAACTTCTGTTATAAGTGAACATTGAATTAAAAGATCTTTGTGGACCATTCTATCTCTGAAAGTTTTGATTCTGTGTTAGATGATTTAAACAAATTTCATGAGTCTTGAGTTTGTGGTGACAGTTCTCCGAAAAGATTATTAAACCAAGAAAGGGTGTTTGTTGCATCTAATTAGCTAGATTTTAGTAGTCTGACATTGATTGCTGTGTTGTAACATATGGGAGTTTTTTTTTTTTTTTTTTTAAGGTTTTATTTATTTGCGAGAGTGAAGGAGGGAGAGAGAGAAAGTGGAGGAAGGGAGGTGCAGCGCAGAGCTAGAAACAGACTCGCTGCTGATTGAGGAGTCTCATGCGGTGCTCCATCCCAAGACTTTGGGATCATGACCTGAACCAAAGGCAGAAGCTTAATTGACTAAGCCACCCAGGCACCCAACATATGAAAGTTTTGAGAAGGGTCACATGAGAGTAGCTGGTGCTGTAGCCTCTGAAATGGTTTGAAATGAGAAAGAATCCATTAGATGAAACTAAGCAATCTGCTCTATGACAGTCCTTTACCAACTGTGATTTTAAGATAGACACTTTTATACTGGTGTGCTAGAATTTAAAAATCTGTCATATTTGTATGTATGAAGAAACACTCTGACAGTTGTGCCTCTCTTCTGAAACCAATGTGGTCAAGCCTGCTTGGATAGTGTAGAGACAGATCTGTTCACCATCTACCCTCTCAGGACATTTAAATGAAAGATCAGACCTGGAGAAACATATGCCTTTAAACACCATGTCAGTTTTTTTCAAGATGTGCTAAAATGAAACATCGGATGATGGAAGTATAAAATATATTAAGTTTCAAGCAATTTAGAAAGTTTAACTATAAAAAGAGACACAGTCTGCATAACATAATGTTTGTAATAGAATTTCTTCAGCCAGGTAACAAGCCTTTCCTGAACAGTTAAAGAAGGTGATTTAAAAAAAGAATTACTTAGTGAAGCAGGCTTTAGATACTATCAAATTTGATTTGTTTTGAAAGTAGGTATCTTTTAAACTTCTTATTTACCAAGTTAGAAGTATGTTTAATGGCATTTTAATTGTTTTCCCAAATGCTTTATTTTCTAATTTTTTCTGTGGTTTTATAAACTGTGGTACTTTTCAGTAGTTCTATCGTGGTTGAAAGAGGACTCCTGTATAATAAAGGTAAAAATAAACTGAAAATTAGAAGATCTTTCCTGTTGTAGATCTAACATGAGGAAAATTGACTCGGGCTGTCAACACTTGTTAGCATCAGTATATTTAAAACCACTTACAGGATAGGACACAAGAGGAATGGAAGACACAAAACCTCTACCCTAGGGGTGCTTAAGTTTACTTGAGAGTCATTATAAGTATGTATATTAAAGTTATTTTAAAACAAACTATATGTTAGTGCCAATTAAATAGTATAATTGTACATGCATGCAGGAGGATACAGAAAAGGAGTAATTAGAGGGCAATCTTGGGAGAATTCTTAGAGAACAAAGAGGATTTGGGGATGGAATTGAGGAGAGGAACTTGAATACTGTTATAGTGGGAGTTTGCTAGAGATGGTTTCATGTACCAAGTATGTAGAAAGCTCTGTAAAATTCAACTATTTGTGTGATAAAAGCAATGTGAGGTGCCTGGATGGCTCAGTGGGTTAAGCATGTGACTTAGGCTAAGGTCATGATTTCTGAGTCGAGGGATGGAGTCCCACGTTGGGCTCCCTGCTCAGCTTTGGGTCTGCTTCTCCCTCTCTCTCTGCACTCCCACCCCTACTTGTTGGCACACTCATGTGCACTCCCTCTCAAATAAATAAGTCTTTAAATTAAAAAAAATAAAAGCAACACTTCACCTTTTTTTATTACACTCAGATGATGTTATCATCTAAGGAAACCTTTGAAACTAGAAAGTATGGACATTCTGTCTTCACTAACTCTTTTTAGAGCCCTAGAAATCATAGAATTTTAGACTAAAACTAGGAATTCTCTTTCTGTCATTCATGAGGTGAAGTAATTGAGACCTGGGGATATTGTGGCTTTTCCAGTGTTCTCTGCTAGTGAAGGCACAACGCACATATCTATTTCAAAGAAGTTATGTGCACATACAAGGAAAAGCGTTGACTTTAATCTTGTTGCTCCTGTACATATTATACAGGCTGTGCTTCACCTTTCTCATTCTTGTCTGCTTTATGGTTATGTAGGATTCCATTATATGGATGAGCTAGAATTAATAGACCCATATACCCTGTTGATGGATATTTAGATTAGTTTTGATCTTTTTTAATGCAATACTGAGTTTTTAAAAAGGTGAAAATGTCTGCTTTGAAATCTTTTCTTTCATATACAGTAAGTAAATATATACATGTGTAATCTGTTTTAGTATTTGAGAATTATACTACTCTTCTAAATATTTTTCTGTTTTAACTAAATTTAGTAATCTATAATGGTCACACTTTGTGAGTGATGTTCATTAAAGCAAATATCATATCTTGTAATTCAACATATTGAGTTAAGATGGTTTATTACTGTAAAACTCTTGATGTAGTTATAGTAATGATAGACTCTTACTTAATCTCAAAGACTATCTAAAAATTGTGCTTGAAGTTACAGTATGTCTAATGATGCATATGAAATACAAAATATTTGAATTAAAATTTTTGCAGAGTATGCATTTTCAGAATGTTAGTGTTGATAGTTGAAAGCCATCCATAAGTGTATATGTGTGTAATTCACTGTCATTTTTGCTTTTAGAATCTTTTGCCCAGGATAGCAGCCAAACTTGATGTTGCCCCAATTTCTGACATCATTGCAATCAAGTCTCCTGACACATTTGTGAGAACTATTTATGCGGGTGAGTAACCAAGGAAAATAATTAATCAGCATGTTAACTTTTCGTGAATTTTAAAAGCAGAAATTAATTTGAAAATAGTATTTTAAACGAGTCATACACTTGCTTTAAATGGGCCATCTTAAGCATGTATGAGAAAAATCTTAATCCTAGATTTGCTGCTAGACTATGACAGGACATTGTGTTTGATAGATTCAGAGCACGGTTCTTTCCTGCTTGGTTATTCAGTTTACAGAGCAATGAGATTTTTCAAGTCATCAATAAAAATTAGATTCACTATTTAATACATTTGGTAAGTGGCACCTGGAGAAGCAAAACTTTTCCACTTAAAAAAATAGTTTTCTTTGGCAAAAATTAGCAAGTCAGGAAACAACAGATGTTGGTGAGCATGCGGAGAAAGGGGAACCCTCCTACACTGTTGGTGGGAATGCAACCTGGTACAGCCACTCTGGAAAACAGTAGGGAGGTTCCTCAAAAAGTTGAAAATAGAGCTATCCTACGACCCAGCAATTGCATTACTGGGTATTTACCCTAAAGATACAAACATAGTGATCCAAAGGGGCACGTGCACCCGAATGTTTATAGCAGCAATGTCCACAATAGCCAAACTATGGAAAGAACCTAGATGTCCATCAAGAGATGAATGGATAAAGACGTGGTATATATATACAATGGAATACTATGCAGCCATCAAGAGAAATGAAATCTTGCCATTTGTAACGACATGGATGGAACTGGAGGTAAAATAAGTCAGTCAGAGAAAGACAATTATCAAGGAGAGTGGGGGAAAGAAATGAAACAAGATGAGATGGGGAAGTGGGGAAGGAGACAAACCATAAGAGACTCCTAAACTCACAAAACGAACTAAGGGTGGCTGGGAGGTGGGGGGGTAGGTATAGGGTGACTGGGTTATGGACATTGGGGAGGGTTTGGGCTATGGTAAGTGCTGTGAAATGTGTAAGCCTGACGATTCACAGACATGTACCCTGGGGCAAATAATACATTATATGGTAATTAAAAAACAATAGTATTCTTAATCTCCACTGCCTCTACTCCCTTTCCATCTGCATCAAGAAACTCATTTCAGTATTTCTTTAGTTGGTTGATCTTCTGCTAAGCACAGTGGTCTCTAGTGGGGCTAGAGAAGGCAGTGGACTCTGTTTTTTCTGATTGAAATTGTGTGTTTCAATTTAATGATCAGTTCTCAAATTAGATCTTTCATCTTTAGTAGAGTTTGAGGGGAAATATTGGTCTAGTTCACTCTTATGTGATTGCTAATCCATAAGATATGTCTTAAGTTCTTTTAAAATCTTGGTGTGTCACACCTCTTGTTCTTTATGTCCTATCATGTTTTCTTTCTTTTTTAAAAAAGATCTTATTTGAGAGAGAGAGAGAGAGCGAGAGCACCTATGTGTGCATGAGCAGGGGGAAAGAGTGGCTTGGAGGGAGAAGCAAACTCCTCGTGAGCAGGGAACCTGATGCTGGGCTCCATCCTAGGACCCTGAGGTCACAACCTGAGCTGAAGGCAGACGCTTAACTGACTGAGTCACCCAGGTGCCCCTGCCCTATCATGTTTTCATTCATTTTCCTCTTTTAGTAAGCCTAGTAGCTGCATTCCTGAGTTGTTGCAGCTCATTTTCTTGAGTTACTGACCGTTTGTGGAGAAGGAAGCTTTTGTTTATATTCCTTTTAGAAAGAGTATGCCTTTTTAGTGTGGCTGACTAGCCTATTCCAATTTCTTGCTTCCAGGCAGGTCAGCACTTGTCCTGCTTTTAAAAACATTCAAGGTTATACAAATATCCACTGATAAGTTCTGTCAGTGTTATGCTCCTTTTTCCTGTACTGAGTAGAGATAGAAAACAACTGGTTCAAAGTTATTTTTTCTTTGTTTTCATGAAGTAAATTCTGAACTTCAAAGGATTACTTGCCTTTCATGGATATTTTAAAAAAAATAAATTGTGTATTTTAGGAAATGCTTTATGTACAGTGAAGTGCGATGAGAAAGTGAAGGTATTTTCTGTCCGAGGTACATCTTTTGAAGCTGCAGCAACAAGTGGAGGTAGTGCCAGTTCAGAAAAGGGTGAGTGTTCATTTGAAATTTGTATTTGTTTCTTGTTTTTCAGTTCACTGATTATATTATTATTATTATTATTATTTTCATTTTTTAAAAAAGACTTTACTTATTTATTTGACCAAGAGAGAGAGATCACAAGTAGGCAGAGAGGCAGGCAGAGAGAGAGAGGGGGAAGCAGACTCCCTGCTGAGCAGAGAGCCAGATGCGGGGCTTATCCCAGGACCCTGAGATCATGACCTGAGCCAAAGGCAGAGGCTTTAACCCACTGAGCCACCCAGGTGCGCCTACTGATTATAATCAGTATTATAATTAGAATAAGATATGGCCTCTAGTTAAATTTCTTAAACAATGTCTGAAAGCTTAGTCTAAATATTTCCAAGCTTTCCAAAAAGAAGAAATATTTATAATGTGCCTTTTTCATATCAATTTTGGTACTAGTATAGTTGCTTTGATAGATCAAAAGGATGTTGCTTTACCTTTTTCTCACTGTTTTATAATACTTGGGAGACTCGGTGTAATGGAAGAATGTAATTAATAGTAAATATCATATTTGAACCTCATAGAGGGTTATTGCAGTTTTATAGATAGACTCAGAATTAAATGACTTCTCAAAGGTTGTATAGCTAACGAGGTGAAGGCTGGAATCTAATCCCTTCAGTTCTTTCCAGAAATCAGAGAGAAATCCAGAAATGAGAAGCACAAAAAATTCATAGTAACTAACAATTCGTTAGTTCAACAATTCGTTCATGGAACGAATTCTTTATATGTTTCTTTTAAAAATTGCTATTATTTAATTTTAACTCACGGTCTTTGTTTTGTTATCTGTATCAATGTATGCAGCATCAAGTCCTTCCCCAGTGGGGATAGCAGAATGGCTTGACCAGAAATTAACAAAAAGTGATCGACCAGAGCTAACTGGGGCCAAAGTGGTGGTATCTGGTGGTAAGCGGAATATTATAATTTAGTAATTTTAAAAGATGTTGTAAACTTAAAATTTTATTAGTATTTATTTTAGATGAGCACAGATATATATATATATCTATTTTTTTTTTTTTTAAAGATTTTATTTATTTGACAGAAACACAGCGAGAGAGGGAACACAAGCAGAGGGGATGGTAGCAGGAGAAGCAGGCTTCCTGCCGAGCAAGGAGCCCGATGCGGGGCTCGATCCCAGGATGCTGGGATCATGACCTGGGGCGAAGGCAGACGCTTAACGACTGAGCCACCCAGGCGCCCCAAGCACAGATATATTTTTTTAAAGTGTAAGAAATATGTAGGTTGCAAGTATTACTCCCATTTTACCAATTAGGAAAATGAAATCATGAACTTTGTAACACAGTTTGGGCTCTCAGTTGCACATCTGTATCACTGGCACTAGGGGGAGCATGGTGCAAGTCATCTCCATAGTTGTATAGAATGGAGTTTCTGTTTACTTAATTTGTTGTTGTTTTTTTTCCTGTCTTCTTCAATGAGGTCGGGGTTTGAAGAGTGGAGAGAACTTTAAGTTGTTATATGATTTGGCAGATCAACTACATGCTGCAGGTAAAGTTATTTTGTTTAGTAGAAAAATACTCCCTTTTTGTTGGAAATATTTTTTCTTTATTATTTCATTTATATATAAGTCACTCGAGGCTGCAGATTCTTTTGCTTTCTCTGGTTTTCAACTTTTTTCTCTGAAATGGTTTTTCTTAGTTGCCAAGTAAGTGGTCTAGCATTCAGTGTGGAGAGGGTCCTTGTGCTTTTTTATTGTTTATGTGACACTCTTAAATTTGCAAAATCTTTGTTGTTTCTCCATTTTATGTATGTATGTATGTATGTGTTTAAAGCTTTTTTTATTTATTTGAGACAGCAAGAACGAGAGTAGGGTGAGAAGCAGAGGGAGAAGCAGATTGCCTACTGAGCAGGGAGCCTGATGTGGGGCTCCATCCTAGGACTTGATCCTGGGGCTCTGTGATGGTGATCTCAGTAGAGGGCGGCCACTTAACTGACTGAGCCACCTAGGTGCCCCTGTTTTTCTGTTAAAATACTTTTTTAAATGTCAGCTTCAGTGCCTACTTTAGATTCAGGAATGCCTTTGTTTTTTCTCATTATTGGTGGTCTGATATCAGTCTCTCATAAAAATAGAAATTAATGGTATTTTAAAATTGTAGTTAACCATTTATAGGAAAGATAGAATGTATTAAAAATGTACTGATGAGACTTGACTGGTTTTGAAATCAGAAAATTGGAAATATTTTAGTTTTTAATTATAGAACTATTGCATGAATATAATCTTTTTAGGCTATTTTTTTTTTTTTTTAAAGATTTTATTTATTTGACAGAAACACAGCGAGAGAGGGAACACAAGCAGAGGGAATGGTAGCGGGAGAAGCAGGCTTCCTGCAGAGCAGAGAGCCCGATGGAGGGCTCGATCCCAGGCCCCTGGGATCTGACCTGGGCCAAAGGCAGATGCTTAGCTACTGAGCCACCCAGGCGCCCCGAATATAATCTTTTTAGAGTGGGGTGCCTGGGTAACTCTGTTGGTCAAGTGTCCCAACTTCTGATTTTGGCTCAGGTCATGACCTCAGGATTGTGAAATGGAGCCCTATGTCAGGCTCCACACTGGGCATGGAGCCTGCTTAAGATTCTCCCCCCTGCCACTTTCCCCTCCCTCCCTGCTTAAGATTCTCTTTCTCTCTCCCCATCTCTCTCTCTCTCTCAAAAGAAGTCTCCATTCTTTTCCTTTTTCCCCTTTTTAAGAGTTTTGTGTATAACTTTCCAGGTATTTCATATGCTTTTATATTGGCTAATATATGTACTCATATTAACAGTAATGGTATTGTCTGAATAAAGGCATGATATTGACTATAATCAAATGGTTTTATTTGAGGGTGTTTATTTCATTCATTTATTCTTTAGTTGAACAAATATTTATTGTCTGGCATATGTCAGGTATTATTTTAGGAACTGGGAAATAGCAGTGAGCAAAATAAGCAGTCTTTCCCCTTGTGGAAGTTACATTTGTATTTGGGTGAGACTAGTATTAGTTTTCTGTGGCTACTGTAACAACTCTGTGGCTGTTAACTCTGTGACTTAAAACCACTGAAAATTATTCTCACAGTTCTGGATGCCAGAAGTATGTTGAAATCATAGTGTTGGCAGGACCACACTTTAGGAGCAGATCTGTTCATTTCCAGTTTTTAGAGGCTGCCCCAACATTCCTGGGCATGTGGCTACATCACTCCAGTCTCTGCCTCTGTCTTCAAATCACCTTCTTCTCTGTGTATCTGTATCAAACCTCCCTCTGTATCCCTTTTATAAGGATACATGTGATGACATTTAAGGGACCACTTAGATAATTCAGGATAAGCCCCTTAAGATCCTTTATATCATATCTGTTGCCATATTGGTAATACAGGGAATTAGACAGTGAATATATCTTTGGAGGGGCCATTTTTCTGCCTACCATAGATACTAAATATAATAAATTAGTATATGATAGTATGTTAGAGGATAATAAATGCTATGAAAAGGAGGAGGAGTTTAGAGAGGAAAGATGTCCGTTTTAGGTAAGATGGTCAGAGGAGGCCTTAATAAGGAGACATGTGAACAAAGTTTTATTTTTTATTTTTTTTAAAGATTTTATTTATTTATTTGACAGGGAGAGAGATAGCCAGAGAGGGAATACAAGCAGGGGGAATGGGAGAGAGAGAAACAGGCTTCCTGCTGAGCAAGGACCTGATGCAGGGCTCCATCCCAGGACCCTGGATCATGACTTGAGCCGAAGGCAGACGCTTAATGACTGAGCCGCCCAGGCATCCCTGAACAAAGGTTTGGTGGAAGTGAAGAAGCAAACCATGAGGAGATCTGAGAGAGAGAGAATGTTTTGGGTAGAGGGACCAGTAAAGTACAAAGCATCCAGCTAAGGGAGAAGCATGACTGGTTTATGTGATGAATAGCGAGGAGGCCAGTGTGGCTGGAAAGTGCAAAAAGGGAGAGTTATAAGAGATAAGATTGGGAGTAATAGACTAGTCCACATAGGGCATTATGCGCCTTAGTAAAGAGATTGCTTTTCTCTGGATGAAATAGAAAACCATTGAAAGATTTGAGTAGAAAAGTCATATGACCTGACACTCTACTACAGTTTCCAGCATATATATGTGTAGGGGGATAAGTGCATTAATAGGGAGATCAATAAGGAGGCCATTTTAATCATTTAGGTGAGAGATACTGGTTGTTTGGATCAGTTAATAGCAGTAGATGTGGGGAGAAATAGTTTTAGGATATATAGTTGAAGGTAAAGAAACTGGGATTCCTTGACTGATTGGATATATGTATTATGAGAGAGAGTTTTTATCTGGCAGTTGGCAGGATGAAGTTATCATTAGCAGAATCGGTAAAGACACCAAGTGGCACAGTTTCCAGGGAGAGATCAGGAATTCCATTTTGGGCATATTAAGTTTTGAGCTAGCAATTAACAAACAAGTAGAAATGTCAGTTAAACTGTGGTATAGGAATGTGGAGATCATTGGAGAAGTTTGGGCTGGAGTATAAATTTGGGAATCAATTGCATTTAGATGGTATTTAAAGCCATGAAACTCAATGACATCACCAAGGGAGTGAGTGTAAATAAAAAAGAAGTCTCAGATAAACCGTAGACACTGTAGGATTAAAAGGTAGAGGAGAAGGAGGGAAAGAAGACCAGAAGGATCGGTCAGTAAGGCAGCAAAACCAGTACAGAGAGCATGATGTTTTGGAATCCAAGTGAAGTGTTTTAGTCAAGTATTGTAATAGGTCAAGAAAGATGAGGACTGAGAGTGACTAATTTAGTAATTTAGAAGTCATTGGTGACTTTGAGCATTTTTAGTGGAGTCGTAGGGGCAAAAACCTCAGTGGAATGGATTTAAAAGAATGATACTAAATAGTGGTTACATGACTATCACTTTATGATAAACCAGTACATTTGTAATTTGCATGTGTTTTTGTACGTGTTGCTATTTTTAAGAAAGTTTTTAGAAATAGATTGGGAGGCCTGGAACCGGAATCAATACAGACAGATCTTTAGAGAGATTTTGCTATATGGGAAAACAGAGAAATGAACAGTATTTAGGGGGGAATGAGGTCAACAGAAGGATGTTTTGAAGAGGGAACAAATAATAGCATCCTTCTGTGCTGATGGGAATGCTCCAGTTGAGACGGAAAAATTAATCATGCAGGAGAGGGAGGGAAGAGTTGCTGGAGTGGTGTCCTAAGTAGGCAAAAGAATATGGGCAATGGACACAGCTGTAGGTTGATGGCTGTATGTTAGTTGGAGCATGTGGAAGTTTGCTGTGATGATATCAGTTTCTTAAGTGAAATAGAAAGCAAGGTCATTGACTGAGAGTGAGGATGGTAAAGAGTATTGGATGTTAGATGAGAGAAGAAAAGATATGAAATTATAGTTTAGGAAACAAAGAGCTAAGGCCTATTTATTTAATAGGTAATTAAATAAATACCTATTTATTTAGGTATAAATATAATTTATATATATTATACCTAATATACCTAAATATAAATTTAGGTATAAATAAATAGGTAAATAAATACCTATTTATTTAATAGGTAGATTAAATAGGGTAAAACCCAGTTCACGTAGCTTTCTGTTGGTGTTTTTCTCCAGTTATGCTGGAGAAAACTGAACTATAGGGGGACAGGTATGGAAAATGTAGAGAGGTCATTTATCTGTTAACTGTTTATCTGTTAATCTGTTAACTAGAGATGGAGAATTTTCCAGTTGAGTGTGATCTCCAAGGCAAGGAGATTGAAGGCCTATGCAATGAAGTGATTAGAGTCATTGATCATAGAATTTAAGCTAAGTTAAAGAGGAAACAACATCGTGGGGGTCAGCAAATAGAGATGTAGATCTCACTGAGGTCAGAGGATTGTTGGAGCTGGGTGCAAAGGGAATCCCAGCCAGAAATAGTAGGTCACAGAGAGACATTGGAAATTGAGATTGTCAAGGGATATTGGTAATGGAAGGTTGGGGATATAACCATGGGTGTGGCTGAGGACACAATGATTGGAGAAGAGTTTAAGGAACCAAGAGGCCAGATGTTGAGATCTCTGAGAATTAAGACAAATATTGGAGAAAGTGGCATTGGCCCAGAAGCTAAAAATCATTGAGAAATGAAGGATAATGGACTTGTGGTTAATAGCAGACACAGCAATAAATCAGTGACATGATCTGGTGACATGAGATTCAAAGCTGAAGACTTTTGAGGAGGAAGGAAGGAGAACTTTCTGAAGGTGTTGATGGAGAGTCCCACCTCCAGGCCCAGTGGTGTGAAGATGGTGACAGAGAAACACCTATTGGAACGGACTGCAGGGGAATTGTTGTCCTCAGGGAGGGTCTAGACAAATGGGAAGATGGATGTAGATTAGGGAGTATGCAGGGCATTATGGGGATTAGTGTGTGGATTAATGAAGGATAACCTTTGAGTCTGGGCCTTATTGTAGTGACTGAAGTAAGTAAAAGGCAGTATGTGACCAGTCCTCACTCAGGTAGTGTTGAGACTGTACATGTTAGGAGGTAGTGACTTCCTTTTGTCCTCTCTAAATGAAGATGAAGAGGACTTCAGGCTCCTTCTTGACCTCTGCTGTGAGAGGGGTGACTTTACTCCAAGTACAAGCCTCCTTGTTGACTCCTGCTGAAGGAAGATGAAAGGCTACTTCTCATTTTTTTTTTAGATAGGTTAAAACTTATCTTGTGTTATGTGTAACTTGTCTTTATCTGGTCACAGGAGATGATATCATAGTACCTTCAAAGGTTGTGAAGTTACTGCATCAAGGAGCATTATATAATAGCGTGCCAAACAGATTATCATGTATATTTTATGAGTGCTTAGATGCCTTTTTGATAAAGCAGAGAACTTCAGCCAAATTTAAAATTTTATCCTTAGGTATAAATACAAGGCATTTCTTGAAGTTTTGTGTGTAAAATGAACTAGTACTTCATTTTAGAATTCTTGATCAGTGATAAGGGGATTTTTTTTTAAAACAAGGCCTTTATAAATTTGTAGTTGTACTTATCAGTGTCTTTTTATACAGTTATTAGTGAATATCCCAACAAGCTGATGAATAGAGCTTAAAATGACAATATGTTTTCCCTTTTAGTTGGTGCTTCTCGTGCTGCTGTTGATGCTGGCTTTGTTCCCAATGACATGCAAGTTGGACAGACAGGAAAAATAGTAGCACCAGTGAGTATTGCAATAAAATACGCGATGCAAAATTCTATAGGGATAAAAAGTTTGTATGTATATGTGTGTGTATATTTTTATTTGTTGAATAACCCTCTCAGATACTTTTCAGTGTGTCTAAGCACTTAGCCATTACGGTGGTGAACATGTCCTTACAAGGTCTGTGGATTTCTTGGTCTCAGTAAGATGCTTAGCAGTTCTTAAATCTGGCATTGTCTTTCAGATTTTTTTTTTAAGTTTTTACTTAAATTCCAATATCTTGGGATGCCTGGATGGCTCAGTCAGTTACGTGTCTGACCCTTGATTTCAGCTCAGGTCATGATCTCAGGGTCATGAGTTCAAGCCCCATGTCAGGCTCTGTGCTGGGCCTGGAGTCTGCTTGGGATTCTCTCTCTCTCCCTCTCTCTCTGTCATTCCCCACTCTCTTTCTCCCTCTCTTTTAAAAAAAAAAATCCAGTGTCTTTTGGATTTTTTTTTTAAAGATTTTATTTATTTATGGGGGGGGAGAGAGAGAGATCACAAGTAGGCAGAGAGGCAGGCAGAGAGAGAGGGGGAAGAAGGCTCCCCACTGAGCAGAGAGCCTGACACGGGGTTTGATCCCAGGACCCTGAGATTATGACCTGAGCCAAAGGCAGAGGCTTAACCTACTGAGCCACCCAGATGCCCCAAAGGGTGTCTTGCCTCCCCGTTGGGGAATTGAACCCTGGTCTCCCGCATGACAGGCGGGGATACTCACCACTATACTAACGAGGATGGCTGGATTTTTTTAAAGCAGTGAAACACTGTCAAATTCATATTTGATATTTCATATCAAAATCTTTCCTTTTTTTTCTTTTTAAAGATTTTATTTATTTGACAGAGAGAGAGAGAGGGAACACAAGCAGAAAGAATGAATGGGAGAGGGAGAAGCAGGCTTCCCGCTGAGCAGGGAGCTGGATGTGGGGCTTGATTCCAGGATCATGGGATCATGACCTGAGCTGAAGGCAGATGCTTAATGACTGAGCCACCCAGGTGCCACACACATAAAATCTTTAAAAAAAATTCACATCACAATACTAAATATAAAATTGGTGAAAATAACATTTTATTAGTAAATGGATTTTATAAGTTCACACTAATGTTTATTGATAAAAACTGTATTAATGAACAGAGAATCTTGAAGTCAGGAGCTGTGAATAATTGTCTCATCCTGAACACCTACTTTATCTCTCTTATTTTTTCTAGCTGCATGAAATTCAGAAAATTCTGAATTTCCATATAGCTAAGTGATACTAGAATAATTTTCGGTTAAACCTATCTAGGGACGCCTGGATGGCTCAGTTCTTAAACGTCTGCCTTCGACTCAGGTCATGATCCCAGAGTTTTGGGATCAAGCCCCTCATCGGGCTCTCTGCCCAGTGGGAAGCTTGCTTCTTTCTCCCTCTCCCACTCTTCCTGCTTGTATTCCCTCTCTCGCTGTCTCTCTCTCTCTGTCAAATCAATAAATAAAATCTTAAACAAAACAAAACCTATTTAAAACTTAGAAAATAAATACTTTGGTTTTAAAATTCAGTCACAGGCACCTGGGTGGTTCAGTTGGGATAAGCTTCTGCCTTCGGCTCAGGTCATGATCCTAAGGTCCTGGGATCGAGGCCCACATCGGGCTCCCTGCTCAGGGGAAGCCTGCTTCTCCCTCTCACGCTTTCCCTGCTTGTGTTCCCTCTCTTGCTGTGTCTCTCTGTTAAATAAAGAAATAAAATCTTTAAAAAAAAAAAAAAAAATTCAGTCACTAACCATATCTAATCACATTAGGTTTTAATTACATGGGTTCACATTACATGGGTAGACATCTTCAGGCTTGAATTTACAAAAGATCAGACCCATAATGTTCCTAATTAATACTTCTATAAGAGATTCAGAATGCACTGAGGTGGCAGACAAACTTTTATTTAGCTTGACTAAAAGCACTTTTTAAGTAGAATATCTGAATGATGGAATGACCAATGGCATCCTTATCTGTATTAAAAATAAATTTTGGGGTGCCTGGGTGGCTCAGTGGGTTAAAGCCTCTGCCTTTGGTCCAGGTCATGATCTCACGGTCCTGGGATCGAGCCCCACATCGGGCTTTCTGCTGGCAGGGAGCCTGCTTCCCCCCCTCTTTCTGCCTCCCTCTCTGCCTACTTGTGATCTCTCTCTCTCTGTCAAATAAATAAATAAAATCTTAAAAAAAATGTCATACAGTCAGCTTTCTTCAACATTGCCATATAGAATTAAATTTTTTCGTAAGGAATTTAAATATATTGAACAATATATTGTAATAAATATAAATTTATATTATATATTATTAAATATATATTTATATATTTAATATAATTATATTATATATAAATATATATAAATATATAATATAAATAATTATTTATTTAATATAATATATATTAAATATATATTTATATATTTAATAATATAAATATTTTATATATTTATCTATAAATTATATATTTATTTATATAAATATATTTATAAAATATAAATATTTAAATATGTAAATATATATTATAAATATAAATATATTTAATAAATATATAAAGACTTTCTTTAATATAAATCGTATAATCCCCAGAGATTCTGATTCATTAACTCTGCGTCAGGCCTGGTCATGTATATATGTAGGTATTTGTGTGTGTGTGTGTGTGTGTATACACATGTGTTTAAGCTTTAAAACTTTTGAAACAATCTAGGGGTGCCTGGGTGACTCAGTTTAAACATCTGGCTCTTGGTTTTGGCGCAGGTTATGATCTCAGGGTAGTGAGATCATGTACCTTGTTGGGCTCCTCCCTGAGTATGGAGCCTTCTTAAGATTATCTCCCTCTGCCCTTCCCCTGTCTGCTCATGCACATGTGCATGCTCTTGCTCTCCAAAAAAAAAAAAAAGAAAAAAAAAACCCAAAAAACCTTTTGAAACAATCTCAAGTGTACAGAAAACTTGGGAGCGTAGACCAAAAACCTTTATTTTTGTGGAGCGTTTGGAAGTAAGTTTCTGAGATGATACTCTATCATTCCCAGATATGTTATGTAGAACGTTCTCTTATATAACCACCATACAACTTTTAAAATCAGAACATTACAAGTCATACATTAATTTCATCTTATCATCAGATCCCATTCAGGTTTTGCCTATTGTCCAGTAATGTCCTTTATAGCAAAAAGGTTTAGCTCAGAATCACATGATGCCTACAGTTGTCATAAATCCTTTCATCTTAAACAGATCCTGTCTTACCTGGACTTTCATGACTTTGCCATTTCTGAGGATTAAAAGATAACTATTTTGATGAGTAGAATGTCCCTCAAATTAGGTTCGTCTTGTTTCCTCACAATTCAGTTTAGGTTATATATCTTTGACAGGATTATCACAAAAGTGATATTTCATCCTGTCAGGTGGTACACAATTTCATTTTGTCTTGTTACTAATGATTTTCACTTTGATCTTCTCGTTAAGGTGGTATCTGTGAAATTTCTCTGCTATAAAGTTACTTTTCTCTTTGTAATTAGTGTTTTATGAGGAGGTACTTTGAAATGATGTGAACATTCCAATTGTCCTTAGACTTTCAATTCATATATTTATATCAGTATGGACTTTTGATTCCCATTTTACTGAGTGGATGAATATCCATCGTCATTATGGTCGTACAAATAGTCCCATGTTTGGCCAGTGAGATTCTCTTAAAGGTGGCTTCTGTGTCTTTTTTGATGTGTTCCCATTTTTCTCTGAGTGCTTGCTTACTTTCTAACAGAACAATATGTTCAGGCTCATTTTGTACTTATCTCAGCCCTGGAATCTGTCTTGTCTTTATAAAGAGCGCTGGTTCTGTTTATTTATCTGAAGAATAAATAATATTCTTCATATTATTTAGCAGCCAACAGCTGGATGTTAGCTGCTTTCATTGCTATTGGGATATTGTTATTTCCAGGACCTCTCAGTGAAAAAACTAGGGAATGTGCATAGCTATGTGTATGTGTAGGCACATACACACACATTTACATCTGTATTTCTGTGTCAGTCTCTATTCTATATATTGAAAACCATAGTTTACTTTGATACTGCGTGTTCCGGTCTAATACTGCAGGATCAATTCTAGTTCTCTCCCTTTTCTCGTCTGTAATGCCCTTCTCCTACAGCAAATAACCTGGACCCTGCCCTGCACAGATGCCCTCCTTGCCCCACTCAGATTCTGACACCCTGCACTGAACAGTCCTTGCATATAGATACCCTCCCTGCTTTGCTTGGACTCCGATACTCCTGTCTGGATAATTTCTTCCCAAAGTACAATTTTACATTCCCACTAACTGTGTATTTGGGTTCCAGTTGCTCTTCATCTTTACCAACATTTGGTGTTTAAGCTATTGAATGGTGAATATGTAGTGGTACCTTATTGTGGCTTTAATTTGCATTTGCCTGATATGTAATGATGATGAACATTGCTGTGTTTTGGGGATTCACGTGTCTTCCTTAAGACATGTCTTCCTAGAATGTCTTTTAATTCTTTGGCCCTTTTTTATTGCTTGTCTTTTTGTTATTGAAATGTGACCATTATGTATGTATTGTGTGTGTGTGTGTGTGTGTGTGTGTGTGTGTTACTTATATAATAATATAGTTATAATGTAGGAGTGTTTTGTCAGATATGTTTTGGAGATATTTCTTGCAAGGTGAGGCTTACCTATTTATTTTCTTAATGGTATCAAGTTGAGAAACTTACCTTCCGTTCCCGTTTTTTTGAGAGTTGTTGCCATGAATGGTTGTTGAAATTTGTCAAATGTCTTTCTACATTTACTGAAATGATCTTATGTTTTTTCTCCTTTGTTGATATGGTGAATTACATTGTTTGATTTTTGAATGTTAAAGCACTTTGAGTTACTGTGATAAACCTTACTTGATCATGATATCTTTTTAATATATTGCTGTTTTTGATTGGTATTGTGTTAAGGATTTGGGGGTCTGTCTTGATCAAAATAATATCTAACTTCCTTTTTAAAAGATATTTGTATAATTTTGGTATCAACATTATGCTGGCTTCAGAGAGATACTCCCTGCTGCTCTATTTTCTGAATGGTTTGTGTAAGATTGGTATTACACCAACTGAATGGTTGGTGTAAGATTTTGTTTTTTGTTTTGTCTTAAATGTGATAAAATTCACCAGTGATGCCATTTTGGCCTGGAGTTCTCTTTGGAGGAGTATTTCACAATTAACTCAAGTTCTTTGATGATTTTAGGACTATTCAGATTTTTTATTTTATTTTGAGTCTGTTTGGCTGAGTGATATGTTTCAATGAATTGGTCCAATTCTTCTAAATCGTCAAATGTATTGGATAAAGGTGTTTATAAAACTGCCCTATTTTTTTTTTTTTTTTTTTGTCTATAAGATCTGGAGTGATAGATCCTCTTTAATTTCTGCAGTTGGTGATTTGTGTCTTCTCTTTTTTGTTTACTTTCTCTTCATCAGTCTAAGAGTTTATAAAAAATTTTTAAAAATCTCAGTGATCCAACTTTTTTAGAATGACAGCCTTATTGAGATATAATTCATGTACCATACCAACAATTAAATGTTTAATTCAGTGGCTTTTAGTGTATTCACAGTTATACAACCATCATCTCACTTAGTTTTAGAACATTTTCATTGCTCCCAGAAGACACATACCTGTTTTTTTCCCCCAGCTCCCCCAGGCCAAGGCAGTTAACATTCTACTTTCTGTCTATATAGATTTGCCTATTCTGGACATTTCATATTAATATTTCATATTAATAATTATATACTAGGCGGTCTTTTGTGTTTTTTTAAATTTAGCATAATGTTTTCAAGGTTTATCCATGTCATAGTATAACTTTTTATTGCTTATAGTATTCCATTATGTGGGTAACCACGTTTTATATATCTATTCGTAATTCTGTGGATATTTGGGTTGTTTTCACTTATTGGCTATTATGAATAATGCAGATATGAATATTCATTTACAAGTTTTTCTGTGACATATATTTTAATTTCTCTTGGACATATGCCTAGAAGTGGATTTGCTAGATAATATGGTAACTCTTTGTTTAACCTTTTGAGGTCCAGCCAAATTGTTCCCCATAGCAGCTACACCAACAGTGAGCCAAATTTTAGCTTTGTTAATTGTTTTCATTGTCTTTTTTTTTTCTCTTTTCTTCTTCCTAATTACTTTGGATTTACCTTGCTCCTAAGGTAGAACGTCATTAATTTTGTATTGTTTCATATTGTTTGTATTGTGTATTTTAAAAAAGTTTTTGAAGTTTATTTAATCTCTGCACCCAACGTGGGGCTTAAACTCATGACCCTGAGATCAGGAGTTGTATGTAAATATAAAAGGTATAAATTTCTGTCTAAGCCCTGCTTCAGCTGTATTCCACAAATTTTGATGTATTGTAGTTTTATCATTTATGTAAAAATACTTTCTAATTTATAAAATTAGAAATGTTTAATTTCTAAATATTTGTGTTTTTTTCCCTAGAGGGCTATTTAATTTTGGAGAATATCTCTGTAATATTTCAATCTTAAAATTTATTGAGACTCATTTTATGGTGTGGTAAATGCCCTCTCTTAATGAACTTGAAATGAATGTATTGTGCCATTAGAAAGTGCAGGAAAAAAGATTAGTGAACTTGAAGATATGGTAGCAAAACTCCAAAATGACATACGGACAAAAAATAAAAAAACAGAAAAAAAAATGGACAGAACATTGATGAGCTGTGGGAAAACTTTAGCAGGCCTAATATGTGCATAGTTGGAATAGCCAAACTTTTTGGAGAAATAATGACCACACACATTTTAAATTTGATGAAACCTGTAAACATACAGCTCTCAGAAGCTCAACAAGCCCCAAGAACAGTAAACATGATAGAAACTACAAGGCACATCATAATCAAAGTGTTTAAAGGATGATAAAAAGACATTCTTTTTTTTTTTTTAAAGATTTTATTTATTTGACAGAGAAAAACACAGCGAGAGAGGGAACACAAGCAGAGGGAATGGTAGTGGGAGAAGCAGGCTTCTTGCCGAACAGGGAGCTCGATGTGGGGCTCGATCCCAAGACCCTGGGATTATGACCTGAGCCGAAGGCAGATGCTTAACAACTGAGCCACCCAGGCGCCCCTAAAAAGACATTCTTAAAAGCAGAGAAAAATAGGAGTTAAATGCTACAGTCAAAAAGCAGAGGCTGGGAGCCTGGGTGGCTTAATTGGTTAAGCGGCTGCCTTTGTTTGCCTCAGGTCATGATTCCAGGGTCCTGGGATCGAGCCTCACCTCAGGCTCCTGCTTGGCAGAGAGCCTGCTTTTCCTTCTTCCTCTGCCTGCTGCTTTACCTGCTTATGCTTTCTCTCTCTCTCTATGTCAAATAAAGAAATAAAATCTTAAAAAAAGAAAAACCAGACTGTCAGAATGTATAAAAAGCAAGAGCTCATCTATGTGCCACCTATAATAAAAACATTTTAAATATAAAAAAGATACACACCGAAAGGGAAGGGAAATAAAAAGGTAACACCAGAGGTGCCTGAGTGGCTCAGTCCTTTAAGCATCCAACTCTTGATTTCGGCTCAGGTCATGATATCAGAGTTGTGAGATCAAGCCCTGTGTCTGGGCTCTGGGTTCTGTCGCTCAGCAGGGAGTCTGCTTGAGATTCTTTCCCTTTCCATCTGCCCCTCCCTGTGTGCACGTGCTCTCAAATAAATAAATAAATAAATATCACTGACCCGTACTTCGGAAATCAATAATACATTATATGTTAATTAATTGAATTTAAATAAAAATAAGTAAATCTTTGGGTGGGGAAAAGAGAAACAGATATATCATGCAAGCAGGAAGCATAAGAAATTAAGAAATCTGAATGTCTTTATTAGTATCAGAGAAGGTAGACTTTATTTATTTTTTTAAGACTTTATTTGACAGAGAGAAACACAGCGAGAGAGGGAACACAAGCAGAGGGAGTGGTAGCGGGAGAAGCAGGCTTCCCGCCTAGCAGGGAGCCCGATGCAGGGCTTGATGTGGGGCTTGATCCCAGGACTCTGGGATCATGACCTGAGCCAAAGGCAGACGCTTAACCACTGAGCCACCCAGGCGCCCCGAGAAAGTAGACTTTAAGACAATGACTCCTACCAAAGATAGAGACATTACATAATAATAAAAGACTAATTTATCGGGAAGACAGAATAATCATGATTGTAGAAGTGCCCAAAAACATAGTTTCAAAATACTTGAAGCAAAAACTAAGAGAACAAAAGTTAGAAATAGACAGTCCATAATCATAGTTGGAGATTTTAACGCTTTCTCCTAATAATTGATAAAATAACTAGACCAAATTCAGTAAGAACATAAAAGATCTAGACCAGGGGTCAATAAACTTTATCTGTAGAGAGTAATATAGCAAATATTTTTTGTTCTATGGGCTATAGAATGTACAGCTATAGACAAATAAGTAAATGAATGAGACAAATAAGTAAATGAATGAGCATGGCTCTATACCGGTAAAACTTCATATACAGAAACAGGCAGCAGTCCAGATTTGGCCTGTTGAACATTTATAGAATAGTGTGCCATCTGTACTTTTACTCTGGAATTCCAGTTACACATATTTTAAATGTTTATTTATATATTTATTTTTAAAAGATTTTTATTTATTTGACAGATCACAAGTAGACAGAGAGGCAGCCAGAGAGAAAGGGGGAAGCAGGCTCCCTGCTGAGTAGAAAGCCTGATTCAGGGCTCGATCCCAGGACCGTGAGATCATGACCTAAACTGAAGGCGGAGGCTTTAGCCCACTGAGCCACCCAGGTGCCCTTAAATGTATATTTAAATTATTTCTCTTGGTCTGTCATCAAGATCACTGTCTCCCATAATATCAAATTTGCTGTTAAAACCATCTAGGGAGGGGCTCTCTGCTCAGCAGGGGGTCTGCTTCCCTCTCTGCCTGCCTCTCTGCCTACTTGTGATCTCTCTCTCTCTGTCAAATAAATAAATAAAAATCTAAAAAAAAAAACCAAAAACCATCTAGGGAATTCTTATTTCAGATTTTTTTCAGTTCTAGATTTGCATTTGGTTCTTTTTATAATTTTAATTTCTCTGTTGGGATTTCTTATTTGTGTAGTCATTACAGTTAACATTTCCTTTACATTCTTGAACATACTTACAGTAACTGCTTTATTTTATTATTTTTTTAAGATTTTATTTATTTATATGACAGAGAGAAAGATCACAAGTAGGCAGAGAGGCAGGCAGAGAGGGAAGCAGACCCCCCGCTGAGCAGAGAGCCCAATGTGGGGCTCAATCCCAGAACTCTGAGATCATGACCCGAGCCGAAGGCAGAGGCTTTAATCCTCTGAGCCACCCAGGTGCCCAACTGCTTTAAAATCCTTGTGTACTAATTCCAAAATCTGGGTTATTTCAAAATTGATCTCCTTTGATTGTATTCTCACATTTTCCTGTTTCATTATGTGTGTAGTACAATGCTTCTTAAATTTTTTTGTCTTAGGATTCGTTCTCAAGATTGAGGGCTCTCAAAGAGCTTTTGTTTATGTGGGTCATATCTATTGATACTTATTGAATTAGAAATTCAAATTGAGAAAAATTTTAAATATTTTTAAGTATTTACTTGAAAATAAAACCATTTTTCTTAATATAAATAACATTTTGATGAAAATAACTGTCTTCTAAAACAAAAATGATTTTAATGGGAATAGTTTCATTGCTTTACATTTTTGGCTTCATAGTTAATGGAGAATTATTAGATTGTTATTTCTGCTTCCACTGTTTTCTTATATTAGTTTGATTAAAATATACGAAGAAAATCTATCACGCAGATATATAGTTGGGAAGAAAGGAGTATTTTAATTGCCTCTTCAGAAAATTGTGGCTATCTTTCTTTTACATTATACCATAACTAACAAGTAGTAATTTTTTTTTAAGATTTATTTGAGAGAGACAGACAGACAGACCAAGCAGGAGGAGGGGCACAGAGAGAGGGAGACAAGCAGGAGGAGGGGCAGAGGGAGGGGGCTCCCGCTGAGTGGGGAGCCTAATACGGGGCTTAATCCCCGGATACGGGGCTTAATCCCAGGATCCTGAGATCATGACCTGAGCCAAAATCAAGAGTTGGACACGTAACTGACTGAGCCACCCAGATGCCCCAACAAGTAGTAATTTCCTAAAGATTATTTGCAGTATGGAATGTGAAACCATACCAAAGACCTTTTCATACTTTTATATTAAAATCCATTGGTCTCTATTGCACTTTGACTGATCTTTTACCATCTTGTACATCATGCATTGTTCATTGGGAAAAAGACATATCTTGTTTTATTTTGCTTCTCCTTATAGCACTTTACATATATTCTGATTTTTTTCTTTTTTAATAAATCGTTTTTGGCAACTCTGCATTGAGCAAGTATATTAGTGCTATATTTTTAAAAAGATTTATTTATTTATTTACTGGGGCGAGGGGGTGGGGAGAGATCACAAGTAGGCAGAGAGTTGGGGGGAGAAGGGAGCAGGCTCCCTGCCGAGCAGAGAGCCCGATGCGGAGCTCGATCCCAAGACCCTGAGACCATGACCTGAGCCAAAGGCAGAGGCTTTAACCCTCTGAGCCACCCAGGCACCCCAGTGCTATTTTTTTCAATAGCATTTGTTCAATTTGTGTCTCTGTGTCACATTTTGGTAATTCTTGCAATAGTTTGAAGTTTTCCATTATTATTATATTTGTTATGGTGATCTGTGATCAGAGTTCTTTGATGTTACTATTCTCATTATTTTGGGGCACCATGAACCTCACCCTTATAAGGCAATTAACTTAATCAATGAATGTTGTATGTGTTGTGACTGTTAAACTAACTGGCTGTTCCCCCATCTATCTTCCTCTCCTCAAGTCTCCCTATTTTCTGAGACACAACAATATTGAAGTCAGGCCAATTAATACCCCTCAATGGCCTCTTCAGTGTTCAAGTGAAAGGAAAAATTGCACATCTCTCACTTTAAATAAAAAGCTAAACATGATAAGCTACATGAAGAAGGCATGTTGAAGGCTGAGACAGGGCAAAAGCGAGGCCTTTTGTGCCCAACAGTTAGCCAAGTGTTGAATGCAAAGGAGTTCCTAGGAAAGTAAAAGAGCTACATGAGTAAACAGATGAATAAGGAAGTTGAAACAGCCTTATTCCTGATATGGAGAAGTTTTAGGAGTCTGGATAGAAGATCAAACCAGCCACATTTCTTTAAGCCATTTACTCCAGAGCAATTCTCTTCAGAGCAAATCTCTTTAATTCTGTGAAGCCTTGAGAGGTGAAGAATCAGAAGAAAAGTTTGAAGCCAGCAGAGGTCAATTTATGAAGTTTAAGGAAGGAAGCTGTCTCCATAACATTAAAGTACAAGGTGAAGCAGCAAGAACTGATATAGAAGTTACAGCAGGTTATCTGAAGATCTAGCTAAGATAGTTAAAGAAGGTGGCTATACTAAATCAATTTTCAAAATAGACAGAACTGCCTTTTATTGAAAGAAGATGCCATCTAGGACTTCCAATGCTAGAGAGGAAAAATCCATGCCTGACTTTAAAGCTTCTAAGGGCAGGCTGACACTCTTGTTAGGGGCCAATGCAGGTAGTGACTTTAAGTTGAAGCCAGTGCTCATTTACCATTCTGAATGTCCTAGGGTCCTTAAAAATTATGCGAAATCTGTTCTTCCTGGGCTCTATAAGTGGAACAAGAAAGCCTGGATGACAGCACATCTGTTTACAATATGCTTTACTGAATATTTTAAGCTTCCCGTGGAGACCTCAGAAAAAAATGATTTCTTTAAAAATATTTACTGTTCATCAACAATGCACCTGGTTACCCAAGATTTTTGACAGAGATGTACAAAGTGAATGTTGTTTTCATGTGTGCTAACACAAGCATCCATTCGGTGGCCCATGGATCAAGGAGTCATTTTGACTTTCAAGTCTTAATTGTTTAAGAAATACATTTTGTGGGGCGCCTGGGTGGCTCAGTCGTTAAGCGTCTGCCTTCGGCCCAGGTCAGATCCCAGGGGCCTGGGATCGAGCCCCGCATCGGGCTCTCTGCTCTGCAGGAAGCCTGCTTCTCCCGCTACCATTCCCTCTGCTTGTGTTCCCTCTCTCGCTGTGTTTCTCTCTGTCAAATAAATAAAATCTTTAAAAAAAAAAAA
>CM053609.1:21702128-21724324 GCA_028646535.1 Procyon lotor | reverse complement strand
TGGGGCGCCTGGGTGGCTCAGTCGTTAAGCGTCTGCCTTCGGCCCAGGTCAGATCCCAGGGGCCTGGGATCGAGCCCCGCATCGGGCTCTCTGCTCTGCAGGAAGCCTGCTTCTCCCGCTACCATTCCCTCTGCTTGTGTTCCCTCTCTCGCTGTGTTTCTCTCTGTCAAATAAATAAAATCTTTAAAAAAAAAAAAAAGAAATACATTTTGTAAGGTTCTCGGTGCCATAGATAGTGATTCTTCTGATGGATATGGGAGAGTAAATTGAAAGCCTTCCAGAGAGGGTTCACCATTCTAGATGCCATTAAGAACATTCATGATTCATGGAAGAGGTCAGAATACCATGAATGGGATTTTGGAGGAAGTGCATTCCAACCCTCATGGAGGACTTTTACAGGGTCCAGGACTTGAGTAGAGGAAGTAACTCTATTTCCACAACTCAGATGTGGTGGAAATAGCAAGAGAACTAGAATTAGAAGTGGAGCCTGAAGATGGGACTGAATTGTGAGAATCTCATGGTAGAACTTTAATGGATGAGGAATTGTTTCTTATGTGTGAGCCAAGGTGATTTCTTGAGATGGAAACCTCTCCTGATGAAGATGCTATGAAGATTGTTGACAACAGAGAATTTAGAATATCTCTATCAACTAACAGAGAGTTAGTTGATAATGAATTTTGTTAGAAGTTGGTACTGTGGATAAAATCAGAAAGCATCACATGCTATAGAGAAATTGTTCATGAAAGGGAGAGTCACCTGATGTGACAAACTGTGCTGTTGTCTTATTTTAAGAAATTGCCACAACCACCCCAGCCTTCAGCAACTACCACCCTGATTAGTCAGTAGCCATCAACATGAAGCAAGACCCTCCACTGGCAATAAGATTATGACTTGTGAAAAGCTCACATGATGGTTAGCATGTTTTTTTTTTTAGCAATAAAGTACTTTTAAATAAATGTATGTACGTTATTTTGTTAAACATAATGTCATTGCATGCTTAATAGACTATAATATAGGGTGAACATGTACTGGGAAACAAATGCTTTACTGTGATATTTGCTTGATTGTGGTGGTCTAGAACTGAACCCACAATATCCCCAAAGTATGCTGTAAAGGTTTACTGTGTTTTGCAGATCTCTGAAATGTTGACACATGTTATCAATATAAAAAAATCAGGTTCATTAATATCACCACTCATCTTGTTAGATGAGTCTTTAAAGCTCATGTTTATGGATATAAGTTTTTTAGAATTGGTGTTATCTGTAAACAGTGAATCTTGGAACAGTACATCAAAAATAATGACGTACTGTATGGTGACTAACATAATAAAAAATAGTAATAAAAAATAGAATTGTAATTATTACTTAAAAGCTCAAATTTTGGGGCGCCTGGGTGGCTCAGTCATTAGGCATCTGCCTTTGGCTCAGGTCATGATCCTGGGGTCGTGGGATTGAACGCCGCATCAGGCTCCATTGGCAGGCCTGCTTCTCTCCCTCTCCCACTCCCCCTGCTTGTGTTCCCTCTCTCACTGTGTCTCTCTCTGTCAAATAAATAAAATCTTAAAAATTGAATAAATAAAAATAAAAGCTCAAGTTTTGTCATTGGGAACAAAAACTTTTGTTTTCTCAGAATCAATAAGCTCATTTCATTTCAATAAAATATCTGCTAAAACATCAAATACCTGCCACTTGTTCTTTGAAGTAAAAATGTTATTCCATAAAAAAAGTGGCTGGTTCAGCTTGTAACTCGAACTCAGGTGATGTTCCTCATGACAGTTATTGTGCTTTGATGTACAGTAGAAGTACCTTGTGTACTTCACAGTTTATAATACGGAATACTAAAATGTGTGTACTCAAAGGTCAGGTTTTTATAAAACAAATAATTTGTGCTGCTTCATCAAGAACAATCTTAAGTGAAACCAGCTTTTTATTTTTCAGGTTTTTTAAAACCGAGTGCGTGGCCTTAAAGAATGTAGTGACAACTAGTTCAGTTTGGTGCTGCTGTCTGGACTAATGCAGGCAGTACACTATTGTTTTTTTGCATCATCAGTGCAAAGGTCAATACAGTTTTTCCAGGATAAATAATGAGATTCAAAAAAGTTACTTAATCCTCAGTATTTATTTTAGCACCATTCTTGTTGCCAAGCATTTACAAAAGGAATTCTTCAATGATTAGTTGGTATTGATTCTGGACAAATTCAACTAAAACACAAAACAAAACTGAAATTCCAACTCTTTTCTCTTAGTACTAGCCAGGCAGCTTGAAAAGCCACCTTTCATATCTCTAATACCAGGGTCACCAGAGTTTTAAGCAGAGTATATATGTAGAGTTTGTGGTTCTCTCTCTGGAATTTTTTCCTTCCTTTACAGCTAATGTGACAGCCACAAAATGTGCGTGTATTTCATTGACTAATAAGACTACATGTTTCTATCCAAAGCAACTGTTTTCTTTTTCTTTTCTTTTTTTAAAAGATTTTATTTATTTATTTGACAGAGAGAGATCACATGTAGGCAGAGAGAGAGGGGGAAGCAGGCTCGCTGCTGAGCAGAGAGCCCGATGCGGGGCTTGATCCCAGGACCCCAAGATCATGATCTGAGCTGAAGGCAGAGGCTTTAACCCACTGAACCACCCAGGCGTCCCAAAAGCAACTGTTTTCTGATTGGCTTTTATTGGCTTTTATCCCCTGTGGGAAATCTGCAAATGCCCCAAGGAAGAAAGTAGTGGTATAAAGTAGATTCATCTTGTTGTGCTTCCCTCCCGTACAGAATTCGGCCATCTTCTTCTTCTTTTTTTGAAGATTTCACTTATTTGACAGAGATCACAAGTTGGCAGGGAGGCAGGCAGAGGGAGGGGGGAAGCAGGCTCCCTGCTGAGCAGAGAGCCCAATGCAGGGCTCGATCCCAGGACCCTGAGATCATGACCTGAGCTGAAGGCAGAGGCTTTAACCCACTGAGCCACCCAGGTGCCCCTCTGCCTTCTTAAATGCTGCCTGTCTGGGTTGATCTCCAAAGTATTTACATAGTTGCTGTCTGTATTTTAACATGGTTTCATGATTTTTCTGTGCAGGAAGTTTTATTTAGTCTGATACAAGCAGTTCCCTCAGGATGATATGTAGGAGTCCTAAGGCCCAGAATCAAATGCATTACTTCACATGTACTCTGATGAGTACAGAATTATTATCTTCCTAAATAATATTTTAATTAATGCTACTTAATATTACATTAGGTTTTGGCAGGCATATCCCACTGTTGGCATGTATTACACTGTGGACATCCAAACTCTCAGTCTTCTCCTTCACCTATATTGTCTATTAAACCATATCTCTCCAGTCTAATAATAATGAAGTGTTCTTTGTGTTTAAAGATGAACACTGTCGTTACTAAATTTGGGTTTTTGTTCTCCACCATTGAAATCTCTTGAATCTTTTAAAGCTTGATTTTTTTTTTCTATTCATATTCCTCTCAACTTTATATTCTTTGAAAATCCTATGTTCTATTTTGTTGCCATTTGGTAATAGCTATGGGAAGCATCACTGTGGTTCTCTCTGATGAAAACAGCTAAAAGTTCCCTGTTCAAGTAACGGGTAAGGCAAATTTTGTTATCCTCACAAAACAGTTTTATTACTGATTACTGAGAAATTAGAAATTATTTTATTACTGATTACTGAGAAATTAGGAAAATATGAAAAATACTCAAAAGATGCCATGAATTTAGTTATACTTTTAAATACATTTGTTTCATTCACAGCAGTTTGCACATGCATATGGAAGATGATTAAACATATATAGAGAACAATTCCTGGTATGTTTATGGATTCATGTTCTCTGTAAGAACTCAGACCTAGTGATGGGGAACCACTAATCTATGGCTTATTTTTACAACAAATTCTTCTATATTAGTCTTTATTTTTTAATTAATTTATTTGGAAATAATGTCAAACTTATAAAAAAGTTGAAAATTAAAAATAGTACAGTGTGTTTGTATATACACATTGACACACAGGCTTTTTTTTTTTTTTTCTGAACATTTGACAGTAACATGACCTCTAAATGCTTTAGTGTGTATTTCTTTTATTTATTTATTTGAGAGAGAGAGCAAGCACAAGTTGGGGGGGAAGAGGGAGAATCTCAAGCAGACTCCCCACTGAGTGTGGAGACCAGAGTGGGGCTCAGTTTCATAACACATGAGATCGTGACCTGATCTGAAATCATGAGTCAAACACTTAACCGACTGAGCCACCCAGGTGCCCCTTTAGTGTATATTTTCTAATAATAGAAATATTCTCTTATACAACCAAATTACACTTACATTCTGTATTTGGATTTTGTCAATTTAAATTCTAATTTGTTTTCCATATTCTAATGGGATGTTCCAGTTTTATCATTTAGTTTCGTAATGCTCATTGTAGTACTGTCCCATCTCCATATAGAATCCAGTTTACGGTCAGGTATTGCATTTAGTTGTCACAGGTCTTTATCCTTTATTCTCATGGTTGTAGTAAGGAGTAACTTTCACTTCTTATTTAAGCTCAGTCTTAGGCAGGCCTTCTGTACCCTTAGTGTTCCTACTCCTATTCCCCACTCCCCAACCTGTAGTAACCAAACTGCCTTTGTCTCTTCAGGAGAGTCACTGGGTGACAGTTTGGTCTTGAGAAAACTCAGATGGAAGATAAACAAAGGCTGGAAATACATTAAAACTTGGAGAGAGGTTTTATTTTATTTATTTTCCCCCAAACACTTTTATTTTTTCAGTGTTACAAGATCAGTTTTTCATGCACCACACCCAGTGCTCCCTGCAGTATGTGCCCTCCTCAATACGCACCACCAGGCTCGCCCAACCCTGCACCCTTGCCCCTCCAAAACCCTCAGTCTGTTGCTCAGAGTCCACAGTCTCTCGTGATTCATCTCCCCCTCTGATTTCCCCCCATTCACCCTTCCTTTCCTTCTCACTATGCCCTCCATGTTTTTCCTTATGCTCCACACATAAGTGAGACCATAAGACAATTGACTCTCTCCGCTTAATTGACTTCACTCTGCATAATCTCTTCCATTCCCATCCATGTTGATACAAAAGTTGGGTATTCTTCCTTTCTGATGGAGGCATACCATTCTGTTGTATATATGGACCATATCTCCTTTATCCATTCATCTGTTGAAGGGCATCTTGGTTCTTTCCATAGTTTGGCGATTGTGGCCATTGTTGCATTGGGGTACATGTGGCCCTTCTTCGTACTGCATCTGCTTCTTTGGGGTAAATACCCAGTAGTGCAATTGCACTATTGGTAGCTCTATCTAATTTCTTGAGGAATGGGAGAGAGGTTTTAAAGAAAATTCTGTATCATTCTATCCATTCGCCAGATCTAGTCTGCAAATTTGGCACTCGGTTTTCTAGAAGCCAGTTCATATTGGGAAATAAGATCAGTGTCCTGATTTACAGTGTCCCTAAGGTAAAAACAAACTGATTGCACACGGGAAGCATAATTTGGCCTGCTATCAAGATCAGAAAGAGAGATTTATCCCTTGAGGACAAGGGATATAAAGAGGACACTATTGATTAACATTCTCAACAATGTCTTTAAATAGGACAGTGGTTTCATAAGGCTTTTTTTTTTTTTTAAATATATAATGTCCCTCAATGTCAGCCAATTGCCTAATATTTAAATGCATTTCCATAAGGAGCCAAAATTATTTGGTTTGGGCCTTGCTGTTCTGACTTTTCCAGAATAAAATTTTAGAGTTAGTAGTGACTTAGTTGTAGAACCCTTTTTTAGGTGAAATCTTGTCAGGAAGCCCTATGGATAATACGATAAATGGATTTGCAGTGGAGTGGTGTAACTAGAGTGCTGCTAACATAGCTCTTTTCTCTCTCATTTTTCTGATAGAGTCTCTGTTGGCCCCTCTGCAGAATGACTAGAGGCCTGAGCACATTTTAAAAACCACTTGTCTAGGAAAAACTGGTGGATTGCATAGCCTCACTTCTCCACAGATAGATTTCCTGAACTGAATTTTGATTTTGTCCTCTGTTAGTATAAACATCAACATCATCTTAAATTGTACCAATTTTAAAAACTCTGTATTTAGTATTGTTTCCCTTATTTCTTAGGTACTGATCTTTCCTTTTACTTCACAAGTCAACTTTGTCCTCTATAAAAGCAAAACAATACAACTTAACATAAAGAGGTGAGCCTTTTCTAATTTAATGCTCATCTCTCTACCTGTGTCCTTGGATCCAATTACTTCCTACCTCCTTCGGGACAGTATTTCATTATTTACCCCCATTTTCTGGGTTCAGAACCTCTCCCTCTCTTCTGGTTCCTTTTTTATAATTCTAAAAAGGAAAAGTTTTTCTATTCAGCAGCCTCTTTTCTCTACCTCCCTTTTCATGTCTCTTGGTAGGCTAATCTTCTTTTCTATTTATTTAAAAAAATATATATGATATATATTACATATATATCATATATATATATAGGCATACACATAGTATATACCTTTGTTTTTACTACCAAATTTAAGAAACAATATTATAATACATTTGAAAGCCCCTATGTACTTCAATACATATCCTTCCTTTCCCTCAAAAGTAATCATTATCTAAATTTGATGATTTCAATACATTTCACTTTTACTATATATCTGTAGTTCCCTAAGCAGTATATAGCTGAACTTTTCAACTTGAGTACCATTAATGATTTACAAGTGTGCCAAGATGTTGATCCTCTCAGTCTTTGGAACATAATAAAACATAATTATTATGACTAGACTTGTTCATGTAGCCTAGAGTACCACATACATGCTACCATTGTCCATGTTCCATGATATAAAAAAAAAATTGGGAAACACTGATAGGTAACATTGTTTTGTATACATTTTTAAAACTTTATAGCAACAGCATAACAGTATGTGTTCTTTATGTTTTTTAGTCTAAAGTTTGTGAAATTCCTCCATTTTAATTCAGGTAGCAGTTTTTCATTTGTGTTTCATTGATATGTGGTGTCCTATTATATAAATATATCACATTTCACCCATTTTCCTGAATGGATGCTTATTTAGGTAGTCTGTAATTCCTTCTGTTACAAATAATGTTGCTTGAAGATTCTTATGTCTCCCTGTATGTTAGTGTTTCCCTAGGGAAGTATGCCTGAGTGTGAAACTGCTCAATTATAGGAAATGTTCAGCTTACCAGATGTTGACGAAGGGTCAACCAAAGTAGCTATTTATATTTACCAGCAGTTAGTGAAACTTACCTTTACTCTCATCCTCTTTGATATTTTTGGTTTTTTAAAGTTTTGCCATTCTGGAGATAGCAGTGATGGTTGCATAACAAGGTGAATATACTTAATGCCCCAGAACTGCCCCAAGAGTGATTTAAACGGTAAATTTTAGTTATGTATATTTGGCACAGTTTGTTTTTTTCTTTTTAAGATTTTATTTATCTGACAGAGAAAGAGATCACAGGTAGGCAGAGTGGCAGGCAGAGGGAATGGGAGAAGCAGGCTGTCTGCTGAGCAGGGAACCCAATGCGGGGCTTGAGCCAAAGACCCTGTGATCATAACCCTCGCTGAAGGCAGCCGCTTAACTGACTGAGCCACCCAGGTACCCCTTCCACAGTTTTTTAAAGAAAAGCTTTGCTAATCTGATGTGTAACCATCCCTCAAAACAATGTATTACTTAAAATATAACCTATGAGAAATTGTTCCAGTCTGGCAAGCATGCTTAGATATAGTCTTAAGAAAAACATATACTGGCAACAGGCCTCTGTGGAGAAGACGAGATACGTCCTTGAAGCTGAGCAGCTGGGGATGCCCGGCTCGTTCAGGGCAGAACGCCTCCTGCTTCACTTTTCCGTTATCTCCCTTTTCCCGGAGACCACCTGTGGCTAATTAGATGATCACTTTGAATGTGCTTGCCCAATTATAAACTTTATACTGCTTGACCAGATATGTTTTGCCTTTCTTCTTACTTATCTACAAGTCTCATGGTCAATGTATAATCTACTTCGACTTCTTTGTTAGTTGTTATCTACTTTCTAATAAATATGAGACTGAGGAGTTGTTCAGTCTTCTCTGCTGTCGTCCCCTGCTCCCTTTGTCTTGGCAGCTGACTTGTTTGTTCCTCCTCCTTCTCCTGTGCACCGTCAGGAGGCAGCACTGATGGGCATGAAATCTCACTGTTTTTTATCTACTTTTCTCTGGCTATTAGGCAACTTTATATTCTAAGTGGTTTTGGGGTTTTTTTGGTTGGTTGGTTTGTTTTTAAGATTTTATTTGCCGGAGCGTGGGCGCGCACGTGCACAAGCAGGGGGAGCGGCAGGCAGAAGGAGAAGCGGGTTCCCCGCTGAGCAGGGAGCTCAATGTGGGTCTTGATCCCAGGACCCTGTGCCACCCAGGCATCCCAGATGTCTGTTAATGATTTTTTCCCCCTGATTTTTTGTTCATATTTGTTTGTCCATTTTGCTACTAAGGTGTTTTTTTTCTTATCAGTTCTTGGAAGTTTTTAATATGTTTTGGTTACTAGTCTTTTGTTGGTTATGTGTGTTCCATAAATTTTCAGTTTTTACCTGTCTTTTCCTTTTTTAAATTATGTCTTTTGATAAACAGCTTTTAATTTTAATGTGGTTGAACTTATTTTTTTCCTTTTTAGTATCTGCTATCTGTGTGTTAAGGAATCTTTCCTAAGACAGGGTCTTAACAATATTTACCTGTGCTTTTTTCTAAAACTTTTATTTTTCAAGATTTTATTTATTTATTTTTGAAAGAGAGAGTGAACATGAGTGGGGTGGGGCTGGGGAGGTGCAGAGGAGAGAAGCGGACTCCCCCGATGAGCAGGTAGTCCGATTGTAGGACTCTATCTCAGGACTATGTCGAAGGCAGACCCTTAACTGACTAAACCACCCAGTCTCCCTTTTTTCCCTAAAACTTGTAAACTTTGCTTTTCACATTTTGGTTTTTAATCTGCTTGATTTGGTTTTTCTGTTAGGTGTGAAGTAGGTTTTCAGTTTTATCTTCCTATAACTAATCTTTGATTACACATTTTCTTTCTCCTCCACTGGTCTCTAGAGTCACCTCGTACATGTTTATGTACATGCAAAAGTCTATTTCTGGGCTCTCTGTTTTGTCCCGTCAGTCATTTGTTTGTCCTTGTACCAGTACTACACCTAAAACTGTAATAAAAAAAATCTAGTTGGGTAATTCCACTCTCCTCTGTTCTCCAGAATTCCCTTAGCTATTCTTGACTCTCTGCCTTTCTCTTGCAGTTTTAGAATTAGTTTGTCAAACTCCACAGTTGACGTTTTGTTTGGAAATGTACGTTTATCTTATCAAAATTTAGTGTAATTTTTGAAATTGTGTAGTTGATGAAAATTCAGAAAGCATATTTGATTTTTTAAAAGAGAAAATTAATAACTAGTTCCCAGTCCACCCAAAACCCTTAAATAATAAAAATCCACTAAGATTTTCAACATAATATAAAATATTTAAAATCAATTACTTAGTTGTTTCACACTTATTAAACTCTATGTTTCTGGACAGAATGCAGTGATACTGGACAATATCAGATATTTCTTCTGTACTGCTCCAAACATGTACGAATTGTAATGTGAACAAATAATGAAAAAATATGCTAAAGATACATGATGAAGGCAAATAATTCTTAGCTAATAACCAAGACCGTTTAAAAATGATAATTTACTGATTGAGGACTTGCCTGGGTGAATTTTGGTAGTGGAGGTTGGGAGAGTTAAGTGGTGAGTCAGGATGTACAGGAAGGAGTTGGTAAAGGGGCTCACATTTAGATGCAGAGAGGTGATGGGCAGTATTCTCTTCATGGCTCCTGAGACTCCAGAAATAGATACTCTGAATCATTGTTCAAAGACTTCAGTTAAGCAACAAGATAACCAAAAAAAAAAAAAAAAAATCAAAATATATACCTCCTTGTGTTCTTTTTACTTGTTATACAGTGTGAGCATGAGATATGATCATGTCAGTTACATAGCTGAGACACGACTGCTGAGTGGACGCGCAGTCTCTCGGAGATTCATAAGCACTTTAAAGGTGCAGTCATGCAAATTCATTATAGTTTTTAAAAAAAATTTATTTGTTTAGTGACTACTGGATTTGGAAAGGACAAGTTGTAGCAAATACTCAGAAGCAAAAATTCTTCCAAGTGAGAAGCTGTGGATGCATAGATTAGTTTGGGGAAGTTGATATCTTTGCAATATTTAGTCTTCTCTACAGCATGCTTTTATTTCTTCCATTTATTTAGGTAATTTTATTCCTTTATAAATGTAGATAAATAAATAGGAATGCAATTTATGTTTATATATTACTTTTATTAATTTATAGGTTCTTGGGTGTTGTACATACATTGTCATGTCTTCTGGGAATAATGAAATTTTGTTTCATCCTTTTGTTTAATTTTTTTTCTTACTATGTCAGCTGTGGCTCCCTAGACATTGGTAATGGACGTGGTGATGGTAAACATCCTGTCCCTTATTTTCCGGTAATTTCTTTTTTTTTTTTTTTTTTAATTTTTTTTTTAAAGATTTTATTTATTTATTTGACAGAGAGAGATCACAAGTAGGCAGAGAGGCAGGCAGAGAAAGAAGGGGAAGCAGGCTTCCTGCTGAGCCGAGAGCCCAATGCAGGGCTTGATCCCAGGACTCTGGGATCATGACCTGAGCTGAAGGCAGAGGCTTTAACCCACTGAGCCACCCAGGCGCCCCTCCTGTAATTTCTAATAGGTTTCACCATTAGGTATGATGTTTGCCATCTCTTTTTAGTAGATGTCTTTTATGAGATTACAGAACTTCTCTATAATAGTGTCATGTAACAGTTGCTTGCTTGTGTAACTTAATTTTCACTTAACTTCTGTGTACCACAGTTTTTTCAACTATATCGTGGTGATGATAGTCTTTACCTCATGGGAAATTGTGAAGATAGAATAAGTATATGTAAAACACTTAAAACCATGGCATATAGTGTAAGTACTAAGTATTAGCTATTTTTACAGTTACAAATCCCTGTTTGCTAAGAGATTTTTTTTTGTTTTGAAATTATGAACAGGTGTTGAACTCTTATTTCTATAACTCATATTTGATAGTCTCATTGGATTATTAGGACATAAATATTAGTATTTTTTGAGCTTAGTGGAGTAACATGTTTATGTTATGACTACAATTTAATTCAAATGACTTTGTAAGCCTTCGCATATTTAACGGTAGTTCTTGTTTTACATTTTTCTCTGGATTGCCTTTTAGAAGCTCGATTTGTGACTTAACCTTCCTACGCATCCTAGCATCCTAACGTAAGCATACTGCAGTCTAATGAAGAATAAAGAGTCTGTTACCTACTGCCAGGGAAATGTGTTTTATACTTAGCACAACTTCTTAGTGGAAGTAGATTACTTTGTCTATATTTTGGTATTTTACTAACAGATCAGTGGTCTGTTTATAACTCTGAGAATAGATGAATAGTTACTAGGTGAACAAGCAGTTTGGGGGAATTTAGCAATACAAGAATTTTTGTTTTGGGATTTCTCTTTTGAAAATGGGCTAATGTTGAAAAGTCTATGTAGGAACAAACTTGATAGTTATTTGTATACAGCTGGGACTGACTTTATAGACTGCTTTTCTGACTTGCTAAAAAGCTAAAGATTGACAAGCCCTTTCATACTGCATTATCCAGCTTGGCTTTTAACTCCAGGAGAACTGTGTTCACAAATTGATGCTCTATTCCTTTGGGGTTCCTATAGAAGCATTAAATTGTACTAAAATATTCATATGTGAGTGCATTTAGCTGAAAGCAATTGATGTTCTATTCCCAAGAGGGCAGCGAGAGCTGCTGTATGGACCTGCAGTCCAGAAAACACCCTAAGCTGCTTCTTAAAGGTAATTACGTGGCCTGGATGATCAGAGTCCTGACAGTGAAACTTAAAATGACAATGGATAAGTTGTGAATTTATAAACTGGGGTTAGGCTGTATAAATTATTCAGTTATGAAATAGTTAAAAACTTTTTAGCTAAGACTCCGTTCTGATTTTATCTTTGCTTTTAAATTATAGCTTTGATTTCTTAGCTAATTTTTATTAGACTGATTTTTTAAACATTTATTCCAGAGGGCCAGTATCAGTGAGGTTTTTTTATTCATTACCATTTTATATATAAAATTGAAATTTTTAAGTTTTGGAGAGTCTTGAACTCTTTTTCCATATATAACTGTATAAAAGCATGCTACTATATTGTAAATTGACATATTGTATAGGCAGTCAATCTAATTTAACAGCTGACATGAAAATTGATAAGAGTAGACAACAGATATTTGTCTTAGCTATCTTTGTGTGGCAACTGGAAAGGAATAAAACCATTCTAAATTTTTATTCTTATTCTAGTTGTATTTTTGTTTCTTTCATGTAAATGCTAACTTATTTTCTCAGGTATAGCTTCAGATGTGATACATATGCACATGAATGTCAAAGAACACAAGACACTAATAGAAGGAAATGTTTGTTTAATGGATAATTGATCATTTAGCATATGTACTTCAGACCTTTTTTTCACTTTAGGGCCAAAGATATGAATACTTAAAACCTTATACAAAAGAATATTTGAACAACTTAGTCTAATTATTTTATATGTATATAAATATAATTAATGTATAATGTTATATATTGATATTAACCAAATTTAGTCTGTAAAGGAATTTAGGAAATGGTATGGTGTTTGGGACAAAAGAATGTATTCCATTTCCTTGAAATGAGATTACTTAGAGGGTCTCTAGTTAGGTTGGATGAATAGTAAATTTATTATTATTTTTTTAAGATTTTATTTATTTATTTGACAGAGAGATCACAAGTAGACAGAGAGGCAGGCAGAGAGAGAGGGGGAAGCAGGCCCCCTGTTGAGCAGAGAGCCCGATGCGGGGCTCGATCCCAGGACCCTGAGATCATGACTTGAGCTGAAGGTAGAGGCTTTAACTCACTGAGCCACCCAGGTGCCCCCAATTTATTATTTTCTTATAGGCACTTAATATTCCATGAACATTTTGTTTATCCATTTATCTGCAGGTGGATACTTGGGTTGTTTTGTTTTCACCTTTTGGCTATTATGAATAATGCTGCTTTGAACATTCACATACAAGTATATGTTTGAGTCTGTTTTCAGTTCTTTTGGGTTTATTCTTTGGGTTCAAAATTCATTCATTCATTCAGTTCTTTTGGGTTTAAGAGTGAGATTGCTGGGTCATATAGTAATTCCGTGTTTAGCTTTTTGAGGAACTGCCAAACTGCTTTCCTCTGGTTACTTTGTAGCTCTCATGAGGTCCTTGGCATAGAAATTATCTTAAGAATTTTAGAATACAGATCAAAAATGCTATGCAGAAGCAATGGCCTAACTCTTAGTGATTTTAGGAAAGAGGCAGCTTGGTTGAGGGAAAAGAATACTGCTTGGAAGTCAGGTTCTAGTGCCATTTCTGTTTTGTGGGGCCTCAGTTTTTTCATTGGTAAAATAAAATGATCACATAGATAATGTCAGAGATGCCTTATTACAAAATTCTATGTAGGTATAATGTAGTATGTTCTAACTGATTTCAATCAATTAAAAAAACCTTGCTGACAAAAAATTTGATAAACTTTCTATTTGACCTGCTAAAATGCAAAGCTTTGTAATAGAGTGATTCTATATCTAAGTGTTTTGATGGCATATCTCCAAGTATTTCAATGTAAACTAATCATCTGAATAATTTTAGCAAAGTATATAATAATAAACTTGGCTTTCTGTTATTCCAGGTATGCATGAGGAGTATTTTCCCACAATGGGAAATCTGTGAATTAGCATAGAAGTGAATTAGGTAAATGCTGCACATTTAATTACAAAATAGCTAAATATTAAAAATTATATTTTATTTGAGAAAGCACAAGAGTGAGAGAGATTGAGAGAATGAGTGAGGGGAGGGGCAGAGGGAGAAGCAGACTCCCTGCAGAGCAGGGAGCCAGATGTGGGACTTGATCCCAGGACCCTGGGATCATGACCTGAGCTAAAAGCAGACGCTTAACCGACTGAGCCACCCAGGTGCCTCTAAAATTGATGGTACTTTTTAATACATAAACTTAAGTTAGCTGTTCATCTCATCTCATCTTGTGTTAGTGATTTTTCTCTAAGGCAAATACATTTATTGTAGTTTTATAGACTAGTGGCTTCAGTTAAAGCATATTACCAGTACTGTCATAATACTCAGTTATCTGTGGTATAATAGAAAAAAGTACTGAATTTAAAAGCAAAGCAAGTGAGTTAAGAAGCCAGCCTTTTACTAGGTACACTATATATAACCTTGGACAACACACAGCCTGCCTGGGCCTGTGCTTTCTCTTCCATAAAATGGGAGTAATTCCTATCCTGCAGAGTTGTTGTGATAGTTACATGAGATAATGTTTGTAAAGTACAGCGTGGTTACCAGAATATCATAGATAATTTGTGTAACTATAACGATTAGTATGCCATTGTGACTCCTGATAAAAATCTGAGCTATCCAAATATAGGAGCATTGTCTAATTACTGAGACATATGTTCAGCTTTACATCAAGAGTATGGGTAAAGTCCTCCATTCCTGTAAAATTCAGTTTAGCCATAATCCTGCCTGAGTGGTTCATAACACAGGCATAGAGCTCTTGGAGAAAAGAGCCACAAATAGTTGTGCTTTGTGTTTTGGGGCCTCTTCCAAAAAAGAGAAGGGACTTAACACAATTTGGCAAACAGAGGAAGTAGTTTGGCCTTTTAAATGAACAACAGGATGAAATACAGCAATACTAATGCAGAGGAGACTTGCAGTAATTAGAAAAAAGTTCAGTTCAACTACTTCTCAGAGACATTCATTATTTGCTATGCTAAATTCCATTTAACTCCTAACCTGGCCTTTGTCCTGTGTATGTGTGTTTTGTTTTAGCTGTTACTGTTGCTGTTTAATGCCTCTGTAGTCTTCTAAATAAGAAGGTTGAGAAAGCATTTGCCATTTTGTAAAACTGTTGTCCTATCTGAAGCCATCATGAAGTTATTGTTATTGGTTATTGGATCTCTGAGCTCTAGAATTACTTACAGAATGTCTTTTAAAATTTTTGTCTTTGAAGAAATATAGTTTTTTGTGTTCCTTCCTCAACTCTATCTAGAAAGGGAGACTGTTGGTAGAAAAGAAATTTTAAACCTGATTTTTAAAGAGATAAAGCAATATTGGCTTGGCTTTTCTGCTCTGAAAGCTTCAGATTAAACTACTCCACTCATATTCATAAACAAAAAAGTGAATGTTTAAATCTTTCTACTTTGTTTAAAGTAAAGCAGATATGAAGTTGCTGCAGGCAGAATACTGTCCAGTTCCCGAAAAAAGTGAATGTATGAGTTTACATCATAAACTCCTGTAATTTCAAATTCATGTGTGTGTGTGTGTGCGTATGGATTTTGTTTTGTTTTGAGAGAGAGAGAGAGAGCATGCAAGTTGGGGAGGAAAGGCAGAGGGAGAGAAAAAATCTTAAGTGTGGAGCACAACATGGGGCTTGATCTCAAGATCCAGAGATTATGATTTGAGTTGAAACCAGGAATAACCCAGGCGCCTCATGTATATATATTTTATATAACCAATATGATATGTCTTGGTACCTGAATCTGGGGTATGTATCTCTATATAAGGTTGTGTTAGAATCTTGGAAAGAAATTTACCCCAACTTTCTAAGCCAGCGAGCACTGTCTAGAAAGTTGGCAGAATTTCCAACTTTATTGCTAGTATTGTATGCAATTGAGAAACTAATGTGTATCAATTAAAAGAAATTTCCCAATACATTATATTGGGAATTATATCAAATTAATAACTTCCTTGAGATGGTGCTTGCCACTTCAAAATGGAATATAGATAATAGTTCGCTGTCTTATGCCTTCTAGTTTAAAGATTTAGTGATCATTTAGTAATAATAATAGCATAAGTAATAACATCTAACCTATTTTGAACACTTCATATGCACTGGGTTATTTAATGATCACAACAGCCCTATTAGCTACAGTTTATCTCCATTTTACACACAAGATTGAGATTTTGAGAGGTTAAATAACTTGCTTGAGAACATAGAGGCTATGTGAAACAGTCGAGATCTGAACCCATCTCTCTCTGATCTTTTTTATTGTTATAATATTGATTGAATAAATGTACTGGTTTTTGTATACTTACTTATTTTCAACTTTTTTTTTTTTTTAAGATTTTATTTGGGGTGGAGGGGCATGAACAGAGGGGGAGGGGCAGAGGGAGAGAGACAAGCAGAATCCCCACTGAGCAGGGAGCCCTGTGCGGGGCTCAGTGTGGGTGGGACTCAGTCCCAGGACTCTGGGATCATGACCTGAGCCAAAGTCAGATGCTTACCCAACTGAGCCACCTAAGTGCCCCTCATTTTCAACTTTCTTGAATTGAGATCTTAGCTCACTAATTTTCTATAATCCTTGTTTCCTAATACAAAAATTTTAAAGGTATAAATTTTTTTGTATAACTTTAGCTTTATCCTACAATTCTGATAAGCTTTGCCTTTTTTGGTGTTTCATTCCAATTATTTTTAAATTCTATTTAAAAATTTTTTTTAAATAGGAAAAGTGTGTTTTTAAGGATAGATTTTTCAGGTTCTAATAGAGTTTTAAGAAAAATTATAATTTACAAGAGGATAAAATTTGATAGTTTCTTTTCAGAGTATAAATTTATCAGATTAAGCCAGTGGTTTTCATCTGCCTTTGGCTTTCTTGTAATGGTCCACACTACCTGAAATTTGGTGGACTTTTGTCATCTATTTGTGACTCTGTTGGCTGCCCCCTTGTTTAATCCTGCTGCTCCACATGCTGGTCTTCAGCTTTGCTACACTGCTGACTTTCCTTTTCTGTTCGCTCTCTGAGTTTAAAACAACTTATAAATGATCTTGTTTTGAGCCAATACAAGCAAAGCAGACACATGAAACTAATATCATTTTATCTTTAGATCTACTGTCAGACCATGTACCTTAGTATACTTGGAGAGTTTACAAGAAAACTGTTCTTTAGCTTATTCTAAAATTATCTTGGATCTGTGCTGTCCAGTATGGGAACCACTAACCTACATGTGGCTGTTGGGCACTTGAGATGTAATTAGTCTGAATTGAGATTGCATTATTAAAGTTAGTTTTACTTTTTTTTTTTTTTACTTTATTTAATGTGTCTATTAAGCTTCCTTAAGTGTGTCAGTTAAGCTTCTGGGTGACTCAGTTAAGCTTCTGCCTTTGGCTCTGGTCATGATCCCAGGGTCCTGGGGTCAAGCCCCATGTTGGGCTCCCTGCTTAGTGGGGAGTCTGCTTCTGCCTCTTCCCCTCCCCTCCACTCGTGCTCTGTCTCTCTCTGCCTCTCTCTCTCAAATAGATAAAATCTTTTTTTTTTAAAGGATTTTATTTATTTATTTGACAGACACAGTGAGAGAGGGAACACAAGTGGGGAGTGGGAGATGGAGAAGCAGACTTCCTGCCAAGCAGGGAGCCTGATGCAGGACTCGATCCCAGGACCCTGGGATCAGGACCTGAGCTAAAGGCAGACAACTTAACAACTGAGCCACCCAGGCACTCCTCAAATAGATAAAATATTTAAAAAAAAAATTTTTTTTTAAAGATTTTATTTATTTATTTGACAGAGAGAAAGGGATCACAAGTAGAGAGGCAGGCAGAGAGGGAGGAAAGCAGGCTCCCTGCTGAGCAGAGAGCTCGATGCGGGGCTTGATCCCAGGACCCTGAGATCATGACCTGAGCTGAAGGCAGAGGCTTTAACCCACTGAGCCACCCAGGTGCCCCTTAAAAAAATTTTTTTTAATTAAATATGTGGCTCACACATTTTGTTTTTGGTTTTTTTTTTTTTTTGTATTTAACAACAGCATTAGACAAAAATCACAGTGTGCAAGTAAGAGACCACTTTCTCCTTAGCTTCTGCACTAAAATCATCTGTAGAGTAGGACTCAGATAATGCCTCTTAGAATTCCAGGTTTCCTGCACAAGGTTTGGGTTAAGCAGGAGTGATTTTTCCCTCTTTCCGAAGAAAGTAACCAAAACTCAAATCACCTATCAGAGAATACTCTGGCGATGTTGATTCCACAGGCTGGTTAGATTTACAGAAATTTAAGTGTTTAAGATTTCATTCCAGTCATCTTTCTGTTTATCGGACATGCAGGTTTTCATTTAGTTAGGACCAATAAAACCTGCTTGTTTTGAAAAAATTAAATAAAAGCTTGTTTTGTCTTAAGGACTAAGGAGCCAGAGCAGATGGGATAAGCTGCAAAAGTGGACTCCTGTTTGGCAGAGTAGAAATGACTAGAGAGGAATGTCATCCCCTGATCTGCTTCCTGCTTCCAGAGACCTTTCCACTTCTGAGTGGCAGGTACTGAAAGCATTTGCACAAGAGACCAGAGCTCTGTCATACTTAGATTTTTCCCACAGATTGGATTATAGACTTTTATTATTTTACCTTAACCTATGTTGTTAGACTGTGAGCTTCTTGAGGACATGGGACAAAGAAACACTTGTCTTTATATAGCTCCTGTAAGGTATAACAACAGTACAAACAACAGTAAAATCATAATTAACTGGTGTCTCTCAACTTTTTCCTGTTATGGCATACTTTGAAAATTACAGTGTTTTTATACCACAGAGAATTCTGGTTCCCCTGTACTTCTAGTCCATACAACTTTTTTTGTATGAATTAGAAGAAAAGTACCTCTTTCTCAAGTTACTTTACTGCCATCTGTTGGAAAATTATTTTTTATTATTTTTTATTTTATTTATTTTATTTTTTTAAGATTTTATTTATTTGACAGAGGGAGATCACAAGCAAGCAGAGAGGCAGGCTGAACAGAGAGCCCGATACTGGACTTGACCCCAAGATCCTGAGATCATGATCTGAGCCAAAGTAGCTTAACCCACTTAACCCACTGAGCCACCCAGGCGCCCCGGAAAATTATCATAACAAAAATGAGTTCTGTAATGACTATAATGTAAGTGACACCTTGCTCCAGTGTTGTTCATTGTAGTAGCTCAGCTGTATGTAGTAGCCTTGAGACCACCCCAGGAGCCTAGTTGGCCAACCAGTGGGCTGAGAGAATCAATATTTGAGCAAACCTCAAGTCACATCATTATCTTGGGAATTTGGTTACTATGCTAAGGACTGAAGCCTCACAGTACCCTTTGAAGTAGGAATACTTATAATCCCAGTTTTTCAGATGAGCAGGCTGAGGCATAGAGAGGTTAAATAGCTGGCCCACAGTCCTGTGTCTTTCAGTGGCTGAGTTGGAATTTAAACATAGGCAGTGAGAGTCTAGAGCCTAGGTTCTTAACCACAATAATGTATTCCTCTTGCAAACTGGATGCAGCATTTTCCAAGCCCTGTACCTATTTTCATCTCAGTCCTCTGTAAAGTGTTTTAGAGCCCTGTCCCTGAGTTCTGTAAATGAGTCTACAGCTATAGTCTTTTTAGGTTGTGACAAAGGAAGAGAGATTTTGGTTTCTTCTACTGGTCCTTGTTTGTGTTGAAGTAAGTGCTGTCCTTTCTTTACATTTCAGAATAACCTCTGGTTCTCTTACTGCCCTGGTGGCTTTACTTCATCCCACCAGTCCCCATTCTTCATTTGCAGAATGACCAACCAGAACTGCTGCCAACTCATGTAGGTTGATCTAATCTCACTTCTTGATTCCTTCCCTTTTTTTAAGACTCCTAGGATTTTATCTCCAGGACTTCTCTTCCTTACGTCTCTGTCTGCTCCTTTCTTTAATCTTGCCTTTTTTTGAACCCTTAATTGCTGCCCCCTGCAAAGTCACATGTCATTTTCTGTCCAAATTACCTTACTTTCTGATTTTAGAAGGTTAGTGCCTCAGGGCAGGGATTGCCTTGTTATGTTGTGAAGTGGTGTCTAAAGTGCTCCATAAATTAGCATCTGTAGAGAGTTTTATACATACTAATTATTATTATTGGAATACAGAAATGCTTTCTGGGCCATAAGGAAGTATCCTAAGTTAATAGTCTAATTGCCTGTACATGTTTTTTAAAAAAGAAGAAAAAAGTCTCTCTTCCTGCCAGAGAGAGCTATCAGATCTCAGAACAGCAGCCCAAATCCCAGGACTCTTTCTGGTTATTGTTTCAATTGCTTTTATATTTATTTAGAGGACCATATTTGTAAGACAGTAAAATGAGGTCCTTTTGGTCATGTGAACCCATTTGGATTACTTAATGCTAGTCAGAAAAGCAGAAATGGCCCTTTGGTTTGCTTTGGTCCAGAATCTTTAATTTCCTTAGTGACATTTATGGTTAAAGTCAATGGTATTCATTTCTCAGGGGATTTAAGATAAATTTCATTTATATTATATTTATGTAGATGTTTACTGCCAGGATGATCAACGTTTTTTATTAGCATTTTATGATGCAAATGGAGCTTTTAAGACTTGTTTAATTTTAATGTAGACATGTATGTTAGAAGGACTCATTTACAGAACTATTGATTTTTTCCAGTGCTTGCTTTGAGAATGTACTTGGAAGAGTGGTTAGTGAGACAGTTTTCTATCTGGATGTTTGTCTTTCAAAATAACTCGCTTTGAAAATCTTGTTGGCCTGGTTTTCCTGAATGTGAGATTTAATAAGTATATGTTTTTTGATTAACAATTTAATAATTGTCCTTTAATGAAAGAAATGTTAGTCAGAATAACTGAAATGATGTTGAAATTATCAGTTGAAGTTACCTGTAAGTCTTAAATAAAAAATAGTGGTATTTTTTCAAAGAAAAGAAGCTTGTTTATCACTCATTGTAGTGGCCATACCTGATGAAGTATGACAGGGGCTTATTGCATAGTCCAAATGTAAATGGTCATAACAGACACACTGCATATGTTTAAGAGAGAATAATGGAGCTTGGGATTGTTTCTTATCCTTACCCATATGTTTTACTTCCTACAGTCTGAGGCTGTCTTTTTAGGTCAAATTGTACCTAGGCTTTTGGTGGTAACTATAGAATAGCAAGTGAATTGGAAAACAAGCCCCCCTCAGTTTTAGATGATTGAACTCTCTTTGGAGACTAGGTTGTCTCCTTTCCCAGGGTATATAGTGGTATCTTGCTGCTTTAGAAGTGGTGGGACACTTTATGCTTTTATTTATTTATTTTTTTAAGATTTTATTTATTTATTTGTTTGACAGAGAGAGAGAGAGAGCGCACAAGCAGGGGAAGGACAGGCAGATGGAGAGGGAGAAGCAGGCTTCCTCCTTGACGTGGGGCTCAGTCCCAGGACCCTGGGATCATGACCTGAGCCAAAGGCAGATGCTTAATCAACGGAACCACCCAGGTGCTTCCACTCTATGCTTTTGAAGATAAAGCCTGTTTACATAGGATCCCCTGGCCTGGTCCTGTTGGAAAGAATTACAGGTTTTAAGCTGCATAAGAGCTGATCAATCATCTTTCTAGTGATTCTTAGCTCTATGTTAGAACTAAGGGCTGCATGTTAGAGTATCCTGGGAAGCTTTTTTAAGAAGCTCCGATTTGGGGGCTATACCCTCCTGTTTACAATTGAGAAACCGAGAAGGGGAAATTGACTTGTATATAGCCACACACACTGAGGTGTTAATGAAAAATCGTAGCATTGTTTACTGACATGATCCTCAAATCTTGGTTGAAATGCTCTCACATTTTGGAGCGAGCAGTTGTTAAATCATAAGCAGTGCAGGAAACAGGGTGGGACCACCTGACACTGTCATTGACTTTAAAGTATCTTCCCTGTAATAAAATTGAGTGTGAAAAAGCCACCTTCAGTGCCTTCCATCTTACTCATATTGAGAGACTGCTATCAGTTGTGACAAATCTGTAATGTCTGTTTGGTTACGTGGTAGATGAAACCCTACCCAAGGCCTACCCTTGGTCAGTTTACGTGTGGGGAAAAGCTTTTCAGTTAAAGCTTTAATTATATCTAGTAGACAGAATGAAGCAGCTAAGCTCTTTTATTTTATCTTTTTTAAAAAGATTTTATTTATTTATTTGACAGAGATCACAAGTAGACAGAGAGACAGGCAGAGAGAGGGGGAAGCAGGCTCCTCACTGAGGAGAGAGCCTGATGCAAGGCTCAATCCCAGCCCGAGCGAGGCTCGATCCGAGGACCCTGGGATCATGACCTGAGCCGAAGGCAGAAGCTTTAACCCAC
>CM053609.1:21623200-21702028 GCA_028646535.1 Procyon lotor | reverse complement strand
CTTAGAAACTACAGTCCCAGGGGTGCCTGGGTGGCTCAGTGGGTTAAAGCCTCTGCCTTCAGCTCAGGTCGTGATCCCAGGGTCCTGGGATTGAGCCCTGCATTGGGCTCTCTGCTCAGCGAGGAGGCTGCTTCCTTCTCTCTCTCTGCCTGCATCTCTGCCTACTTGTGATCTCTCTCTCTCTGTCAAATAATTAAATAAAATCTTAAAAAAAAAAAAAAAACTAGTCCTTTTATGGGGGGAGGTCCTTTTATAAACCTTGAAATACAGAGGTTTAGCCTATTCCTTCAAGAAGCTTGTATTTCTTAGGGAGATTGTGTGTGCATGTGCACATGTATGTGTGTCTGTGTTTAGAACCTCTTTAGGCTGATTTGACTTTTGTTTTTTCTAAATATGAAAGTTTAATAAATATATCTTAATTATAATTTTAACTAATATCCTTTTATGAGGAAGCAAACAAATAATTCAGAATATATTTTATGTGTATGTGTTTGTATGTACATTGTATCTATATTGTGAATGGGTATATATGGATATGAATTGATATATGTATGTGTTTGTATAGTGAATGTATGTGTGCGTGTGTGTGTGTGTGTGTATAGTGAATATATACAGAGTGATGAATTAAAATGTACTATCTAAATGAGCAGCCCAGACAAAAAGTGCTGCCTCATAGGAAATTATGAGATTAAGTGAAACAGTTGATGTGAAATGCTTAGCACATACTTAGTGCTCATTGATTTTCATTATCTGCATATTTATTATATCACCACTAGTACAGGAATTTAGAGGAAAAAGAAGACTATGGGTTAGATCAGGGAAGGAGGAAAACATAATTTAAGTAAAACATATTGCATCTATTATATTTAAAATATCTTTAACCCAAGACTTGAATCACTAATACCAATACTGTGGAGGATACAGTCTATATAAGTACATATTAATTATATGATCTCTTTTGTTTCAGGAGCTTTATATTGCTGTAGGAATATCTGGAGCCATCCAACATTTAGCTGGGATGAAAGACAGCAAGGTAACTACACAATAATAATTCTAGAAGAAAAATTTTCATATTTTAAAATTTTGGTTTCACTCTTTCCATATAGTTACAATGTGTATGTTCGGCCATTCAGATTAATACTCTGTCTAGGAATAGAAAGAAATACAAGGTGCTGTTTACGGCTTGAAGCTGTACCATTGGTAGGAAAGGCATTGCTACGTCAAGTGTGACCCTGAGTTCCAACTCTGCCCCTAGATTACCACATGATGTGTCTTGTCTGTACCTCAGTTCTTTGCCTTCATTGATGATGTCTAAGGTCTCTTTCAGCTCTGACCATCTATGGGTATAAAATTTAGGGTGAAGAGAGCTTGATGAGGTTCTGACCACCCAACTAGTTTATGAGGTTTCTGACCCCTGATTCTTTGTCTGTTTCAGCCTGGTCCCCTCAAAGTCCCATCCTCATAAGGCAGCAAATCCCCTCTTCTCAGGTTTGTTCCTAAGGTGTGACAGATACATTTAGGGTTGGAGCATCTTAATATCTTAGTAATTGTTAGCAATATAGTGTATAGAGGAAACACTGGGTGCTAACTTGCTACTTTGAACTGTATTGGGAAGCCCTGTGTAAGGATTCTCTGAGCATATATTGCAGAGTATGACATATTAATTCATGCATACCAATGCAGTTTGAATTATGAACTTAGTCTTTCATGAAGACAGAGATGCTTCTGACATTCCAGCTTTTATCCATTCAGATGGAAGTTTGATATAAAAGGTAATAAAACTTTTAACAGGTTTAACTTCTAACTTGAAAAAATGCATTCACTACCTCCTTGTAACCTCTAAATGAATAGGCCCCCAACCAGTCAAATTTCACAGTTGGATGGCAAGTTTCTCTACTGAGCTATGAAAACAAGCAGTGCCAGTGGGGAAAATGTTACTGCTGCATTAAAGAGAAAAAAAACACTCCCAACACCAGCAACCTTAAAAAATATTTTTAGCTGGGCGAGTTCAGACATATCTAGAATTCTGCTTCTCTAAAATAAAAGATTCTGCCTGCCAAGAAGATCCTGGTAAAAATTATCATGCCATGGCAACAGGACTGGATTAGGGGAGAGATGGACTAGCTAGTATGTTAAAGCAAAAAGGGAACAATTGAAGTAAGGAGACCAGTGTTGAGAACTGTCTATAAGAATAAATTTGAGCCAAGATGTTATCTGTTTATGCAGTCAAATATTTATTAAGCACTTACTTTGTACTAGATGCTGGAGATGCTTAAGTGAAAAAAACATAGCTATTGTCATCACCACCTTGTGTAGGAGACGCAGCAATCTCTGGTTGTAATTTTGATTGAGGTCTAAAATGGGATATTAGAGTAATTGGCTTAATTTTTAATAATCACATTGCATACAAGTTACAATTTTAATTATCATATAGTTTGAAGAATATGAGATTTGGTTGTTATATCAAACAATTCAATGTAATGAGAGTACTTTCTGGACTATATACGTATTAATATCATTGAATACAGTCTTTCTGTATTTCTGCTTTAAAAGCTGTGTAAGGAAGAAGAGCATGAATTTATAAGGACATATTAAGAGAGGTCTAGGATGTAAGCAAGATTTTATGATACTCATTTATAGTTGACAGTTCGGGAATATTCTTTTAGTAATTTGAAAAACTGTAACCATCCCAAATCTTTCTTCTTAAATACTTTAATGGTTTCATACCCACAGTTGTGTGCTTTTGCTTTAAAAATAACTTTTATATGGTGGGAATGAAAAAGCTTTCACATGATTAAACTGTCAGATGTTTGACTAGGTGGCCTCCAGGAAAATCATTAAACATCATTAATTAAATAAATCTCTGCTAGTTCCTGTGAAGCAGGCTTATTACATATTCCCAGAAGAGAAACACCTTGATGCAAATCAAATGTCTGTGATTCGGAAAGTTTGTACTTGTGACTTTGGATTTGAGGCTCATACTGAAACCATCATTTCTTGTCTCTGACCACACATCTTTTAATACATATGGCATGTTTGACTGGAATAGGAGTTACCTGGACTACACTGTGCTTCAATCTCAGATATTCTGGAATATTTTCATCTTTTTGAGAGACCCTAGGGGAGTTACACATATGTTTTGTAGCCTATATGTTAAGTCAGACTGTATCAAAATTCTCTTAAAATATGTTCCAGCTGTTTTCATGTGATAGAGTAATAAGCAAGTAGAAACTTAATTTTACTTCGAGAGAGAGAAATTATACTCCATTAAGATAACACCATATTACAGTCAAATATTAGAGTCAAAACTTTAATTTTACTTTAATTGCAGTGGTGTTTGAAGCATCTGTGGAGGAGTGCCTGGGTGGCACACTTAGTTAAGCATTTAGCGGTTGGTTTTCAGCTCAGGTCATGATCTCAGAGTTGTAGGGTTGAGCCCCACCTTGGGCTCTGTGTTCAGAGCGGAGTCTGCTTGAGACTCTCCCTCCCCTGCTGTTCCTCCCCTCTATATGCGCACGTATATTCTCAAATTAATAAATAAAATCTTTCTAAAAAAAATCTATGGAGAATACCAAACTATTTGTAATACATAAATCTGTTACTAATCAAAGAATAATTGGTAAATGTAGCACCTTTTTTAAGACGATTTCTCCTTAATTTGCTACTAATCTGTCATTATAACCCTTCACATTAAAAAATTTTATAGGAGATAAGAGGATCTTTTGGTAGTTCGTGTAGGAGACATAATAATTTAGTTGTTGAAAAGTCTTGTCCTTTTCTCATTAAATGGTCTTGACACTCTTGTCAAAAATCATTTGACCATATATGTGAGGGTTTATTTCTGAGTTCTCTTCTATCCCCTTGGTCTATATATCTGTCTTTATGCCACTACCACACTGTTTTAATTACTGCAGCTTTGTCCTCTAAGTTTTCAAATCAGGAAGTGTGAGTCTTCCAGCTTTGCTCCTTTTCTAGATTGTTGTAGCTATTCAGGGTCCCTTGAGATTCCATATGAAATTTAGGATAGGTTATTTGCTTTTTTGTTTTTTTAATTTTTGCAAAAAATGTCATTGAAAGGACAGTTTCAGTGGATATAAGATTTTGGTCAACAGTTTTTTTCTTTTAGCATTTTGAATGTATCAGCTCACTACCTTCTGGATTCCAAAATTTCTGAGAAATCTGCTAATATTCTTATTGAGGATCCCCTGTGTGTAGTGAGTCATGTGTCCTTGTTTTCAAGACTCTCTTTTTATCTTTGGCTTTTGAAAGTTTGATTGTAACGTGTCTTGGTGTGAATCTCTTTGAATTCATCTTTCTTGGAGTTTGTTGAGCATCTTGGGTGTCTATATTCATGTCTTTCATCACATTTAGAAAATTTTCAGCCCCTGTTTCTTCAGTTAATCTTTTTTTTTTTTTAAGATTTGTTTGTTTGACACAGAGAGAGAGATCACAAGTAGGCAGAGAGGCAGGCAGAGAGAGGGGGTGAAGCAGGCTCCCTGCTCAACAGAGAGCCTGATTTGGGACTTGATCCCAGGACCCTGAGATCATGACCTGAGCTGAAGGCAGAGGCTTTAACCCACTGAGCCACTGAGGCGCTCCTCTTCAGTTATTCTTTCTGTGCCTTTTTCTTTGTTCTGGCACTCCCACAATGCATATTTTGGTTTGTTTGATGTTGGCCCACAGGACCCTTAAGTTCTGATTACTTTTCTTTAATCTTTTTCTTTCTATTCTAAAGACTCGTTAATTTTCATTGTCCTACTTTCAGGTTTGCTGATTCTGTCTTCTGATTGCTCAAATCAGCCTTTGAATCTCTCTAGTGAATTTTTCACTTCAGTTATTATAATTTACATCTCCAGAATTTTCTTTTTGGTTTCTCTTTAGGTTTTTGTCTTTTGATATTTCCATTTTGTTCATACATTGTCTTCTTGACTTTCTCCACATCTTTATAATTCTTTGAGCATCTTTAAAATGGTTGTTTTAAAGTCTTTCTCTAGTAGAGATGCCATCAGATCTTTCTTGGAAGCAGTTTCTCTTTATTTTTTTTTTCCTTGAATGGTCCCATACTTTCTTGTTGCTTAGTATGCCTTTGATTTTTTGTTGTTGTTGTTGTTGAAAACTGAACATTTGAATCTAATAATCTATTCCTGGAAATCAGATTCTCCTCCTTCCCCAGGGTTTGCTGTTTTGTTGTTTTATTTATTATTCTTGTTTTTTTATTGTTGTAGACTATCTCTATGCCAAAGATTAACTTGAGCTATAAACTTAAGGTCTTTTTGTATCTTTTCGGAGCCTTTATTTGAGGTTAGTTTGTAATTATCCCTGTGTATGCAATTGCTTTTGAGTGTCCTAGTCTTGAATGTCTGGCTCCCAAAAGGAGAAAAGAACATTGAAGGGAGGCAAAAGTGCTTTGACATTTTAAATCCCCTGGAGGTAACTTAAGCTAGAGGAAGGGAGGGGCTCGTAACAGTGGGGGAGGTGTAATAGCAACATCTCTTTGATCGGTAGCAGCAGTCAGTAATCAAAGCACAGGTCCCCCAGTCCTTGGAGGACAGGGTTCTTTTTGCCCACTTGGTCTCCTGCAGGCTGTGTACAAGCAGCTGGGGGTGGGGAATGAGTACCTGTTATTGCTCAAAGAGCTGCAGCTCCTGCAAGCTTTCCCCCGGAAGTTGCAAGCCTTCAGTAGACTCTGGGTTTCCAAAATGGTTACATTAGACAGATTCTGCCAGTACAGTTGTTAATAGTGTAGGTCAGAAGACAGATTCCTCCCGATGCTTCCTACTTTGCCATCTTCCCAGAATCCTCTACTCTGATTTGTTACTTCCTAAAACATTATTTTTCATGTCAGAAAAGAACTTAGAAAAATAATGGTTTAAAACCTTTTTAAATACTGTAACGGGCTAGTGATGGTATGGGAGATAATTTTATCTCCCAGAAATTTCTAAACTTAACAATATTGGCATAAATGATTAATCAAATTAATCTTATTTAGTAGACATTTTTACCCATATAAATTTGTTGTTGAGAGTGTTAAAATAGAAACATCAGTCTATGCTATGTTTTCTTGATGAAGGCCAAACTCTTTGTTTTTATTTCACAGACAATTGTGGCTATTAACAAAGACCCAGAAGCTCCAATTTTTCAAGTGGCCGATTATGGAATAGTTGCTGATTTGTTTAAGGTAAGCTGGCCTTGGGAGAGAGATAGCTGTTACCTAGCTTGTCATCCAAGAACCTCTTAGAGTTCGTCAGAGAGGAAGCCATTATAGGAAAACATTGTATGTTTGTGTATACCTGTGTGTCTGTCTGTGTATGTATTATATTAATATCTGTACACAGTTTTGAACTGTGAAGTTGTCTTAAGTACGTGAAGTTTGTATAGAGTATTATAACTTTACCTTTAAGGAGTCCATATTTTAAAATATCCACTTGGCTTTTGGCATCTCGTGTACTAAGTTAGCACACAGTGTGAAGTGACTCAAGTAATTATGACCTAGAATCATATTTTTGGCAGGTACCGTGAAGAAATTCACATCAAATACTCTTACTCAGAGATTTGCCAGAAATGCTACAGCTTTTCTTTTAAGTTTTGTTTAAATAATCTCTACACCCACCATGACACTCAGACTCAGGACCCTGACATCAAGAGTTGGATGCTCTTCTGACTGAGCCAGCCAGGCGCTCCCATGCTGCAGCTTTTCAAGGGAAGACTGGGCACTCAGGTCCAGCTTATCTGACTCAACAAGTATGCTCAGCTCACTGTGTTTGAGAGTTAAATGCCTTCCTAATGTGATATATGTAGGGGAGAACACTTATTCCCCACTCTTGTACTCTTCACTTTGAGTGTTCGTTCTACCCCGCCACCACCCCTGTCTTTGCCTTCCCCATGAGCAAAATTACTCTAGTGATACTGATGTGCACCTATACTGATTTGCACCATTTTCCCATATTTAAAGGTCATAGCTCATGCCTGGCCTGGTATTTTTCTGCCCCTCGGGGCTTGCCTACAAACTCCCAGGTTGCCTTGTGCAGAAATCACTCATGCAGGCATTGAGGCCCTGGAAGTAGCACCCAACCCTGGGAGAAGTAAGTGGGTTTGCTAGAATGAGGAACCCCTCACACAGAATTACAGCAAGTTACTGTGGGCCTTAATAGAGAGGCTGCAGCCTGAGAAGAGAGCCAGGGTGGTCCCCTTGACAAGAGAACTGGCCCATTACTAACATGGCTTCACCAGCACTATCCATGATCCAGATGAACTAATGAGTGTACTTTGAGAGCTCATCTGTACTTTGAAGTTCATGCTCAAATGTATATTCATGCTCAGTGAAGATAGACCCTTCAGCTGCTCATGGAGAGACTAGAATGGGGCTGTTGCCCTGGGTCAGCCTTTCCCTTGGCCCCCCCTCCCTGCCTGGCCCCTCAAAGAGCCAGTATCTTGCCTTGGGAAGAATATAGCCCCTCTTCAGTGATCCTGGGGTCCTGTAATTGAAATTTAGGACTTAGGTAGTTCTGCTGCTCCCGTTACCTGGCCCAGCTGTGTAAGAACAAACAATAATTAATGACAGTCATTTGACCACTGCAGTATACCAGTGGGAGGAAAAGTTAGTATGAGAGAGAAAACTTTTTAAATTTCTGTACAAGGATAACTTTGTTCAGGTAGCAAGCATTTAGCTACAGTGAGAAGCTTAAAGGAGTAAAGACCTTTTAATTAAAAAATGAAACACCTCTGAACCCTCACCATGTATTGAGTTTACATGTTCGCAGACAGACATCTACTATAGTTGCCATGTATTTTTCTCCAAGAGTATATTTAAATAAGTTTACAAGTAATTTTGTTTATTTTAAGATAGAATTTTCTGTTTTCTTGTGTACTATGTATTGCAACCTAGAGAGTGGGCTTACTTGATAAATGGATGAAGTGTTAGACAATCGGAAATGTGTGATGTTTATACAGTGGATGCCTGCCTTGGGGCAGGACATCTTTGTAGCAGTTATTGATGGAATGGTGTCATACACACTGTGCCTCTTGCATTAAGGGCAGCTCCCAGGTTTGACATGAGAGAGAGAGTATGCAAGCGAGTGAGGGTGTGTGCACGTATACATACTGAAAGAGATTTTGGTGAGGGTCCTAAGACAGTAGTGGAAAGGGACCCTAAGTATCAGTGATTTCTAGAAATCAGCTGATTTCTAACGGGAGACTCTCAAGCTATTGTTGGTGTTTTAAGAGGCCCACATTTGGTAAGACTTAACATGTATTTGTTAGTAGCTAGAATTATATTGAGGTAGTGGTTATCTCATGCTCAGAAGTTCTGAAGCACAGTTACATATACCTTTGATTAATATAAAGGAAGAAAAGTTAATCCTTTAAAAAGCAATCTGGGAGGAAAAGTGATTAGATTATGAAAATATTAAAAATCTGCTTGGGGGCGCCTGGCTGGCTTGGTTGATAGAACATGTGACTCTTGATCTCAGGGTTGTAAGTTCAAGCCCCATGTTTGGTGTTGAGATTATTTAAAAACAAAATTGAAAAAACCCAGTGCTGTTTGAGTTGTAGCCTCCTGGTTGCTACTACATGTGTAAGAAAGGTGAGTTATGTTCTTTTTAAGTTGTCTGTTGTCCCAGAGAGATGTAATTTGCAGATATTACTCAGCAAGCTTTTGGCATAATTAAGCCAGGCTCCTGATTCTGTTCTTTTACTCATCACCTTGCCTTCTAACTCATCAGGGACTCTGGCCAGGTGGTTCACCACTACTCCTCTACCATTGATAAATTGTAGTAAAAAGGACCTCACCTTTGTCAGACTCTAGGAACCTAGACATTATCTATCAAATTGTTTTTTTCAGTTGAAATCAGAATGAGTATAGCAGGTGAATATTACAGTAATTCTGACTGAAGGATGGACAAGGTAGTATAGTGAATATGCTCCTCAGGGTCATGCTCTATCTTTCAAAAATCAAATATTTAAAGGTATAGCAGCACATATAAATATGGCTATGCAAATTATGAATGAGAGTATTATCTATTTCAGATTAAAATTTTAAAGAAAATATCTTAAGTCAGGGGCACCCAGCTGGCTCTCGATCTTGGGGTTTTAAGTTTGAGCCCCACATGCTGGAGGTAGAGATTACTTAAAAAAATAAATTCTAAATTATAATACTTATTTTTTTAGAGAGGGAGGAGGGGTGCAGAGGGAAGAGAGGGAATATTAAGCAGGCCCCACACCCAACACAGAGCCCCATGCAGCGCTTGATTTCACAACCCTGAGAAGTTGGATGCTTAACAGACTGAGCTACCCAGGCAACCCAAAAAATAAAATCCTTAAAAAAAAGAAAAGAAAGAGAATATCTTAAGTCACATAATAGTTGTATAAAAAGGACTTTTTCAGACTAAATTTCTGTGTAAAAATTTTAAATTTCAGACTATCACATAACAGACTAATAATGTTCTGAATGATAGGGTGTCCACCAAACTTTATCATGTCTGGAGTAAAAATGTATATGCATTTTATTTTTTAATATTTATTGTTTTACTTCATCCTTCAACAATCATGAGTTAGAGACATGAGGTTTTTTTTCTTCATATAAGAAAAATAATACAGTACAGTAGTTAAGAGGGTTTTGTTTTGTTTTGTTTTTTTAGTAGTTAAGAGCTTTAGTTCAGATTTTGTCTTGGCCACATACTAGTTAAATTATCTTGGCTAAGTTATTTAATTTTTCTGAATGTAAGCTTCCTCAAAAGTAATATAAATATACTATGTACCTTACAAGGTTGTATTGAAGGTTAAATGAGATTATACTGTACTTAGTACAGTCTGTGTTAAATATTAGGCTCCCTATTTGTATTTCCTTTCATACAGGTATATAGTAGGTGTTCAGTAAATGGTAAATATTATAATTGGAGTCAGAGTGACAGACTACGTGACTGGTTGTTGTTGTTTCTTTATATAGCTTTCCTGAGATTATATATAGGATATATATCCTATCCTATAGGTTATATATATAGTTCAGTGTATATAGTTCAGTGAATTTTAGTATATTAGGAGTTATGCAACCATCAACTATCTAATTCCAGAACATTTTCATCACACTGAGAGGAAACTGCATACCTATTTTCAGTCACTTCCTGTTCCTCACTCTCCCCAGACCCTGGCAACAACTAATCTATTTTGTGTTTCTATGGATTTGCCAGTCGTGGACATTTCATATAAACAGAATCATGTAATATATGGTCTTTTATGGCTGGCTTCTTTGCATAATAATGTTCTCAAGATTCATCTGTGTTGACTTCTATATCAGCACTTTCTTTCCTTTTTTTTTTAATATTTTATTTATTTATTTATTTGACAGAGAGATCACAAATAGGCAGAGAGGCAGGCAGAGAGAGAGGGGGAAGCAGGCTTCCTGCTGAGCAGAGAGCCCGATGTGAGGCTCGATCCCAGGACTCTGGGATCATGACCTGAGCCGAAGGCAGAGGCTTTAACCCACTGAGCCACCCAGGCGCCCCACTTTCTTTCCTTTTATTGCTGAATAATATCCATTGTGTGGGTATGCCTCATTTTGTTTATCCATTAATCATTTAATGGACATTTGAGTTGTTTCTACTTTTTTGCTATTATAAGTAATGCTGCTGTGAGCATTTAAGTTTTCATGTAGATATATGTTTTCATCTTGTGTGGATATATATCTAGGAATGGAATTTCTGGGTCACCTAATAACTCTATTTTTAACATTTTGAAGAAGTGCCAGACTGTTTTCCAAAGTGGCTGCCCCATTTTACATTCCCACCAATAATGTATGAGGGTTTCTTTTCTCTTTCTTTCCTGTCCTTTCCTCTCCTCTCCTTTCGCTTTTCGTCTCTTTTTTCTTTTCTCCCTCCCTCCCCCTCTCCCCCTCTCCCTCTCCCTCTCCCCCTCTCCCTCTCCCTCCCTTCATTATTTGTTTATTGTATTATTGGCTTTATTAAACAAGTCATGTATCAGGCAGAATCCCATTCAGAAAGTAGAGGGAAACTCCTGTCTTTTCACATTCTTGGTGTCCTTTGATGCACAAAAGTTGAAGTCCAGTTTATCTATATTTTTTTTATTGCTTGCCCTTTGTAGGTGTCATATATGTGAAACTTTTGCCTATCCAGTACAGTGATTATAGGCCTACAAGTATCCGTTCAAGTCCTTTACTTTCATTTCCTTTGTGTGTATGCCTACGGATTGCTGGGTAATATGGTAATTCTGTGTTTAGCTTTTTTTTTTTAGTTCATGTCTTTTATTATTAGCCCATATGTAATCATTTGTCTTCTGGTTTGTTGAAGCAATAGGTTAGACAACATTTGTCGCAATAATGTCTGTCGAAGTGGCTAGCCATAAAACTCCAGCTCCACACTCATCTGAAGGGCACTCCCGACGAAGGCGACTAATTTTGCCATTCTCATCCACCTTATAGTATTTCAGTACAGCCAACTTAACCTTCTTTCTCTTATGCTTATTCTTCTTGGGAGTGGTGTAAGACTTCTTCCTTTTCTTAGCACCACCACGAAGTCTCAACACAAGATGAAGAGTGGACTCCTTTTGAATGTTGTAGTCAGAGAAAGTACGTCCATCTTCCAGTTGCTTGCCAGCAAAGATCAGTCTCTGCTGATCAGGAGGAATTCCTTCCTTGTCCTGAATCTTGGCCATTTTCTATTGTATCCGAGGGTTTGACCTCGAGAGTGATGGTCTTCCCCGTAAGGGTTTTTCCGAAAATCTGCATCCTGGCGGCGGTTCCACCGCAGATGGCGGATCGGAAAGGAAAGCCTGTGTTTAGCTTTTTGAAGAACCTCCAAACTGCTTTCTCTAGTGGCTGCACCATTTTACATTCCCACCAACAATGTGCAAGCTTTTCAGTTTTTCCACATCTTTGCTCACACTTGTTACTTTTCATTTTTCAAATCAGAGCCATCCTGGTAGGCATGAAATGATATTTCATTGTGGTTTTGACTTGCATTCCTTAATGACTAATGACGTTGAACATCTTTTTATATGCTTATTGGCTATTTATAACTGCTTTGGAGAAATGTTTATCCTTTTTAATGAAATGTGTGTCTTTGTTCTTGAGTTGTAGGAGTTTTTCATGTATTCTGGATATTAACCCTTATCAATATATAATTTCCAAATATTTTCCCCATTTGGTAGGTAGATTGTCCTTTCACTTTCTTTATAATGACCTTTCACAAAAGTTTTTAATTCTGATGAAGTCCTGTTCATCTATATTTTCTTCTGTTGCTGATGTTTTTTTGTTTTCATATCTAAGAATCCATTACCAAATCCAGGTCATGAAGATTTAACCCTAAGTTTTCTTCTAAGAGTTTTATTATTTTAGCTCCCATAGTTAGGTCACTAATCAATTTGGGATTAATTTTTACATATGGTGTGAGGTGAGGTTCCATCTTCATTCTTTTGCATGTTGACACAGCGCTGTCTCTGTTGGAGAGACTGTTTTATTTCCATCGATTGGACTTTGCATACCACCTGTTTTTTAAAACTTTTCCACTTCTCCCCATCATAGCTGCCCACTAGAGTCATTCTAATGCCTTTATGCTCCCTCTGGAACCTATGGAGTTTATCTCTGTCTGCCTCCTCAGTTTTTGTCCAGAATCCTTTTCTTGAGTGGGATTTTTCTTTTCCCTAGCTAATAAGGCATTGTGTAGTACCCTTCGAAAGTCTGAGGTTGATCTAATAAAAAAGGATATAGATGGTGGACAGAGTGCCCTTAACCCTTTTTGGGGAGTTGTGGCAGGGAGACATTCTGGAAGGTTTTTAAAAATTGTATGTTCTAAATCAAGTTAATGTTTCATTTAAAAGAAGTTGGGCTCTAGCCTATTTTTCGTGAAACACGTAGGTCCCATAGGAGGCTTGTTTAGCGTGTCATCTGTGTGACTGGCATCAGCTCATAGTCTCTCCACCGAGCAGAGCTGGGAGAAGTGGTGCCAGCACTTAGTGCTGCCCCTAAGCTACTGCCCACTGGCTCCATGGTAAACATGGGCCTTTAATAGGCTGGAGACAAAGTGACATTCGGAAGAAACAACATGTCGACAATTTCCTTAATAAATTTTGTACGAACACATTATTTCCACCTAATGGAAATGTAGCTCTCTTAAATAATTGAGAGGCTGTATTCATCAGTGGTGAGTTCAACTGGGATCTCTCTGAGCTAGGACAGTCGACAGCCCTGTGGAAGACCGGGTAATTGATACTTTACACAGACGGCTCAGCTAGTTTTCAGGTGGGCTCCGTGTGACATCTCCTGCAGTCCTCGTGCCCATTGCGCCTGTGCCATCAGGCTGCCCCAGAGTAGCTCCACGCTGGAAGCTCCAGTGGCAGCCACTGAACTGCCGAGACTAAGGGTTAGTAATTCAGCCTTTTTAAAGTGGGAGCCAACTCGGTCAGTTTCCCCTCACTGTGGTTTCTTACTTTGTCTGCTGACCAGACACTGCATTAGCACAAGGCCTTTATTTTAACGAAGAATGATGAAATTGAATGTTCAGCATGCAGCTCATTTTTATGTGCCAAAAGAGAGGAACATGTGCTGAGGAAGCAACTGCCGTGTTTGTAGAATGAAAGATGAGTGAGCAAATGAACAATGATAAGACAAGTGCTTGAGCCAGTTGACAAGGTCATGTCTGAACAAGAGACTTTGGTGTGGACTTTGAAGGAAAGGCAGTAAGGGAAGGAAGAATACCCAGAAAACACAGAGGTAAGAAATACACATCATTCTCCTCACAGAAGAAAAATTGGACTCCTGTTTGCTGTGGTGCCTTTCTGAGGTTTGTGATTATGTCAGAAAGGTTACTAGGCAGGGCGTGAGGGTGGCACAGTCGGTTAAGCATCTGATCCTTGGTTTCAGGGCCTTGATTTCAGGGTAATGAAGTCAGGCTGCATGGTCAGTGTGGAGTCTGCTCAAGATGCGCTCTCCTGGGTGCCTGGTGGCTTGTTCAGTTAAGCCTCTGCCTTCACTCAGGTCATGATCTCAGGGTCCTAGGATGGAGCCCCTCATTGGGCTCCCTGCTCCATGGGAAGTCCGCTTCTCCCTCTGTCCCCCCAAAAATACATAAATAAATATTTAAAGAAAAAAGAGAAGTTCCTAGGCAGTGTGTGTGCTCCTGGTCCTGCCATCCTTGTGTCCAGGTAGTCTTCCCTTCAGAGGTCTTGGAGTGCCTGGGTGGTTCTGGTGGTTGAGCATCTGACTCTTGATTTCAGCTCAGGTCATGATCTCAGGGTCATGAGGTTGCCCCCCCATGGGGCTCTGCTCAGTGGGGAGTCTGCTTGAGATTCTCTATTTACCTCTGCCCCTCCTCCCACTCAGGCTCTTCTCTTTCTCTCTCTCTCTCAAATAAATAAATCTTTTTTTTTTTTTTTTTTAAATGTAGTTGTCCCGCAGACAAGAGGAAAACCTGGGGAGCATGATGGCAATGGGAGCACACCTTGAGCCTCAGTAGCAATACGCATGGCTTCTTTTGCCTTCTGTATACTTTTTTTAAAAAATTTTTATTTATTTAGAGTGAGAGCAAAAGAGCGTGAGCAGGGAAAGAATCTTCAAGCAGACTCCCTGCTTGAATGTGGAGCCTGACTCGGTGCTTGATCCCTTGACCCTGAAATCAAGAGTCAGATGCTTAACCAGCTGAGCCACCCAGGCGCCCCTACCTCTGTGTACTTCTTACGGAGCTGTGACCATATCACACTGAAGGCTCAAGTTGCTTAATTACTTTTTTTTGTTTTAATTTGCAGGTAGTTCCTGAAATGACTGAGCTATTGAAGAAGAAATGAGTTACAATGTTTTAAGAAGGAAAATATATCAAAGTATTCAACTGAAATTGAAATTCATGGCTATTATAGTAAATATGGGAAAGTATGGAGAGCTACATATCATAATTTGGGAAAAAAATCTCACAGATGCCAGAATGCTTTTTTATGAGCCTATTGCTATATTTCTTTTAATTATTTGTGGTTCCAAGTAATTATTTTTTAAAATTTTCTAATTCTGTAAAAATATATATAATAAAACATTTCCACAGCTTTAAAACTACTAACAGAAATATGCCTAGCTTTGTAAAGAAAATTGAAGGGAGTGAAAATTTATTTTTTCTCTGCCTGTCTTGTTCATGGAGGACTGTGTTTTAGGCAAGAGTGTGAACATGAATGTTCTCTCTAGACTAATTCTTAATCTAGTTGAGAGAAGGGACTTAGATTGGCAAATTTAGAGTTAAAAAAGCATGGCCACAAAGCATGAATATTGCCTTAAATATACTCCAGTCTTCAGCAAACCATAACTAATAGAACAAAAGCAGACCTGACTTAAACCTGAACTTGTTGAATGAATTTAGTTGGCTTACATTAAATTTGATTTTCCATTTCATTTTAAAGTTTTGTCAGCTTCTAGGACTTTGTGTCTCCAAAGGAGAAGGGAATGGAAAAGGAGGGTCTGGTGTGACACAACACGGCCTCTTGTGCTAACAGGTAGTGTGATACTATAAATGTTAAAATCCTGCTGAGAATGCTTTGGCTTTTCTCTGGACCCCTGATGCTCCCTTTGGGCTCTTTTAGAAAACAGCCAAGTATGTGAGATGGCTGCATATGTGGTTAGCTTTGGTACTCTCCCTCTGCTGCCCTGGGGCATGACTGAGATGGATAGTGTCACAAGGGCTAGAAGCTGGTATGCGTGCGGGCCCAAGAACAGGGGCTGGGGAGGCTGTGGCCCGTCCTGTGGGAGGGTGTCCTGGAAAGGCCCTGGAAAGGTCCAGGTCGGCAGGTGAGTAGAATGAAGACAATTGCCACCTGAAGCAGATCTGCAGAAGTTACAGTAGTTAACAGGCTAAGGAAAACAGCAGGGAGAAGATGGGAAGTGACCGGTGGTACAGGAGGGGATGGGGGCAGAGGTGGTCAGCCTGTCCCTCTCTGGGGCCAGCCTGGGCTTGGCTACTTGAACGCTTTTTGATTTTGTCACAGTCACGTGCTTATGAAACACTTTTAGAAGTTAAATGTCTCTGGCATGTCCACATTCTTGAACCTAATAGGATGAGAAGATGGCAGTAAAATGAACCACAGCATCCTGGAGTGTCAGAGCTGAGCATGACCTTCTGGTTCAGCAACCCCGTTCATAGAGGGTTACTGGAGCACAGAGAGGTGGAGAAGAGAACCGAGTGACTTGTCCAAGGCCGTGTGGTTTGAACCATTCTTGTGAACGTAATTCCCATATCTTACTGTTGTGTTTGAGGCTCTTCCCAGGGGAGTTAACCTTGCTTAGGGCCTTCTCCATTTACCCTTTTGGACACTATAACTCAAGGACAGGAGAAATGCCAAGGTGACAAGGCAGGGGTACCCTGAGTCTAGGGTATGCTGGCTCAGGGAGGGCCAATCTTGGGTAGTACCTTTGCAAGGTTCCTAGCCTTGAAGTGGAACTGATGGGTCTTTGTCTCGGTTTCCTCCTGCCATGACTGCCGTGTGCCTCTGCCAGGCAGTTCGCCCCACTGTTTCACTGGGTATGACTCATCAACACAATAGCTCTGGGTGGCGCCTACTGTATACTGGGTGCCGCTGGGACACTGTACACATACCGAACCCCTGCTGTCTGCGATGCCTTGTGAGTGGTGCTGCCATCACTATCCCTGTTTTGCAGACAAGGGAGCTGAGGCACTACAGGTTCTGTAACTTGCCCAAATGCAGATCGCCTGTAATGAGAGCCAGGGTTTGAATCCAGGAAATCTGGATTCAGACCTCACCTTGGCTCAAGGAGCAGGGGGACTTGCTGAGCAGTAACCTCAGGTAAAAGGCACTAGTGCTTGGTGCCCACTGGGCAGGGCACACATTTGGGATCCTCGCTGGGGAGGAGAGCCTGTACTCTGGACTTGTCTCTCCAGCGGGATTTTATTCAACTCCAGAAGCCCCTCTTAAGTGCCCACTTACAGTTTACCTTAAAAAGGCAGCTGTGTGAGGTAGAGGCAAATTGTTAAAACTCTAATTAATACATGCCAGAAGGTGCAATTTGATGTGTTCTTTTTATCCCTGTTTTATTGGACACCAAGTTGTCAGCTCCTGAAGACTCTGCCCCTGCCTTGGGCTTGAGGACCCAGAGCTACAGCTGGAAGCAATGTGGGGAAAGATGTTAGGGGTAGCTTTCTTTACTGTGTGTGTGCGCGTATGTTCCCTGCTTTTCTCCTTAGTTTCTTAAAGTCTTTGGTTAACCTCGTAAAGGCCCTAGGAATTTGGTGGCCTGGTTGCTCTGGCCAAACAGAAGCCCCGAGAGGACAGAAGTACATGTTTAGAAAGCAGCCCTGTGAGGGCAGAGCTGTATTCAGGTCCTTGAGGCCAGCCATCTGGAGGCAAATGCCCTCCTCACTCTGTGGCCTGAGACCCAGTCTGGTCTGAGCTTCTCAGTAATTGAGAAAGCACAAAATCCAGCATTTTTCCTGGTCCTGGTTCTCTCAGCAGTACTGTGGGGGACTATTCCCTGCTGGGTTCCCTGGATAACTGGTATTCCTGTGTGGGACTCTGGAGTAAACCCCTGCAGGAGTCTGGCCCAGCCCCTGAAGGAGCGTCCCGCTGGGCTCTGAGAACACAGACCTTTGGAGGCACAGCCCCTCCCCCACGATTTTGCAGCTAAGGCGTTATTAGAAAGGAGACTTGGATGGACAGCATATACAGAGAGGGCTCCCTTAGTGGGCTGGCCACAGTCATTCCTTCTGGCCTGGAGGCTTTGATATTTGCATGTGGAACAGAAGTGGAAACAGCTCACATGGATGCTTGAAGCAGTGAGGGGCAGAAACCGGGGGCTAAGGGTGGTAGGGTGGAGGCCATGGACTGATCAGTGAGCAGTTTGGTCTTTTCCCCCATTGGTCAGTGGTTCTCAAACTTTGCCCTCAAGGAATACTGCTATTTCAGGAGCTAGACCAAGAATGGTACTGTGAAAAGCCTTTTCTGATTTGCAGAGAAAATTAATAGAATTTTCCCAATCCTAAGTCTTGCACACTTTTTTCCCTAAAACTGCTATCCCTTGTCTTCTTAGGAATTTAAGTAGATTCCAAAGTGAAATGACAAGTAGCAAATGGATATTAACTAAGGAGGTCAGTAGCACTGACTCCCTACAGCTTTTATTTAGTGGACATCTGTTGAATTCTTAAAAATACCTTCTGATAGTTGATAATTGTTCCTTGCTTGCATGTTAGAATTAAATATGTCTGTATATCAAGAATGTTCCACAAGTGCTACCTGACTTCCTGAGGCCTCACCACCTGACCCAAGTCGTAAGCAGCCTCCTAGCAACAGGGAGCCATTGACATTTTTTTGAGGAGGGTCCCGGACCCTAACCTCGGGGAGTCAACTTGAGCTGGTATACAGGATGGCTAGAGGGAGGAGAGGACAGAAGGGATTGGGAGGCGGTTGCAGGAATCTTCTGGCCTTATGCCCCAGATGGGTTTGGCTGAAAGCTCTTTGGTTACAAAATGGGTCCCTAGAGACTGTGGAAATGGGTCCAGCGCTGTGGGCGAGGCTGGCGGAGAGTGGGGGCACTTCCTCCCCGGACAGTGTGGGAGCCGGGCTGCCGGCAGCGCCTGGGCGTGTCTGCTCGGGCTGGAGGCCTTGAAACCCCAACCATAAGTGCTCTCTGCTATCTTTCTGAAAGGGATGATCAGCTTGGTTGCATTTCACGCTGTCTCTCACAAGGGATTTTTGTTTTGGTCTACATAAAAGTGGGCTTAAAAGGCTGGGAAACCCGAAGAACACTATTGATTACAACAGATGGATTTGGTTAGCTGTTGCTGAGCTAAAGGGGGCTTGACTGATAACCTTGTAAAAAGCCCGTATTGGGTGATGTACGCCACAATTTCATATAGCCCTAGGTTTTAAAAAATGTTTTGTGAGGAGCACAAATGAAAAGTTGCTGATAACTATTGGTTTATAAAACACTTTCATGTAAGTTACCCACCCCGTCAGAGGTGAAAAGGGTAGGAAAGGGTGAAGAAATCAGGCTCTCAGAAGTGCCCCAGGTCCACAAAGCAAATGGTAAAACTAGAACACAAACCAATATTTTTGGCAAGTATTATTAAGAATCTACTAGGAGCAGGGGCACCTGGGTGGCTCAGTGGGTTAAAGCCTCTGCCTTCAGCTCAGGTCACGATCTCCGGGTCCTGGGATCGAGCCCCGCATCGGGCTCTCTGCTCAGCAGCAGGGAGCCTGCTTCCCCCTCTCTCTGCCTGCCTCTCTGCCTACTTGTGATCTCTCTCTCTCTCTCTCTCCCTGTCAAAATAAATAAAATATTAAAAAAAAAAAAAAAAGAATCTACTAGGGGCATTATACAGCCTTCTCTAATACAGCAACCCCTAAATGGGTATCATCACCCATACCTTCTGGATGAACAGACGGGCTGAGAGGTACCTGACCTGAGAGGCACCGTCAGTGAGACAAGCGGCCTGAACGGGATGCCAGGTCTGGAGAACTTGGCCTTTCCACCGTACCATCTGCCTCCCAGCTTCTCCAAGACTCTCTGGCTGGTGTTGCCTCAAAACAGTGAGCTTGTCATTACAAGCACAGTACAGAAGTGGAACTAGGAATTTATTGGGAAGGAAGCTGCCATTTACTTTCTCTATGGTGCCTGGATTGGTGAGTGGCCAGGGTTCACTGACCTGGGTTTCACCTGTGCCTCCCACAGCTGGCCGTGGGGGGAAAGGCAGGTTTCCTACTGGCTTAGTGCACCCACCTCCAGCCAGTGTGCGTGCTGCATGGGGACTGCTGGGGTCTGGGACCTGGGGACACTGAGTGGGCTGGTCCCAGGGACAGCCCTGTGCTCTTATCCTGGTTCTGTTGCTACCCCAGGGGCAGCCTGGTCATACTCCTTCCTTCAGGCTTCATTTTCATCACCTGTGAAATGGCAAACTGAATTCGGTGATCTCTCAAGCTATCGTCAGATTTCACCTGTGAATGGGTTGGCAGATCTCAAACAGCTTAAGGTAGAGACAAAAATTATTTTTGAGAGCTTCTCAGGCCCACGATGCTCGGCTGAGCCCTTTACATCCATTACCTCGTTCAAGCCTCCCATCCCACGAGGTGTAGCAGTAGTCCGCATTCTCCAGATGAGAACACAGAAGCCTACAGACCTTAGAACACTTGCCCATGGATTCACAGCTAGTAAATGGTGACCTTAGGCCAACATCTACTCTCAGCCATATGTCCTGTCCACTCTGGGATCACGGTGGACATATCTAATGAATGCAGCCTGGCTGAGGCAGGCTGAATGGAAAGGCGCAAGACGAGCCTGCTGAGCCAAATTCAGAAGGAGCTGCCAAAACAGCCAATCAAGGAGTGCATCCCAGACAGAAGACCCAGCAAGGACAAGGTACAGAAACACCGAGAACATGACAGACCCTGGCCCCCAGTCCCCGAGTCCCCACCTAGCCTGATATTCCTCCGTTCTGAACCACTGTGTTCAGGGAAGCAGGGGTCTTTATACTAGAGTCTGGATCTGGCCTGCACACTGGCTCTCTTTCACAACATCAAAAGCAAACCTGGGTACCAGAACCCCACACCCCTTTTTTATGCGGCGGAGGCAGAGGTGAGCCTACCTAGTTACGAGGCCTAATTGATGTTGAGGAGGCTCCTTGAGTGCTTGGTGAAGGGTGCCCCGTAAATCTCAGACACTGAAGAATTCTTCCACATTCATCACAGTGTTTAATGTCCTGATTGATCTCCAGGGTAGTCAATTTCATTTGCTTGACCAGGATGAATAGGCAGTCTGCTCTCCCCTATGCTGTAGCCTAGGGCTCTGCATAAAATTATGCTAGCGCTGTCTCTTTGGTAGCTTGCAATAAATTTAGCAGCAAATGTTCCATCATTTTATTTGGATAATTGAATTAACTATTCACCAGGACACAATACCAAACTTTTCAGCACTGGAGGAAAGAAACAAAACAAAAACCTCGCTCAGTTTATGTCAGAAAAAGAAAGGTTTTTAACTTGTACTGGAGAAGGGAGAAGAAGGCAGGTAAGGTGCCTCCTGTCTGGAGAACAGGGCTCTCTCACCTAACTCAGGCTGACTCCGAGGCATTATTTACCGAGGAACCAGTGGGGATAAGTGAGCAGGGAGAGCTCTGAAGAGCAGACAGTGCTTTGACTGGCCACTGGGACTGGGGGCAGGGCCCTCATCCTCCCAGCACCGGTACACCCCTCTACCCCCCTCCCCACACCACACCCTCCGCTGAAGCCAATGAAATAACTGAGCATCTCCTGAATAGCCTTCCTCAGAAGTGCTGAACCCGGCAGGCAGTACAACAACCCAGGCATCTATTATTAATAAGGATGGTTTCTGTGTCTCCCTTGAAACATTCTCAAAGGGCTTTCCCTTCCATTATGTCATTAGCTATCCCAGCAACCCTCATTGGGGCGGGGGGTGGGGGGGTGGTGGCGTCCCAGGAGTTGTTATTCCTTTTGTACTAAGGGTGGGCCCAAGGATCCACTTGGAGTCACATAAATGGAAACAGGACTGGGCTGTCGATCCAGGTGCCTGGGCTTTGACACACCCTAGTTGCCTAATAGCGCCTGAGGTGAAGGATGGAGTGATCCTAACTTCTCTCCAGCCCTGAGAAGTCCATTCAAAAGCTGGAGTTAGCCATGCCAGTCCCTGGAGTTGTTGGGTGTCCTTGCTAAGCAAGTCTACACAAGTATCCTGTTGACTAGTTAGTAAGATACTCTCCTTTTAAGAAGGCTTCCTTGGGGGACACCTGGGTGGCTTGGTGGGTTAAGCCTCTGCCTTCAGCTCAGGTCATGATCTCAGGGTCCTGGGATCGAGCCCTGCATCGGGCTCTCTGCTCAGCAGGGAGCCTGCTTCCTCCTCTCTCTCTGCCTGCCTCTCTGCCTACTTGTGATCTCCCTCTTTCTGTGAAATAAATAAATAAATAAAATCTTAAAAAAAAAAAAAAAAAAAAGGCTTCCTTGGACCTTATTTCATTTGAGGCTCTCCATTAGCTCAGAGAGTAGGGCTCACACTCCTAGTCTTTCTCTTTAAAGATGAGGAAGTTGCCCCAGAGAGGAGCATGGAGGCAGCCTCAGGACAAGAGCTTCAGTCCAGAGCAGTCCTGGAGTGGGGAAGGAGGGCCTGAGCTGGGGGACGTGGATGGAATAAATGCACACCGTGCTAAAGAGAATTCCAGGCCACTAGCCTCTGATCATGCAGGATCTGTGAAAAACCCCACAGTTGTGGACTTGATCTGAAAAGCCAAGGTTTGGGTTTCAGGCCTTGGCTGGGGCTGGTTGGAAGGGAGCCGGTCTGCATTAGGGAGGGCCTTACAGCTCCCCAGTCCTGTGCAGACTTTGAATCACATCTGCAGGGTTCCGGCCTAGCTCTGCTGTGAGGTGGCCAATAGCACTTCTAGCTCTGAACCTCGTCCTTGCTGCCAGCTTTGGCTCCCTGGCCACAGCATTAGCTCCTCTCCAGCTCCAGGGGCAAGGCTGAGTCCGGAGGCTGGCTCCGGGGGCGGGGGTGGGGGGGTTGGACCAGGGCTCTGCAGACAGTGGGCTAGTCCCTCTAGACCGAGTGGGCTGGTCCCTCTAGACTGAGGGGGCTGTGTGAGCTGATGGATGGATGGCCTGGCCAGAGTCCTGATTTGTGTCTCTGGCTCCCTTGATGACACCTGGCTTAATTCCCGGAAGCTCATTTCAGCATAGCCAGCATGGTATGTAACCAGATAGACCTGGGTTTGAATCCTGCCACTCGTTTACCACTTAGCTATATGTCCTTGGCAAATAATTTAATCAATCATTCTGTGCCTGTTTTCTCTGGAAAGCAGGGAAAATAGCACCATTTTGCAGACTGATAAAGAGGGAAGACTGCAAAGAGCACCTGTGACAACAGGAAGTGGATACACGGGAGTCATTATCATCCCCCCTGTTGGCTTACAGGATGCAGGGGCTGCTACCCAAGCTCCCCTCCCTGTGGGAGAGCACTGGGGTGGGCTCTGTGAGAGGGCAGACGAGCAAGAGGGAGCGGTTTCTCAGAGCTGTGAACCTCCCAGGGAGTGCTCAGGCTCCATCTCCACCAACTCCCAGCTGCCCCCCAGCCATAACTCTGGGCTACGGCCCCCCAGGGAGCAGTGAGAGCCAAAGCTTTTACTCTCCACCTCCTGCACTCCAGGCCAAGAAGCTCCACCCCACGCCTGTCCCCAGGCAGGCAAGGGGCTTGCTCTATCTGGGTGCAGCCTCCAACACTGTGTGGACTCTGCCGTCCGAGAACTGGGGACCACCTCTTGGTCTCTTTGTCCTTAGTTTTAATTGGCTCATGGGGCAAGTCTAACACTGGTCCTGCCTGTTTGGGCACGAAGCCAATGTTGAGTCCCCAGGCAGAATTTCACATCCCAGTGGTTTGTAAAGTCCCTCAGAAATCTGCTTTCAACAGTAGAGCTTTTCTTTAAACCTCATTTCTAGATGGGAAACTGAGGCAGAGAGAAGTGCCACTCGCCTAGCCTCTTGGAGTCTCCTAGGGGTCCAGGGTGGACGCCAGGAGTGCCCCATTGCCCTCCTCCCTGCCCTGTGGTTTTCTCTGGAGCAGTCCAGAGCGGAGGTGAGTGACGGCTGGTGGCTGGGTCTCAGCGCGGGTGTAGGACGGGGTAGCTAGCACTAGCCTCAGAGCTGGGGCCATGGGAGCTCAGCAAGCTGGGCCTGGCTGAGGACAGCTGCTGTTCCTAGCCTGGTAGGTGCAGACCACTCATTACAGGCCCCTGTGGCTCCCACCCTAGAGACGATGAAGCCTGTAATGCCCTCCACACCCATTACATGACCACGTTGCTTCTAAAAGCTCTGACCTCGGCGGCCCTAGTGCTTGGCACACCACCAGCTGAGTGTGGGCTCCAGTTCCGGTGCTTCTCCTGTTAAGGTCTGACCTCGGGAAAGTTTCTTAAACCTTTCTGAGCCCCATCTTCCTGCCCACAGGATTGCTGGAAGGATTCAAGGAGCCCAAGGAGAGGTCTTAGTACAGTGCTTAGTACTGGCAACTGTAATGACCCTGTTGGTGACTCGGAATGCTTCCAGTTTCTCCCCCAAAGGCTCCGGAGGACACTGTGCACCTCCCCGTGAATCGAGATGTGGCTCTTTGCCTGCACGTGGTAATATCTTCCAATTTAGCTATTTTTCCCAAGTGGCTCTGCCCAAGCCTGTGGCCTTATGCAGGGGTATGGGGTTCTAACGGGACTCGGGCCTAAGCCCTGCTTTTGAAGACCAAGGGAAGGCAGGCAGGAAAGCAGATGCTGACCAAGCCATGGGATCACTGTACAGTCTCATTAAGTCCAAGGGGCCAGACCTATAGTGGCTATAGGTCTAGACACCCTGACCTATAGTGAGAGACTAGAGAGACAGAGAACCACCCAAAGGTGGAGGGGATAAAGAACAGGTTGGGAGGGTAGCCAGAAGGACAGGTAAGCTAAGGGGCTGTGACCATTCTGAGTTCAGCAGGGGCAACAGGAGCCCTTGAAATTAAAATTAAGTCTTCCCTTTGGTGTAAATATAAAACAAAACATAGGGGTTATAAACACAGAATTCCTTGGAAGCTCTCTGGCAAGGGAGATACTGATTAGGCTCATTAGCCTGGGAGGACCCCCTTGTGGGACGTGGAGTCAGAGGCTACAGCTGGCCTCAGCAAAGCTGTGATGGGGTCTAAGACCGGTGCTGTGGAGGGCAGATGGCCAGGATTCACTGGCCATGCTTATGAGGGATGAGGAGGGAGTCAAGGACACCAACGCATCCATCTTCATGGCTGGGTGGAGGATGGCAGCCTGGCCGGGAACCTGGGAGCAAGAGCAGGTTTCGGGCAAGATACTGCACTCAGCCTTGGACCTGTGGAGTTCGAAGACCCCAAGAAATGGAGTCCTGGCTCAGGGAGCTGAGTGTGGGAGTTGTCAGCAAGGAAGGCAGAATTCTGAGCTCTGTTTCGGTGGGGAGATGAAGGGGTGGGGAGATGAAGTAGGGGAGAGACCAGTGCAGTCGCCTGGCCAGGCAGTGCGAGAGCTTCCCGCCTGGGGTCCACAGCTCCTTCTTTGGAGAAACCTCAGAGCAGCTGGAGGGGGCAGGGGCCTCCTTGGGTGGCTCTTCATCAGGCCAGGCCAACGCAAACCCAGGAGAGCTACGCTGGCTTCTTACCTGGGCCAGCAATTGGAAAGGAAAACCTCCACCAAGAGAAGTCTCAGTGCAGTTGGTTTTTATTATTAAAGCCAAGACTGGAAAACGGCTGTCCCCCCACCTGCTGTAACCCTCCCACCCACCTCCAGGTCCATCCCCTTTTGTCCTGTGAAGGTGAAAACTAGATTTGTCCGGAAAAGACTCAGAAATGCTCGTGCCCGATGAGAGAATGAAGAGAGAGAATAGGCTCAGACGGTGGTCTGTGTGATTGTGACGGCTCCACCCAGGATTCCAGGAAAAGACGGCTTGGGGGTGGGGCTAGATAGCCCCTGCTCACAGTGCTGCTCCCCGGGGTCCAGGGTGGGCGCCAGGAACAAAGGCAACAGAAGAGGCTGGGCTGGTCCCTGCCCTCTACCCTGCTGAAGCTGGGCCACAGGCTGGTTTTTGTAAAAATGGTTTAAAAAGACCCCAGCCACGAGCACCACCCTCCCCTGAGCAGGGTCACAGGTGACGCCAGCTCTGGGCTCTTAGGTCTGAGGCATGTGGCCTCCTGGCCTGGTGACACCTCCCTGGAGGCAGGCAGCACCCTGAGGGAGGCCAGGTGGGCTCCTGGGCCCTGTGTGTGGCCCCTGGCGGCCTCCGGGGCCCTAGGAGAGCATCCTGATAGCTCTCTGTGCTCCTCCCACCCAGCCCACCTGGAGGCTCTAGGCTTCAGGGACCCTGTGCAACTTTGGCTCTTTGGATTCCAAAGATCTGAACTTCTCCTCCAGCGTGGGTGCAGCAGGCTGGAAGTGGATGACAGGCTTGATCTGAAAGACTGTGAAGCCCTCCTGATTCTTCTGGTTGAAAAGACTTACCCTGTGCTCCAGCTCAGGGCTGGTTTGGGCCGAGCCCGCCGGGCTAGGCCAGGTGAGAGGGGCTGGGTCCAAGGCCCTCTGGGATGGGCAGGGGTCCTCGCACAGGGAGGACAGCAGGTCCTGGGCCGTGGCCTCTGCCGTCTGCTGCTGGGGTGGTGGTGGCAGTGGCCGAAGAGAGGGGCTGGGCTCTGACGGCTCCTCGCGGGCGGTGCTGCAGTCTGTGGAGGAGCCCAGCGTCTGGCTGCTGTCGCTCTGGGCCCGGGTGACGGAGCTGTGAGTGGAGCGGGAGGCGCTCTCGGACGTGGCACTGGCACAGGTGCCACTGCTGCTGAGCTTCAGGGGCACGTCAACGGAGAAGAGGTCGGAGGAGATATTGGGCTGGTGGATGTCTATGGCAGCTGTGGTGAGGACGCACACGGCTGGCTCTGGGACACCACTGTCTGCAAGAAAGGAGGGGATGCCAGTCACACTTCGCCCTCCGCTACACCTCTGTGGGCTCTGCTGGGGGCTGCTCTGACCCAAATGACAGCCAGGGAGTGTGCGCGCGCTCTGCGGGCAGAGGGAGGCCGCTTTCCGCGGTACCATCTCCCAGCTTTGGCGGCCCCGTCCCAGGGAGGGTCATGCCCCGCCCTCCTCTGCCACGCGCTGGCCAATCATCAGTGAGGACTGATCAGCGGCAGCTATCTCAACAGCTGTGCGCGCCTGCAGTCCGCACTGTTCTAGAATAGACGGTAGCTGTTCCGCCCGCGGGCGCTGGCAGAAAGACGACAACCCGGGAGCAGCGTCCCTGGCTCATCCGCCATGGACCTGTGTTGACTTAAACGACGGAGATGTAGGGGTTGTCTGCTGCCGCAGCATAGCCTAGCTCATCCTAACTCCGAAAGTCTGAGGCGCCAGGACTAGGAATCTGGGCTTCATGGTGGAGTCAGAGTTTTAAAGGGGCCAACACAAGAGTGACATGATCAGAGCTGTGGCTTGAGAAGATTGCGTCATTCCCGTAGGATGCATTGCAGGACAAGGACAGAGGACACTCCAGAAGGTTTTTAAGGAAGTACTAAGGGGCTGCATGACGGTGTGGTGAGGGCAAGGTCTCTCCCCAAAGCGGTGGGAGAGTGCACTGGGGGAGCGGTCTGAGCTAGAGATGGTGGTCTCTGGAAGCAGCCGATTGGATGCAGCTTTGAAAGAGAGAGAGAGGAGCTCTTTTGAGGGTGACACTGTAGAAAAGAAAACAATCCACTGAATTATACACCTCACACAGTGTAACACTCTAGCCTCACAGAGAGTATATGAGGATTCACCGAGTGTCAAAGACAAACTACGATATTCAAGACATTGGCTAAGGAGAACCGGGTATTCTCATACAACTCAACCTTGTCCACAAATGAAAACCACTAGGCTCCCTCAGACTTCTTTCAAGAGCAAGAATGAACCAAATCAAGCAAGGACATGCCCCACAGCTATTGCTTCTCAAGCCCAACTCTGCTGTGAACCTCACCCCATCATCCTCAGGCTGTGAGGGGTGTGGGCTGAGAGGCGCTGAGGTCTCTTAGATTTCCAGATTCCAGCCCCCTTTCCATATGAGGGTCCCACATGCACCCCTTATCAGTGATCACAGAGCACTCCAACCTCCACAACCGCAGTCCCGGCGCTGGACTGTGCTGGGAGCCAAAGCTGCAGGTATTTGAACCTCTACCTACAGTTATGGGCCCACAGGCACCAGGAGACAGGCACACCAGGCCGAGCTGTCCTCATTCTCAACGTTAGGGGTTGTGTGGGGCCACAGAAGTTCTGGTGTGTGCTGAGCGGCCCTGGACACAGACTCACCACTGCTGGGCCCATTGTAGTACTGGCTGACGTAGCTGTTCATGTCGTCTCTCGCCGCAGCACCTTCGCAGAGGAGGACAGAGAAAGGGCAGTGTGGTGACATGCCGAGAGTCGGAGAGCAGGCTGTGGCCAGTTTGTGTCCCTCCCTCTGTACTCTCGCCCCTGCCCATCACCACGAGAGGAGGCCCTGGTCTCCCAGGAGCTCTCTGCAGCTTCCCAATCTTCAGTGGGGATCGGCCCCAGGGCTGGGCTGGACTGGGCATCAGGGACCCAGGTCCTCATGAAGCATCTGGCTTGACTTAGGACATGGGCAGGGCCTTTTCCTTTTCCGTTCTCAGTTTCTCCATCTCTGAGATGAGGGGTAGGGAAATAGTTCCTCAGGGCTTTCCCTGCCTGGATGGCCCAAGTCTCTAAGTCTACCTGGGGTTCTCAGGGTGTCTGGAAACACTGTCCTTGGTACAAAAGTCTCAAACCCTTGCTAGGGGCCCCACACAGCCAGTTGCAGAGGCTAGTTGTTGATGACAGCCCTCTGGCTCTTCCATCAGGGCATCCAGTCTCCCATGCAGTACGGGGATGGACTTCCCCGCTCCCACCTACACAGTCCTAGCATGCAGTGAGTGCTCAGTAAATCCTTATTGCAGGAATAATGCGTGACAAGGTACAAAGCTGTCCAAGGAGAGGACACGGGGGCAAGGGTCTCAAGGAAATGTTGGTTCACTGTCTTGATGGGAGTAAAGAAGAAATGGGAGAGAGGTGAGGTGAGAGTTCAGAGTGGCCTGAGAATGGGAGGAAAAACAGATGACTGGAGACCCCAAAAGCCATCCCAAGGAGCTTGGCCTTGTTCCAAGGGCAGTGAAGAATGACAGGAAAGGTTGAACATGGTCAGGTGTGACTCATTCCCAAGGTTGTGGGGAGAGTAGTTCAGAAGGTGCCAGACTTTAGGCAGGAAGACCAGAAATGATGCCCAGGTGAGGCTGACAGGTTCTGAGGTGGGGACGGTGGTGATGCCTGATGAGCCAGAAGGGAGGGATCGGGGTCAAGTGATAATTAGGAGGGACCTGGTAGGGTTTGGAGAGTGACAAGATGAGGACCCTTGACTCATTGACTCAACCTGTCAGACTGAACTCAGGGTTTGCCCTTCAGGACTGTGGTCTTCCCGGGTCCTAGCGTCCTAAAAGGGTACTAGAATCAGGCCTGATCTAAACCTCAACCCCACCGCATTTTAGCTAAATGATCCTCTCAGCCTCTGTTCGCTTACCCATCAAGGAGGTCGAAGGAGCTAACAAATGTCAGACTTCTCGAGTGGGGTCAGGCACACAGAAGGCCCTCAACATGCGGGAGTTTAGTCCTTCCTCTCCTACCAAAGTCTGAGGGAGTCCGCACCCCTGGGTGCTTCTCCCAAGGGCAGTGGACTGTGGATGAACGGACCAGATGCTTTCTGTGGCCACCTTCCTGGGCACACCTGACATCACTGTGGAAGCCAATCGGCATGGATGCTGGGAAGCTGCGTGGAGGCACATACAGACTGCCTCTTAAAAGCTTTTTTGGCCTCTTTTGATCTTCAAATGCCTGCGGTGAGAGGTGTTTTTTGCATTAATGCCTGAGTTGAGGGAGAGGCCCGAGGCTGGCTCTAGGCCCTGGTCCAGGATCAGCCAACAATGCTCCCTCTGAATCATGGAGCCATACAATTATCCATGGCTCTTCGCAATTTCTGCAGATGCTGTCTGGCCTGCAGATCACCCTAGGAAGTGGTGGAGGCTGGTGTGGCATCTCCTGGCAAGCAGTGAGAGGAGGGGCTGGCATCAGGCCTCTTGGGCCAGACAGGAGGTTCTGGTCACTTCCCTTGGGATTATCCTTCGGCCTTCGCTGAGAGAGCCTTGTGACATGGTCTGAACTATTAACTCAGTTAAAGTATCCACAGACTCATGAGAATTCATCCCAAGGTGGCCTGGGGTGAAGAAGAAAACCCAGACCCTAGAAAACTGGACAGCTACATGCAAAAGAATGAAACTGGACCACCTTTTTACACCATACTCAAAAATAAACTCAAAATGGGTGCCTGGGTGGTTCAGTGGGTTAAGCCTCTGCCTTTGGCTCGGGTCATCATCCCAGGGTCCTGGGATCAAGCCCCAAATCAGACTCTCTGCTCAGCGGGGAGCCTGCTTCCTCCTCTCTCTCTGCCTGCTTCTCTGCCTACTTGTGGTCTCTCTCTGTCAGATAAATAAATAAAATCTTTAGGAAAAAAAAATAAACTCAAAATGGATGAAAGACCTAAATATGACACCCGAAACCGTAAACTCCTAGAAGAGAGCACAGGCAGGAATCTCTATGACATCAGCTGAAGCAATGTTTTTCTCTAAATGTCTCCTAAGGCAAGGAAAACAAAGGAAAAAATAAATTACTGGGACTAGACTGAACTAAAAAGTGTTTGCACAGCAAAGGAAACCATCAACAAAATGAAAAGGCAACCTACTGAATGAAAGGAGATATCTGCAAATTATTTTTGATATGGGGCTAATATTTAAAATATATAAAAACTTATACTCCTCAACAGCAAAAAATACCATTATGGACATGGTGTCCATAAAAAACATGGACAGTGGACTTGAATAGACATTTTTTCAAAAAAGACATCCAGATGGCCAACAGACATATGAAAAGATGCTTCAACATCATTCATCATCAGGGAAACGTAAATCAAAACCACAATGAGATATCACCTTACACCTGTCAGAATGGCTAAAATCAACAGCACAAGAAACAGGTGTTGGCAAGAATGTGGAGAAAAAGAAACCCTTGAGTCCTGTTAGTTGGGATGTAAACTGGTATGCCACAGTGGAAGACAGTATGGAGGTTCTTCAAAAAGTTAAAAATAGAAAAAAAAAAGTTAAAAATAGAGCTACCTTAAAATTCCACCACTGGAACCCAGAGAAAATAAAAACACTAACTGGAAAAGATACATGCACCCCTATGTTTACTGCAGCATTATTTACAATAGCCAAGATATGGAGGCAACCCAAGTGTCCATCAATAGATGAATGGATAAAGATGTGGTGTGTACACACACACACACACACACACACACACACACACACACACATACACACACACATACACACACACATACACACACACATACACACACACACACACACACACACACACACACACACTGGAATATTGGTCATAAAAAAGGATGAGATCATGCCTTTTGAAGCAACATGGATGGACCTAGAGGGTACTATGCTAGGTCAGAGAAAGACAAATGCCATATTGCTTCACTTACATGTGAAATCTAGAAAACAAAGGAATAAACAAAAAGCAGAAACGGACCCATACATACAGAGAACTGGTAGCCGCCAGATGGGAGGAGCTGGGGGAAGGGAAAATGGGCAAAGTGGGGTGGGAGCTGCAGGCTTCTGGGTATGGAATGAATAAGCCACAGGAATAAAGGGTCGGGCGTGGGGAATCCAGTCGCTGATACTGTAGTAGTGTGGTATGGTGGCAGACGGTAGCCACACTTGTGAGCACAGCATAACATTCACACTTGTAAAGTCACTGTTGTACACCTGAAACTAATGTAACATTGTGAGTCAACTCTACTTCAATAAAAAGAAAACATTTTAAGAAGGGAAACCGCAAATCTTATTAAAATATAAAACAAAGAAACCCAGACCCTAGGTCTTGTCCTGTGTGTGCCGCTGCCATGAGAGCTTGAGCAGGTCACGTCCCCGTCCTGGGTCCTGAGCCACTGGTTCTTCCTCGGTACCACCAGGGGCTGGCGAGTCCTCGCTGGAGGGCTCAAGACACCTCTGCCAGCTGCGAAGCTCCAAGAGCAGCACAGTGAGAGTGGTGAGGGAGGGGACCAGAGGCCCCAGGGCTGTGGCCCATGCCCCTGGGCCAGCAGCGCTCACTCCTGCTGCTGGGGGCTCTCCACCATGGCCCTCGTCCCCGGGGAAGGGAGCACCCACCTCTCTGCTGAGTGGCTTGGGTAATCAGCTGTGGGCAGCCTCTTGTCCATCTGGGCTCGGTAGGATCTCTGTGTGCCCCGCCCCGCGCCTGGTACCCAGGCCAGGACCCCCCGCCTCCGAGGCGCACAGTCCGGGCCCTCGCCAGGATGTCACGCCTTGGTCACACAGCCCATCTCCATTTATTCAAACCTTGCAGACCGTGGTCCTATCTTCACAGGTATTGGGGCTTCACCATCTATGTGACAGGCCTGCTTACACGAAGCCCTCCTGAGAAGCTCTTCTGGGAGACCACTGTCCGTTTCCCACCCCTCCCGAGTTTCCCAACCTCCCTGTGGGTACAGAGGTGATCAGAATGCGTGGAGGAGGGGAAGGGAGGGAACTAGCATTCACCGAGCTTTCCAAGGGTCATGCCCTGGGTTCAGCACACACCACTCTTCTTTAATCCTTGCCACTGCCCTGTGAGGCCAGGATGACTCAGGAGAGGGGTCCTTCCCTGAATCTGGCGCTATCGCCCCCTCATGCACCTCGGCACCTTCCTGGTGGGTGCGCCAACCTCCCTTCTCCATGGACTCACGAGCCACCAGGGCTTCGGTGCGGTGGGGCAGGTGGCTGGGTCACCCCCACGGAGGACTCCGTGTTCCCTGTCCCAGGCCAGTGTCAGCTTGCTGGGTTCAGTTGGGCAAGGGGCGACGTGCTGAGCAGCGCTCTTAATCTGGGTTCAGTGCAGGGATCAGAGCTTCCTCCTAGCTCCGTGTGGACCAAGGATGCCCCATCTTCATCCATGCCAAGGCCAGGTGAACTACATACAGCCCGATGTCTCTCCTGAGCTCTTGGCTGATCTGGCCAACTAGACAACTTCTGCAGGACCTCCAGCCACCTCTGATGCAGCACGTCCACAACAGAACTCCGTTTCTCCCTCTGCCTCCATCTGGTGAACGGTTTCCTTGGCCACCCAGGCTGGGACCCCAGTCACTTAGCTGCGCTTTCTCTTTCCTTACCAACAACCCAACTCCTACCAAGTCTGTGACTGGTCGAGGGACCCCAATGCCTCTGCTGTGGTCTAGTGGTCCAGCTGTAGGTCAGACCTCATGCTTTCCCCTTTGGACTCTTGTCATGGCTGTGGGTTTAATGAAAGGGGTTGCCATCTCCGTGGATACGTGCGACACCCAACCCAGATCCCACCCAGGTGGCCATTGGACATTTGTCCAGGCTGTGTGTGCTCCCTCTGCTCTGAACCCGGACCCACACAGGGGCCTCAGAATGAGCTTGAAGACACAAATCTGAGGGACACCTGGGTGGCTCAGTCAGTTAAGCGGCTGCCTTCGGCTCAGGTCATGATCCCAGCGTCCTGGGATGGAGTCCTGCATCAGGTTCCCTGCTCAGCGGGGAGCCTGCTTCCCCCTCTCCCTACTTATGCTCTCTCTAACAGATAAATAAATAAAATCTTAAAAAAAAAATAAAAAAAGAAATCTGAAAGCAAAGCCTGCCCGGACTCCTCTGGCGATGCTGGTGCTGGCCCTCCTCGCTCTCTGCCTCAAGCAGGCTCTCTCCTCCGCGACGGACCACCGGGGATGGGGATGTGTCCCCACCCACCACAGGGGCCAAGAGCTTCTGAGGCCAGGGACCCCATTTTACGCAGCATCTCCCGCCCACTCAGCACAGGGCTCGGCACACGGCAGCCTCCACTGGACAGTGCTGACTTGACAGACTACCGGGTCTGGGTCAGAGGCCTGCAGGACCTCCCGGCACCGTCTGCCTCACCCTCTGCGAGGCTCTGTCATCCTTCGGCACACAGCCTCGCTCCCGGTCCAGCTACCTGTCTGGACTCTAGTGACTGCTGGGGAAAGGAGGGGAAGCAGGCCCAGAGGCTTGTGGCCAGGAATAGGCCGCCACTGAGCCTCTACAGGGGGTCTGCCCACCTTCCGCCTAAGAATAATCCCCAGTCCCAAGGCGGCCCAGGACCACAGAGGAGCCTCCCCACACTGAGGACTGAGCTCAAGACAGGCTCCAGGACAAACCTGCCGCCTCGTGGTCTTGGGCAGAGCCCTAAGCACCCTGAGCCTCAGCTTCCTCCCAGGTGAGATGGGGATGAGAAACACCTCCGTGCTGGTGAGCTGTAAGGTTTACGGAGATAATGAAGGTCAAGCCTAGCCAGGGGCCATTTCTCACCTCTCTGAGTCCCCAGCCCACGCTATTCCCAACCGACCCCAAAGTCTTGAGCCTTCTGTGGCAGCTGCTGCAGCTGCTATTGGCTGCCTGGTGCCTTTCTTCCTGGGGTGAAAGCATTCTGCAAATGCATCCTGACTAATCCACCCAAAGCCCTTGAAATGCTGGTCATGGCAACGCTCACTCTGTGTTTGCCCTTTGGGTGGAGCCCCAACCTGCCTGGCAAGGCAGAGGCTGAGAGAAAGGGTGTGAGTCACCTGGGGCTCCTGGAGGGGGTGGGAGGAGCCGTGCTGTGGGGTGGGGTGGGGTGCCAGGACCCCACATCCTGTGCAGACACAGCCCCCAGGGCTCAGAGGGAACCAGCTCTCTAAGTCCACTTTGCTGCCCCATGCCTTGGCAGCCCTCACAGAAGGAGGGCACCTGCTGTGTGCCATGCGTGAGAGCTGTGCCTATGACTGAAAGCCCAATACTTCTCAGAGAAGTGCTTGCTTCGGCAGCACATATACCAATACTTCTCAGAGAAGATATGCTTTTGCTACTGTTCTTATTTTGGAAAAATTGGGGCTCAGAGACAGGACCAGCAGCGTAATTGTGGGGTCCCTTGTTAAAAAAACACGAAGGTCCAGGAATAAACCCATGAATTCATGGTCAATTAATTTATGACTTTATGACAAAGGAGCCAAGAATATATAATTGGGTAAGGACAGTCTCTTCAGTAATGGTGCTGGGAAAACTGGAGAGCCACATGCAAAAGAATGAAACCGGACCACTATGTTATATCAAAACAAAAATTAACTCAAAATGGATTAAAGACCTAAATGTGAGACCTGAAATCATAAAACTCCTGAAAGAAAACATAGGCGGTCAGCATCTTGACATCAGTCTTGGCCATGACTTTTTGGGTTTGACATCAAAAGCAAAGGCAATAAAAGGCAATAAAAATTGTAAAAATATACAAGTGGGACTACATCACACTAAAAAGCTTCTTCACAGCAAAGGAAACCATTAACAAAATGAAAAGGCAATGTACTGAATGGCGGAAGATATTTGCAAATCATATTATGATAAGGGGCTAATATCCACGATGTATAAAGAACTCTTACAGCTCAATAGCAAAAAAACAAAACAAGACAAAACAAAAACAAAAAAACCAAGCCCATTAAAAAATGGGCAGAGGATCCGGATCCGGATATTTTTTTTCCAAAGAAGCCATCTAGATGGCCAACAGACACATGAAAAAATGCTCCACATCACTCATCATCAGGGAAATGCAAATCAAAACCACAATGAGATCTTACCTCACACCTGTCAGAATGGCTAAAATAAAAAACTTAAGAAACAACAAGTGCTGGTGAGGATGTGGAGAAAAGGAACACTCATGTGCTATTGGAGGAATACACACATGCCCACACGCACACATGCACAACGGAGTATCATTCAGCCATAAAAAAGAAAGCAATCTCTCCATTTGCAACATGGATGGCCCTGGAGGGAATTATGCTAAGTGATATAAGTCAGGCAGAGAAAGACAAATACTGGATGAGCTCACCTATGTGCAATCTAAAAACAAAACAAAACAAGAAACTCGGAGCTCACAGATACAGAGAATACACTGGTAGTTGCTAGAGACAAAATGGGTGAAGGGAGTCAAAAGGTACAAATTCTGTTATGAAATAAATTGTGGAGATATGATGTATTCCATGGTGATTACAGTTAGTAGTAAGTATTGCATTTTTGAAAGTTGCTGAGTAAATCTTAAAAGCTCTCACCAAGAGAAGAACACTTTTTAACTATTTTGTGACACATTAACTAGATTTATTATCATTTTGCCATATATATATAAATATTGGATTATTACATAGTATACCTGAAAGTAATATGCTATATGTCAATCACACATCAGTTAAAAAAAAAAGCAGTAAGAATCTCAAGAGGGTGACAGCAGAGCAGTGAACCAAGTTCAAGGCTCTGTGTGACCAGTGGGGTCACCCAACCATGGGGCCAGTCCTGGTCAGAGAGGTTAAGTCACTTGTTCAAGGCCAACCTGCGATCAAACCCAGCCCCGAGTCTTCCACTGGTGTCCCTTCCTCTGGATCACCGGAGCCCTCTGTCCCATCAGCTGCCTCACTACTTCGTCTGAGGAACTCCCAGGTGTAGCTCGACAGCTCGAGCTCCTCCAGGTCCTCGGGGCCCCCCGAGTAATATTCCACTGTGTATATACACCCCATCTTCTTCATCCGTCCACCACTGGACACCCACTTGTTGCCCCGTATTGGCTATTATGATTAATGCTGTAATGAATGTGGAGGTGCCTCTTCTTAAGTTAGTGCTTTTGTTTACTTTGGATAAATACCCCAAAGTGGAATTCTATGGAAGTTCTATTTTTAATTTTTTGAGGAACCCAAGGAGGCCAGCAGTGGCAGAATCCCCAACTGGTCTCCGTGGCACACGGGCCTCCCCCTCCTACGCATCCACACTGGAGCCAGCTCTGCTTGGCAGAGGAGAAGCCCAGACCGGCCTGGGGCACCTCGGGGGGTTTCTGTGAGTGCTGGGGCAGCACAGAGGGACGCCAGGGTTTGCTGTGATATACAGTGAGCCCTGTGGCACTCCTCCCGGTTGGTGTAATTCATAAATTATGGGCGAGGTTCAAGACCAATAAATTCGGGAGGGAAGTATTAATGACCACACAGGGCCACCGTGAACTTGGCAGGCCCCAAAGCCTGGAACTCTGCAGCCTGGGTTTTAAAAATGATTTGTGCCAGAGCAAGTCTAAACAGAAGCTGGTCAGCATTAGTCTGGCTCTGACCTGCTGACAACTGTTGAACCACAGGAAGCCCTCGGCACCCCCTACCCTTCAGGGCTCCCCTCCTGCAACGAGCACAGCCCCCTCCCGAGGATCCTGTCACTTCTTGCTCATTTCCACAGTTCAATCCCCAGACTGCCTGTGCACGCTTGGTGTGTGATGTGGTGGGCTTCAGAGCCCTCACTGGCCTGACGGTCATTGGGAGCAACAAATGCTGCCCTTTCTCCATCCTCAGAGTGGCCCGGAGCACCCCTAGCTTGCCAGCCATAATTTCTAATGTCATGGAAATCCCTCCCTGGACACAGCTCCTGGTCAAAGAGAAATCAGCTGGGAGATGCCCTGTCTCCCTGGCCCACAGGAGGCTGTGAATCATGCAGGCCACTTGCTAGCTTCCCTGCTTCTGCCCTCCGTCTCAGAGATGGTGGCTTTGCTACTGAGGGCTCTGGATGTTAGCTGGGAGGTGGCCCAAGAGGTGCGTGGGGAATGTACGGGCCAGGCAGCACTGACAGGGGCTGGTCGAGAGCAGGTATGCATCTAGAGAGGGGGGAGGTGTGGGTGTCACAGGAGAGAGAAAGGAGGGCAGGGTGGGGGTCCAGGACTAGACGTGAGGGACATCTGCAGCTGCTCCCAGAGGCACATGTTTGGCATCCCTCTGGAAGGCCTGAGTGCCTTTTTCAGACACCCTCCAGTCTGACCCCCGAGAGGGTCGGCACAGACCTGTGACATCCAGGTGACGCACAGCTGGTCAAACTAACCTGAGTGGGCTTCAAGTGTGACCCAGCTTTCTCCCGTCTTACTCTGCCTCCTTCCTTTCCCTCCTGGAAGCCACATCTAAGGGGTCTTGGGTTCAGAACAGAAAAGCAGGGGTGGCCCCTTAGCACTCCACCCTGGTCTTGCAGCTCCCCAAGAACTGCCTTTTGTTCTGGATGTCACTCCAAGAGGAACCAAAACAGTGGAATGTTCAAGGAGGGACAATACGCCAGAACCTGGAGAGCTTCTCCCCTGAACACTGGTGTGGAAACGCACTGACAGTCCCTGGACAAGAGGACACTCAGAGGCCAGTCTCCAAAAGGACACTTCTGTGTGACATCGTATGTCAAATATACCTCAATAAAAAACTAAAATGAAAGGATGCCTGAGTTAGGAGAATACCACACCAATGCATAAAAACTGCAGCCTAGTGGGGGAGGCTGGTACCTGGGGGCAGACCTCAGCTCAGTCTGAGAATTACTATTATTTTTTTAAGATTTTATTTATGAGAGAGAGAGAGTGCATGGACGGCGGGGAGGTACAGAGGGAGAGGAAGAAGCAGACTCCTCGCTGAGCAGGGAGCCTGCTGGCTGTGGGGCTCGATCCCAGGACTCTGAGCCAAAGGCAGATGCTTAGCTGACTGAGCCACCCAGGTGGTCCTGAAGAATTACTTTCTAATAGGCAGAACCATTTGAAGCTGGGTTGGTGTGGGCTTCACTGGGAGGCTGGAGCACCTACTGTTAAAGGGAGGTAAGCTGAGGCCGGCAAGTTTTAGATGGGATACGCATATCGGTTCGACCCAGAGAGGTCTCTCCCAGTGCCCAAATTCCACAGTTCTGAGGTCTGAAGGCCTCTCAGAAGATCGTTAACAGTAATCACCCCACTCCACAAAAGCTGTTCCCAGTGCCTTTCTCCAGAGCTTTCTCACAGCCATCAGCTCCTCATGTTTCCTTAGACGCAGTCAGAGCTGGAGCTGGGAGTCCACTTTATGGAAGGGAACGCTAAGCCTTGAGTCATAAAGCTGGGGACTAGCAGAGTCCTGGGCTCTGGCTTCCCGCCTCCCAACCGTCCAGCCCTGCCTGGGCGCCCTGGCAAGGGGAACATGGCATGGCAAGGCGAAGGGGCCCTTGGCCAAGCTGCAGTTTAGGGTCCCACAGCCTGGGTTCCAAGCCCAGCACCACCGTTTCCAGTGTGTGACCCTGTGGAATTCTGTTGACCTCTTTGGGTCTGAGTTTCCTGCTCCACAGGAGACAAAGGGGGTGTGAGGATTAAACCAGGTCATGCTGTAAAAACTTCCCTTGGACGAATTGACAAACTTTAGTTCCTTTACCTTTAGGTAAAAAAAAAAAAAGTAAAGATGACTTATTCTGAATTATTAGAGGAGGAGGTTAATATTTAAAAGAATTTCTTGGTAAAATGAAATAACCCCTTATTATTTTAGTGGTAACATTTTCAGGTGCAAGTTAGCAAGGGAGGACTCAGACATGAACAGGAAAGGTGCCTGGCAGAGGTTCTGTGTTGGGAGCTCCCAGGATCCCCTTGAGGCCCTAAGATGGGCACAGATCTCCCCTGGCTGGCTCCCGATCCCCCTGAGTTGAGGTAGATCCCTGGCCTGAGCCTGTTAGAACACAGCCTTCCTCAAATCTGCAAAGACCCAAACCTAACACAGCTGTGTTCTCAGGTGAGGGTATTTTCACCCCATCACAAAACAATACCTGACATTTGCAGGACTGTTGGCAGCTCAGGAGGCCACGTGCACCTGCTTCCCTGAGCCTCCCAATAACCCATTTGTTAGCTAGCAAAACCCAGGCCCAGAGGGTTAAGTCCCCTCTCCGAGGTAACACCGCTGGCCTTCTATACAGTGCCCTGGCTCATGCCCCGTGCTCCCATTTCCGCTAACATCACCTGCCCATCCATTTGCTACCAGCACCAAGACAGGTTCTGGGCCGTGGCCCTAGGCCTGGACTTACTACCTGGGCCCTTGTGGGCTGGGCAGTCTAGTAAGAGTCTCAGGTCTCTGGCTTGAAGCCTAGCTCTGCCATTTATTAGTGATGCGCCTTTGTACGACTTTTATTTCACCCATAAAATAGGAAAAGTCCTACTTCCTGTTGCGCTGAGGACAGGGAAGATAACGCATGCGGAAGCACACCAGCAACCCACAGGCGTTCATCTGGAGCCTGGGTCGAGGTATCTTGGCTAAACGCGTCCTCCCGAGCTCAGAAAGGTCACCCTGGCCCCTCTACCCACCTCCCCCATCCCCCCCAGCCCCGGCCCGCCCCGCCCCAGTCCCCCCGGAGAGACCTGGCTGGGGGCGGGCCGGGCCGCGGGGGCCGCGGGCGGGCTTACCTGGCGAAGGCTGCAGCTCCTCCACGACGCTCTCGGCGGCCGTCTCCTCGGCCCACGTGCCGGCCTCCACCACCTTGTAGCGGCTGCGCGGCTGGCTGAGCACGTGAGGGGCCTGCAGCGCCGCCTCGCGCTCCGCAGCCAGGTCCAGGTCCTGCTGCGCCAGGTGCGCCCGCAGCTGCCGGATCTCAAACTGCAAGAAGAGAGGGGCGGTGGGCGGGGGGCTGCGGGCCCGAACCTGAGACTGGGGCGGGGACGGGGGCGTGCACCGAGCGTCCGCAGGGTGGGTGGGGCGGCCCCTACGAATCTCCAACGACCGGGATCGCATGAGCCTTGGACGTTTCTGGAGCCTCCTCCAAGTACCACAATGTGTTCCTGTGTCTCATTCCTGGAATACTGTGTAGTCTGGCCGCACTAGGAAGACAACGTGGCCGTGAGAGGAAACACGGCTGTGGTCTGTGGGAAGGGTGCTGAAGGAGGGGTTGGAAAACCCAGGTTGGAATCTTGTTCCGGTTCCTTGCCTAAATGTGCGACTCAGGTGGTGCTTGTCAAAGCGAAAGCCATAGTTAGGGGTCTTAGACGGATGCTGACGACCGCGTGCCCGGGAACGTCCAGGGCCAGCCTAGCCATCCTGCGCTCGCTGGGCTGTCTGCCCACAGGCCGTTTGTCTTCCAGCAACACCCACTTCCCTCTCCTAGGAGGTGTTCGGAAAGGACTGGGCTCCAGGCCCCGCTCTGTAGCTTTCTGGCCCTGTGGCCTCAGTTCCCTCATCTGTATAATAAGGGTTCTCATCCCCTGGATCTCTTTGAGGACATGAGTGCTAAAGGGCTTCGTAAAATGCTGTATACATTTTGATTTTGGTTAATTTTGTTGTTCCTGTTGTTGGGAAAAGTTTTTTAAAAAGGTTCCCAGGGGTGCCTGGGTGGCTCAGTGGGTTAAAGCCTCTGCCTTCGGCTCAGGTCATGGTCTCAGGGTCCTGGGATCGAGCCCCACATCGGGGTCACTGCTCAGCAGGGAGACTGCTTCCTCCCCTCTCTTTCTGCCTGCTTCTCTGCCTACTTGTGATCCCTCTCTCTGTGTCAGATAAATAAATAAAATCTTTAAAAAAAAAAAAAGGTTCCCAGACGCCTCTTGGTTTTGGGGCTGAAATGGCTGTTTACACTCTGGGACGTTTCTGGGCCATCTAGGCCAAGACAAAGTTTGGGTCTGACATTTGAAGGGCCTGCCTGTGGGTTGGGCGGCCAGGAGAGCTTTCACTGCCACCTAGTGCCCCAAGCACACATTGCATCGCTGTGCACAATCAGCCCGCAACCCCGCCGCCCACCTCCCCCAGGCCTGAAGAGGGTGCGTGTGAGTGTGCGTGGGGAGGCTGGGGAGTCCCAGGGAGACCCAGTGTCTGCGATCTCTACCCAGATTACCTACTTGCCCATGATGCACAGTGTTCAGCCCCGACCCCTCCCTGTAAAGTTAGCTTCACGCCTCCGACACCTACCTGACAGCAACACGGAAGTGGGTTATAGGAATCACAAACTCAACCTGGTCAAAATAGGACTCTTCACTGTATCAAAAAACTTGCTTCTCAGATGATTTCATCTCATCTTAGCTGGACTCAAAAATGTCATCCCCTCCCTTGCTTCCTTGCTTTCCCTCCCCCATCATCCAATCTGTCCCCATGTGTCCAGCTCCACCTCCAAGTGCTACCCCAAACCTGTCCATCCCGCTCCACCTCCATCACCTGGGCAACTGCAACTTCCACAGCCTTTTACCATCTCCAGTAGGAATCAATGGGATTCTCACAAACCTAGATCAGATCACATCTACAGACCTGAGATTGTCTACAGACCTCAGCTGGGAGAAAAACCCAACACCTTACCCTTGACTTACAAAGCAGATACTTGGTCTGGCCCTGCCTATCTCAGACCTGACCCCCCTCCCCCCACCTAAGACAGCCACTCAGGTACCTTGTCACACAAGCCTCTTGAATTCTCTGCATTGTACTTATCACCTTCTGATATTTTAAAATCTCTTTTAATATTTTATTATTTTTCTTTTAGTGTCAGTGAAATGCACAATTAAAGCACTCACTAACATTAGGGTCGCCAGGCAGCAGACTGACATTGGGGCAACCTCTCAATCTCAGTGTCCGTAGATTTTGTTTCTGGGACCACTCAGTTTTTCAGAGGGCCCATCAGCCCCTGGTTGTGCTGGGAGCAGGGCAGGGGAATGGGGTAGAGGATCCCACCATTATGTGGAAGGATTTTCACTGAATCCTTGGTTTTGGACCTGCACCTCTCCCCCAGCCCTATGTAACCCAGGGCCCAGCTGCAGAGCCCTCTGGTTCAGTGTATCCAGAGAACAAACCTCTATGACTCTTGTAGGGTAGGGAGATGTGGTACCTTGGCTGTGCAGGATTGGGAGGAGGCTTAGGGGGCTCAAATATTGAGTGTACAGGCATTTAGCCAACCCTTCTCCCTTTAGTCAGCTTCCCATTCACCCCCTTCCTCCCAAACTCTCAGGGGTTCTGAGGGGAGAATTAGCCAATTTCCCTCACTATCCTCCGCAGGTTCTTTCGTTATAAATTCTCCACTCTGGTAGATCGGTTACCCCTTTCTCATCCTCTGTCCATTTTCCTCAAATCCACTGAAATCTCTATCCCCTTTGTTGTTATGGACAGGCCTTAAAGAGACGCTTTCTTAATTCTTACGTGTTTATGGCTTTTAAATTATCATTTTAGTGGAGTTTGAGAAAGAAGATCAGATAAATATGTGTGGTCACTCCACATTTTTCTTTAAAGATTGTCTATTGGTTTTCCCTCTCTCAATGCAGTGATAGTATGCTGGTTAAAAACAAAAAAGCCTGATGAGTAGTTCATGCTAACCTCTGTAGTGTAAATACTCCAGCAAGGCCAGTTGCAAACTACCAAGACAACGTCATGGAGAGCTGGGAAGAAGTGTACTTAATCGACCCTCAGGAATGAGAGCTCCAGCCACCACTGCTGCCTTTCACCCCTTATAAAATATAGTCTCTGTAAGAGCAGGGATCTTGTCTGTTTTGTTGCCTGGTGGAAAGAAGGCACTCAATAAATATTGTTAAATAAATGAATGAATGAACTCATCAGCTTTGATTAATTCTATGGTTTCAGACTGAGCCCCAATCCTAGCCCAAAGTGGAGATAAAGTCTGAGTCCTGACCCTGCTCACACACTAAGCACTGACCAAGGTCACATACTGAGCCCCCACCGTAGTTACACCGTGAGCCCTATATCTGATCACACACTGAGTCCTAACTCTGCTCTCAGTCTAGGCTCAGACTCTGGACCTCAACAACCCAGTACTCAAATGGGTCTATCATTTGCAGAGGCTGAGAAAGTGGGGCTGGCTTACTACAGGGTGGCCTTCTGTGCTTGGAGAGAGAGTTCAAGTCACCCCTCTGACAGCAAGTTCTCAGAGGTCACATAGGGCCTATGAGGCAGCCCTCTTGAGCTCCACTGGGACTGGGAGCCCCTCCTGGCCAGGCTGGTCTGCACTTCCCATGGACATACGTAGCCCACTTTCTCCAAGGCTGCTCATCAGGGCCAGGAGGCTAATGGCCTCCTAGGCCACTCTGAACAGATGCATTATTGATAACTTGTAATTGATCCAGAGCTGCCCATGAATGTCCCACTGGAATTCAGGCCAGACAGCCAGAGGCCATGGCTTGCCCAGCCCCAAGCTCACGTGTGCAGACATAGGCACATACATTAAAACAAGTTTTAGGCTAGAGATATGAACCCCAAATGTATGGGAATTCTCCTAGGCAGGCATGCATTCACTCATTCACTCATTCAGGTAAAGCATGGTAAGGGCTATGTTAAAACCGTTATGTGTTTTGGAATGGAAATGCCTCTCCGGGCTTGGAAGTGAGTCGTCAGTGGTCCTAAGTGAGGGGGGCCGTGTCTGCTGCATGACAGTCCCAGGGGCTGACCCTTGGTGGCACTTATGGCACGGGAGGCCTGGTGTGTCTGCAAGACAGAGGACTGGGAGGTAAGAGAGGCTGGGGGAGATGAGCAGGGGCCACACCAGGGAGAGCCCGTTAGCCACAGTAAGATGTGATAAGGATGTCAGCCTTTTTTTTAAAAGCGACAAGAAGCTTCTGAAAGCATTTGAACAGAAGGGCAGAGTGCTGGAGGAGGTGTGTGGTGACTGAGATGAGCACTCTAGAAGGCCTGTGCTGGCAGCAGAGCGGAGAAGGATCGGACACAGATGGGCCAGGGTGGAGGGAGGACAAGCAGTCGGGATGCTACTTCTGCAGCCCAGGCCTGATGACTAGAATTTGGACTGGGTTGGAGACAGTGGAGATAGGAGGTGAGGGAACAATTTAGGAGGTCAAAGTGTCAGCACGGGTGTGAACTGGAATGCGTGAAGGACAGGGACGTAATCTTACAAGCTTCAGAGGGTGTGGGTGGCTGATGCTCTCAGCCTTTGCCCCAAAGAAGAAGGACAGAGTCCTTACAGGGGGACTGCAGATAGCTCAGTGGCTCTCAGCTCGGCCCAGCTCAGCTCCATGGGGCTGGCAGGACCCTGGGACCCTCAGAGCCGGCCTCCTGCTTCCCCTACACTGAACAAGGCCATGTATGCTTCTGCAGCTGACCAAAGGGCTTCTAGGGGTCCTAGGATATCAGGACCTCATTAATTAGTGGGCGAACTGGGGCTCCAGGCTCTGTCCCTGTCCTGGGAGTCTGTCATGGGAGACAGGGCAGGGGAAAAGCTAAGGCTACAGGATGCATCAGAAGCAAAGCTGGGGGGCGCCTGGGTGGCTCAGTGGGTTAAAGCCTCTGCCTCTGGCTCGGATCATGATCTCAGGGTCCTGGGATCGAGCCCCACATCGGGCTCTCTGCTCAGCGGGGAGCCTGTTTCCCCTTCTCTCTCTGCCTGCCTCTCTGCCTGCTTGTGATCTCTCTCTGTGTGTCAAATAAATAAAATCTTAAAAAAAAAAAAGAAGCAAACCTGGGCCCGGAACCCAGACCTCTGGTCCCTAGCTTCACAGACTTTGTGTTAAGGTGAAGCCTTAGGGAAGAGATGGAAGAGACTGGGCTCAAGCAGGATCCAGTACACAGAGGGCTTGATGCCAAAGGGTCCAGGAAAGAGCAGGAGGCTCCCAAGTGGGGAGAAAGCAAGGGATGGGGGAGGCAGGAGCCTGAGTCCTCAGTCCACTGCCCTCCCTCACTCTGACTTGGGGTGAGTCTCTTTTCCTCTCTGGGCCTTGGTTTTGCTCTGTGTTCAATAAGGCAAACAGACTAGCTGAACTCTAATCTGTGACAAGCCCTATGCTAACTCTGGGACTCCAACTGGGAGGGAATAAAGTACAAGTGACAGGTAACTCCTGTCTTGAGGGCCAACCCCAGCTCCCTGATGAAATGCCCCATTCCCAGAGGGCCTCTTTATCTCTCTTTACAGAAAGATAACATAATCCAGAATCTCTAAAGCATATTATCAACAGTGTGTAGCACACAGTAAGAATTACTATTCATGCAAATGAGCAACAAAAGGAATTGATTATCAAGACATAGAGCAGTTCAGGGGCGCCTGGGTGGCTCAGTCGTTAAGTGTCTGCCTTCGGCTCAGGTCATGATCCCAGGGTCCTGGGATCAAGCCCCACATCGGGCTCCCTGCTTGGCAGGAAGCCTTCTTCTCCCACTACCATTCCCTCTGCTTGTGTTCCCTCTCTAGCTGTGTTAATATAACATATTAATATTATAAATAAAATCTTTAAATAAAATCTTTAATAAATAAATAAAATAAATAAAATCTTTAAAAAAAAAAAAAAAAAGACATAGAGCAGTTCAGAGGCTGCTTAGAATTTCCACCAAAGAGGACTTATGCCTATTTGAGTTAGCAGATAAGGACTTCAAAATAACATGTTAAAGTAGGGGGAAAGATGAACAGAATGGATATAGCATTTCAGCAGAGAAACAGAAGCTGTAAGAGGAATCCAGTGAAGCTTCTAGAACCTCAACATGCAATGTCTGAAATTGGGTTTTCCACTGGACAGGTTTAGCAGCAGACTGGACATAGTAGAAGGTAAGATTGTTGAATTTGAGGATAGGTCTATAGAAAAATATTGAAACTTAGGGCCAGAAAAGAAAAAAAAAAAAAAAGGTACAGTGTGTGAACAGAAAAGGGTCTAAGATGGGAGAGGCATGCTCCAAGGGCCTAACAGGCAATCAGAGCTCCAGAGGGAGGGCAGAAGGATGAGATGGAAGCAATCAGTCAAGAAATCGTGGCCAAGAACTTTCCAAATCTAATGAAAAACATCAATCCACAAATTCAAGAAACTCAGAATCCTAAGCAGGATAAACACAAAAAACCTGGACACTCTGCAGTCAAACTGCTGAGAACAGGTAAGAAGGAACACCCAGGTTCTCTAGGGCTTGCATGGGCGTCCAGGGCTGAAGGAACATAGGAAATAAAGACCATCCTGAGACTCAGGAAGAATGAAAGTGCAGTCACAGCCCTTCTTAATGAGCCTCATTAGCTAAGTATTTCTATCAGATAACCTGACCAGATCGGCCAGGATCCACAGGGAAGCCCTCGGCGTGCATTACAGAGGAGTCAGGCCTCTTCCATTGGGGCTGGGCTTTTAGTGCCTGCCCAGGTGGGGCCAGACCCCTGGGGCGGCAGGGCCAGCACACCCAGTCCATCTCTGCCTTTAATGGTCTGGTTTGTGGAGTACACTTGACACGGCCTTGGCCTGATCAATGCACACTCCGGCCAGAAGCTCGATGGTGTCTAATGCAACAGCAATAATTTTCTTCCATCCTATTAGTGCTGTCTGGACAGAATGCCCTGCCTTCAAACCTATCTGCCATTGGGATGGCATCCAATGTTTATTTCCATTAGTTTTGCCATTGTTGGTAACAATAAAAATCAGGAGACAGTTGCAAACTAATGATTTAGGAGCGGGGGGAAGCTGAATTCGACCTTGGCCCCTTTCCATCCATTGTGAAGATGACTGGTAGTTGGCCATAAATTTAAATTATGGCAAAAGGATAACATAAGTTATTCCTCTGATGGCTAATTTTATCAGCTAAATAGGCTTGTCATTAAAGCTATCGGCTGTTTTACAAATCACTTCCCATGCTTAAACACACACACACACACACACACACACACACACACACACACACACACACACCCCTCCCTTCCCACAGTAGAATCTTAAATAATCCAGGTAACAAAGGCAATTGTGCTGAGCTGGGGACTTGAGGCCTCTGCAGGAAAAGAGGGGAGTCTCTGGAATGAGCCATTAAGCACCACCCCCAGAACCAGGGTAGACCCCTTTTCTGCGGTCTGAGTTGGCTGCCTAGCCTCACTGGGCTTCTCTCAGGGGAGCTGAGCACCAGGGAGTGCAGAGCAAGGCCCCCAGGTCACCTGCCACCACCTAACAAGTGGACTACAAGCCCCTGCACTTGAGGGTAGAGTGGAGTGAGGGTAGAGTGGAGTGAGGGGGGAGGAGGGGGAGCATGACACGGCCCCTTCTGCCACTGCCTAGCACCACTGGAAATGCCTGTTGCTTGGGGTCAAGATTATCATCCTGTTTCTCCTAGAAAAAGGCCAGGGAGACTTGCATCACCCCGGGAGGATTACTAAATGTGACTGTGCCCATGGGACTAGGGAAAGGGGCAGAGAGAGAGCCCATGGGTGTCATTCCAAGTGACTGTTTTCTTCCTGGGCACGTTGACCACTCTGGTGAGCCTCTGGTGCCTCAAGTGTGCCTGCGTGATAGAGTCCCACTTACGAAATGGGGGCAGAAGCCTGGCTAACTGCACAATTCTATCCTTCTCCCCCCTTGAAGGGAGAAAGCCCCAAGGACTTAGAAGTAACAGCTAGAAAACGGCAGGCACCTGGAGGTCAGAGTGACCAGGGACTGGTGGGCCATCACCTGGTGTCCCCGGCACCTGCACTGGGCTATTATGTGAGTGACAAACTCTTCTGGTATTAGGCCGCTGCGATGTCTGGATTTGTCTGAAGTAGCGGCTTGTGTTAGTCCTGGCAGTGACTTGTCCAGACACCCTATTTCTGGTGTAGGCAAATGGACCCCGAGGCCAACTTCCATCTCCCGCCCCCCACCACAAACTTGGCGACCCTGGGCAAGAAACCTCTCACAGCCATTGTTTTTCCATCTATAAAGGGATTAATAAGACCTAGCCTACAAAAAAAAAAAAAAAAAAAAAAAAAAAAAAAAAAAAAAAAAAAAAAAAAAAAAGATCTAGCCTGCGCACTCTGACCGTAAGTTTATTTAAATACATTTAAATACATAAGGTCATTTAAATACACGAGAGTGCATTTGTAAGTGGTCCTCATTATATGAGTGATTTAGTATCATTTTACTTTCTCTTTTCTTTCTTTTTTTCCTTGCATTTACTGAGAGACTCCAGTAGAGCAGACTTTATATATGATACTTGAATTAGTCTGATCCTTACAGCATCTGGTTTGTGGAGTACACTTCGTGACATAAGCCTCGTTTCCTCCATTTTTCCAACAAGGAACCTGAGGCCCAGGGATTAAGGGGAAGACTAGTCATTGGTGGAGTGGAGGTTAGAATCTTGCTTGCTGGCTCCCTCTACCCCTCCAGGCTGCCCCCACGGAGGACTCCTATTCAGGGACTGACGCTGGCCTAAGGCCTAAGGCTGTCCCAAGGGGTTCAAAGAGCTCCATGGGCCTCCTTGCAGGCTGGGCCTCAAGTCACCCTGGATACATGGGTTTTTGCTAATGGTCTCAGGGTGGACCGTACTGAAGAAAGAGAAATTAACTTCCCTCCATCCTTCCCATAGGACCCGGCAGATAAGAGAAATAACATTTTGACAGTGAGCCAGGTTGGATCCTATTAACTCTAGGCCAAAGGCAAAGCTTACAGGGAGGGCAAAGAGCAGGCACAACAGGGACTTCAGAACATGTCTCAGAATTAGAGCTAGCTCCTGCATATAGCTGTACATAAACCCTCAGAAGTGGCTTCTTAGGATGAGCTGGAAGAATATATCATTGCAATGACTTAACCAATACATCTCAAACAGTTTTAATTTCTGAAGCAGCCAGTACATGGAGACAAAAACCTCACACCATCTCTCCAAAGAGTAGTAACTAGCATTCCGCCTCTGGAATCCATCTGTATACCGGCAAGATTAACTCCTAAGAAAATCTGGCCAGGATCCAGACAGAGAGCAAAATACAAGGCCAAAGGGACGAACTTTCCGCAGAGGGTCTGAGGCTATTTGCTTCTGTCACAGAAGGGAGCAATCTGGAAGTAGACTGTGGAAGGCCAGCCAGGGCTTTGGAAAGGTAAGACTGCCCGACAGAGTCTCCTCCTTCTCGCTGGCCCCAGATCTCCAGGACGAATTTGTTAAGGATGAGGTGAGCCCAGCAGGCAGAAGAGATGATGAAAATGAGGGAACTGTGTCCTGTCTCCCTGCAAAGACCAGAGGCCAGTGTGGTCCAGGGGGAGCACTACAATGAGCCCTAAGAGACCCCTGTTCCCATCATCCTCTCCTAATTGCTGTGTGATGTTGGGCACACCTCCGCCCTTCTCTGTACCTCAGCGTGCCCCCGTGTGCCGAATCTAGGATTGGTCCAGATGCCCTCTAACGATGCTTTCATTTATGACATAAGGTGGTCCTGGGCACGATGGGTGTGCCTGTGGTGAGAAGGGAGCTGCCACGTGGCACAGAAGATCAAATGTACAAGATATTCCTGCAAGAAACCAGCAAACTATGTCACCCCAGAGTCTCAACGGGGTCACAGCGACAAGCAATTTAAGCCTTCTAAAAAAGCAAAGATGACAAAACAGAGTAACTTTACAGAGCAGAGATGGGACGTCAGATGGTGAGAAGTCATGTTGACAGCAAGTACCCTCGATGTCATGTGATGTGATGCTCTTCCTCCCCCAAACCCATCCTCCAGTCTAATCATGAGAAAAACATCAGACAAATCCCAGTCACGGGGCACCCCGTGCAATACCTGAACGTACCTCCAAATGGTCAAGTCACCAAAAACAGAGGAAGTTGGAGGAACTTTTATAGCCAAGAGGAGCCTAAAGAGATATAACCACAGGTAATGTGCTGTCCTGTATAGGATCCTGGAACAGGTCAAGGACATTAGCTAGAAACTACGGAAGTCAGAACAAGATATGGACTATAATAACAACACACCAATATCGACTCCTTAACTGTAACAGATGCACGATACTAATGTGAGATGTTAACAGGGGAAATGGGGTGTGGGGTACATAGGAACTCCGTACCATTTTTACAACCCTTTTATAAATCTTTTTTTAAAAACAGTTTCTTTTTTTAAATTAATTAATTAATTAATTATGTATTTGACACAGAGAGATCTCAGGACCCTGAGATCATGACCTGAGCCAAAGGCAGAGGCTTTAACCCACTGAGCCACCCAGGGGCCCCAACTCTTCTAAAGATCCAAATCTAAAACCATTCTAAAAAATAAAGTTTATTTTAAAAAGAGCTAAGACGAACAAAGTCTTGGGAAATATTTACACAGATACATTTCAGGGAGAGAGTGGGATGAATGCAAATTGACTGTTTCATTTAAACTGAAATCCTAAACATTTCACGGGAACTCTGGTAAATTTCAGAGTTTCAGGTAGCACTTATGAATCTGATGTAGAAACTGCTTTATTAAACTGAGAATTCCAGCAGGAAGAGAGTTTTTGACAAAGAGGACTAGAATGACCTGGAGGGGCTTTGGGGGTGTTGAGGAGGTGGGTACAGCGGGAGACTCTGGATTTACCACGGAGACGGCTGAGCGCCGCTCCGTCTGTCTGTCCCTGTCCGAGAGCTGCTCTCAGGCTGTGGTTTAAAGACACCCTGAGGCATCATCTGGCCAATGTCTTCACTGAGCACCCAGAAGTGACATGGGTAGAAAAGCGACATAGAACTCGACCCTGAGCAAGGTGGGCTGGGAAAACTGTGTTCCATTAGGACAGCTGGGTCTATTCCTGGCCTTCAAAGCCCTCAACCAGCCGTGAACCCTTGGGCAAGTCACCCACCCCTCAGTCCTCTTCTCTATAGAATTAGTGGGTGGATGTGGGGGAGAAGGGGCGGGCCAGCAGAGTCACCATTCACCGTGGGCCGGGCTTCAGGCTACACCATCTCACAACCATCCTTCAGGGAATTTATCTCTATTCCTCTTTTTCAGATTAGGATAAACCAAGGGCCACACAGGTCCCATCAGTGACCAAAGCCACAAGGCCCGTAAGTGGCCAAGCTGGCTTTGCACTCAGGTCTGCCCCTAAAGTCTATTCTTAACCGTTCAGGGTGCTGTGTTCTCAGTGGTCGTTCTGGACGTGTCATGAGCCGGCACTCTCATTTCTTTGAGGGTATTTGTAACCTGATCGAGTCTCAAACCTGGTCCTGAAAGAGAGCTGGGAACGAGGTGTCCATGGCCCACCCCATGGAGTGGGCAGCACTCAGCTTTGGGAGGGCAGCGGTCCTGGTTTCTCCGCTCTTACCGGGCCCTCCCGCCTTCCCCACGGCCCGCCGGGATTCCAGCCCAGCTGGCCCTGTTTGCTGTCTCAACTAAGATGACAGGCTTCAGGTGTTTTTTAAATTAAAAGGGTTTGTTTCTGTTCATCTCTTTTCCAGATGTCACTACCTAGAGGGAATCTGTCTTTATTTATTAGCTCTTTCCTGCGCAGAAGCCAAGGGAGTCTCCCTCTGGCTGGGACCCCCGGGAGGGAGGCCACATGTGGGGTCTCTGTGGGCTCAGGATGGGGTTCCTGGTGGAAAGCACTGGAGGCGGGGCTGTGGGTGGGGTTTTCTCTCAGCCACGTGGCCCACACGCTGGGACTGTGAGGCTTGTGGAGGGTCAGCTTGCTCTTTGCCGGGCTGGGGGGCTGTGTGAGAGCTTATGAAGGGCAGATGTGGTGCCCTGTGGCTGTCTGTCACGTGGCCACCTGCAGCCACATGGCATTCATTCTCCTCTTAGACAGTAGACTGAGAGCTGCCTGACCAAGCTCCAGCCCCATCCTGGCTGACACCCAGATCTGTCCTCTGCCCTCTTCCTCTAGATCTCCGTCTGCCCTGAACCCAGGCCTCTCTCCCCTGGATGGTTGAGAAAGCCTCTCAGCTTAGGCTTCCTATCTCCGTTCCTCGCCCTCGCCCATCCCGGCTCCAACAGCAGCCAGAGAGAGCCATCAAAAACTCCAACCTGAGCAGACCTCCCACCCGTGGGCTTCTAACAGCCCAGGCCTCCCCCTTCCCTATGGGGTGGAGCCCAAATTCCCAAGCCACATAGGCCCTTCCCAAGCCTGCCTCCAGATTCTCCTTCCTGAATGGCCTTGAGTTCCCCCCGTATAACTCTCACTCTAATGCCTCACCCGTCCCCTCTGCCAAGCACCCTCCTCCAAGTAGCTCTGCCCAATGCCAGCTTCTCTGAAAATCCATCTGCTCCTCTGCACCCCCCGCCCTGACAGGCAGAACCCCAGACATGTCCCTGCCTCATACATGCACCAGACTACCCTGTCTATTCATGGGCCTGCCAGACCCGAGCTGCCCACAGCCTCCTCGGGGTAGGGGCCAAATCCTCTCCACGACAGTGCCCCTGGTGCCCAGCACAGGCCTCGATGGTGCTGGCGGACCAGAGGCACAGGTGAGAAGGAATTTGATGCCAACCACTTAGGGACTAGAACTAGTCCACTAGTCCCACATCTGGGACTAGTCTTCCCAGGTCCACAACCCTGTAAAGACTCCCCACACCCAGGATCCTGTGGAGGATGTGCTCCTGAGGGCTGTGTCTCCTAATGTCCCCTCTTGTCACTCATAAGCATTTTGTGCTGAAATGAAGGGCCACGGTATTCCCCAAATAAATAAAAAGATTTGATTCCCTGACAGTCATTCCAAGGAGATGGTCTTGGAGACTGTGTGCCTGTTCCAATGGGACATTTCTAGGGATCAACTTGTGGTGACATTCCAAAGACTTCCCACTCCCTCCAGCTAGGAGAGGGTGGGGTAGAGGGGTCCGGAGACCCACCACAAGCTGGTGCTGGGCTGCGGGCAAACGTGAGTCAGAGGAGGCCTGTTCTGGGGAAGCATCCCATTCAGTGGGAGCAGTAGTCCCAGGTGCAGAGAACCAGAGCCCAGGGCAGCAAGGGCCCAGTGCTCGGCGGAGGCCCACAGCAGGGCGGGAGGGTAAGAGAGCAGTGACTGCTGTGCTTAGTGGAAAAGCCAGAACTCGACAGCTGCACACAAATTAGGGGGGAGGGCTGGCAAGGGGCAAGGGTTCAGGCAAAGGGCAGAGCACAACCAAAACAAAGAGATGGGATGGCAGGGGCTTGTCAGAACGGCAGGTGACTCCCTCTGACTTCGTCAGGGTGTTCATGTGTGAGATGAAGGACGTATTAGGGTGACGAGCCAGGCAGACACGTGTGGCCCTCAGACCCCCATGGAGAGTGCCTGGGTGCTCGGCAGAGGGGCAGGGGGAGGGAGCGAGGGGTGCCCATCATCACTGCACGGCAAGCCAGAAGCGCTCAGCCCCGCCAGGGATAAGTAGCTGGGCCGTTCTATGCCTGGGCTGGCCCTGGGGACTCAGGGAGGGGGGCGTAGCTTATGCAGCTCAAAGAGCAAAGAGCAGTGGTCCTCTCCCCAGAATCCAACAGAGAGCCCAGAATGGCCATATATGTCATTTCATCAATCCTCCTCCACACTTTCCACCACCTCGCTCGCTGGTCCCTTCTGTGGTGTTCCCACCTTGCACACCGGGTACCAGAACATTCCCTCCCTGGAGGCTGTGTTTCCACAGAGCTCCTGCCTTGCTGCAGGACCCAGCTGCCCGCCCCCTTGGCTCTGCCAAGCTTGGCCTCCCAGGGCCCGTTCCCTCTCCGTCTTCCCCACAGCTCCTGGAACGCACAGAGAACTGCGAACACCTCCTTGGGCAGGTGACGTCTGGGGGTCCTGGGTGGGGACTGGCCCACAGTGGTGCCCAGAAACCTCTGCAGACAGAAACTACCCCCTGAACTGAGTCGTTGCATTGTCTGGCTCAGGCTGGAGAGGGCACTGGGCATGCTGGCACAAAGAGAAAGCGCCCTGGCCCGGGAGTTGGAGCCGAGCACAGGCCTGGCCAGGCCGAGCAGGAGTGACCTTAAGAGACTGGTTTCCCACTCTGTGGACCTTAGCTTCCCCATGTGTCCTCGGGGGCCCTGCAGTTCTGGCCTCCTGAGGCTTTAGGCTCCACTGGGTCCCTTGGCTCTGGACAGACCCGGGAGTGGCAGGCCGTTACCCCTTGCTCCTGACAGATCTGCGTCAGTCTCTCCAGCTGCTCGTCTTGGATGACCTTGGCCTTCTCATACTGCTGGATGACCATCTCCATCTCCACCTTCACCGGCAGGACGTAAGCTGGAAGACAGAGACAGCTCCATGAAGAACTTGGCAGTAGGGGGGCTCCGGCGGGGGAGGGGCCAGTCCCAGCAGCCAGCCTGCCGCAGGTTCAAGTCCGGGAGCAGTTCCTAGAGGAGCCAGGGGGGTGCGGGGGCTGGGGGGATGTCTAGGCACCCCACAGCACCCAGACAGTATAAGAGGGCTAGAACTCCAACCCACGGTGACCAAGAGATCTGCTTTCCTCCTTGGTCCTAGTAACAGCACCCTCCATTCTGGCTGTGTGCACAGCTGCTTAGAGCAAAGGGCTGGATTTTCAAGTCTCCTGCATAGCTATGGGCAGCTGTGAGACTGCAGTCTGGACACTGGGAAGCAAGTGCAGGTGCCACGCAGCAGCTTCCGGGAGCTGGCGGTGACGAGGAAGCAGAAATCCTGGAACCCTTACTGGTTCCTTATTGGCTGGTGGGAAAGTGACATGGGGCAGCCGCTCTGGAAAACAGGGGGGCAGGTCCTAAGATGGCTAAGACAGAGTGTCCACAGGGCCTGGCAAGTCCATGCCTGGGCACTTCAGAGAAATGAAAACATAACTCCATGCAAAATCTTGGACATGGTTGTTCACAGCAGTCAAACGCAGAAACAAACTAAATGTCCAGCAATGGGCGAGGGGGTAGAGAAAATGTGGTCTGTCCATACAAAGGAGCACGACGCAACAATAAAAAGGAATGAAGCTCTGACAGGCTACGCATGGATGAACCCTGAAGACGCTTTTTTTCAGTGAAAGAAGGCAGACAACAGAACACACAGCCTATGATTCTGTTTATAGGAAATATCCAGAAAAGGCAAATCTACAGAGACAGGAAGTAGGTTAGTGGCAGAGTAGGGCTGGGAGGGTCATGTGGAGTGAATGCTAATGGGTACAGACTTTCTTTCTGAAGTGGTGAAAGGCCTCTAAGCTTAGGTTTTGGTGATGTTTGTATGACCCAGGAATATACTAAAAGCCACTGAATTGTTCACTTTAAATGGGTGTTTCATAGTGTGTGAACTGTATCTCAATAAAGATGTCTAAAGAGGAAAGGCAGATGGGGCTTTCCTTTGCCTCTTTATCTTCTTCCTCTCTTCCTTCTTCCTAGTGGCTGAGATGAGGATGTGATGGCTGGCCCTGGAGCAGCCATCCTGGGCCATGGGGCTCACTTTGGAAAGTAGACAATGGACAACAGAGCAACGAACAGGAAAAGCCTGGAATCTTGACTACAGAGAGTACCACATTAGCCCAGGACTTTGGACCTGCAGACCTTCATGGGAGAGAAAGAGGCTTCTGCTTTAAGTCACTGTTATTCTGTGTCTCTGTTACACATGGACAGTCTTATCACCCAGAGGAGAGAGCCTACCCTCGGACTGGAGGGCCCCAGATCTTACAGCCATTGGTAGCCCCACCAGCCCCCGCCTTGGACGGTTCTCTGGGCTCTGTGAAGTCTCAGTATCAACTCCTGACCTGAGCCTGGCCTCTGCCCTTCACGCTTTTCTCATGTCGCAGAACCCAGCTCTTCCTGACTTGTCAGAAACTCCGGTGACACGCTTCTTTTGCTGCTGTATTCTACAATTCTCCACATCTTTACTCTTTGAGTCCCTTTCCACCCACGGTCTCCCACCTTCTGGGCATTCTCTGGCTGCTGCAGGAATCATGCAGGGCAGAGAAAGAAGAATTCTCCTGTTTGCTTCTCAGCTGGAGGGCAGCCCACTCGTCCCACAGGCCCGTCTCCAGCCTCCCCAGGCTGGACCCAGTGGCTTCTGCCTCCTCAGAGCTCTGCTGAAGCCAGTTCACACCCAGGGTGAGAGAAGCAAATTAACTTTCACCCAGCACATCCCTATCCCGAGGCTTCCGGTGGTACAGCCATGCCTGCTATGTCAGGAAAAGGGGGGAGCAGCTGGGAAGAGCATTCACAATGGGTTGTCAAGATCCATCAGTGTAAGGGTGTCCAGCTGTTCACAGCTGGCCAAGAAGAGCCAGAAGGTGCTGTTCCTGCCCTGAAGGGAAAGGGTGTTCTCATGAGTGGAGCCAAGAGCAGCCCTGAGTAAATGGGGGTGAGTGAACAGATAAAGAGCACACTGGTGCTTGCCAGTGGGCCTGAGCTCCACTTTGCTTTTCTGTGTGACTCTTATCCCTCTTGGTCTCAGTTTCCCCATCTGCCAAATGACAGGATGGACGAGACGATGCCTCAGAGCCCTCCCGGTTTGGGCCTTCCAAAGTTGCACCAGTCACGTTCCGGCTGGATGAAGTTTCTGGATTGGGAGCCAGCTCCCTGACAAGACATCACGCCCCACGAGGCTCACTGGGTGGGATGTGGGGGCAGGGCCTAGCGAGAAGGTGCCCGGCCAGGGGATGAGAGACCCCAGGGGCTGTCCTTCCTGCCCCCTCCCCTCCCCGGTTATGTGCCCCATACCACTACCCCGCAAATGCTGTTGGGCTATTCTCATAGCCACAGTTTCAGACATTTGCAAGCAAAATTCAGGGCCAGAGTGACCTTAAGAGTCTCTATACTATACAGTCCATAGTGTAACACTTTATCTCAGTGGTTTGAACCTGCCCCAGAGGCCCAGAATTTCCTGAGACATGCCCCTGGGAAAAGAGAGAGGGCAAGGAGGTGGGCTTTGGCCCCCCCACTTTGAGTCAACCAAAACTCCACTTTTAGTCTAGCTTTTGCACTGGAGAGCTGTGTAAGATTTTGCAGAAGAAAGGGTTCTGCTACTTAAGAAAAACTCGGGAGCTGTCATCTCTACAACCTCCTTGTCATGTCTTGCCCCTCCACACAACCACCAGGCTCAGGCTGCCCACACTCCTGCAGGGGCCCACCTCCTAGAGAGGTAGGCCAGCCCGTTTGTGGTGGCTCCATGCTTGGTCTGTGCCTGGTCTGGCTGAGGTGAGGTGGGCCTCCTGGTCATGTCCTGGGAGGTCCAAGGACCACCCTCTGGAACCCGGAGCTGGCTCCTCTCTCTTCCCCATCCCTAGGCCACCCCATCCTAGTACCCTGCCCTGTTCTTCAGGGACGAGGTTTCCAGAATTCTCTCACTCAGGCGTCCCTCCTCGGGGGGACACACTTGAGTCTTCCCACTTTCTGGAAATAGATGGATAACCCAGGTCAGGGCACAGGTCTCTAAAAGAAGTGGCCCCATGGGGCTACTTTGCGTCTGATGGTAGTGAAGGCAGTGAGAGAGTGGAGTGGAACCAACACTCTGGGAATGGAGGCCCAGATGGGAGCCTGTGTCAGTAACACTGACCAAAACAAGCCAAAACCCAGACCAGGACAGCACCTCCCCCAGAAACCTTCTTGAGTTGTTTGCGGGCCGAAAGGCTTGGGTAGGGCGCTGGACAGAAAGGGGAGACAGGCCCTGCAGGGAGCAACCCCTTGACCAGTACGTTGGACGAAGCCAGTGGTGAGTCTGTGGGCGGTGGGCGGCAGGCATGCGTCCAGACCCTCCGGCTGTGCGATGCTGGTGTTCCAGAATGGCTGTAAATTCTCACGGGAGGCGCTGGCCAGCTGGACATACAGTAAATAGTTACATTGGAACAAATGCTCAAGTGTTTGCATGGGACACCTGGGCGGTGCATGCGGCTCCTGGACACGTGACATGGAATGAGCGGTGACAGGCTTGGTGTCTCTGTGCCCGAAGGCTCTGGCCTCCAGTCCCCGAGGCTGGTGGGGTCATCCCTCCCACCCACCCTGTACCACGTGGTCTCCCTCCGCTCTTAGTTGACAGTACCAGGCTTGGTAGTAGCCACCTGCCGCCCTGCCAGTGCCATTGACCCTTTTTGGACCACTTACCATCAATGACCCTCTTTACCCGCCAGATCCGGAGCATGATAATGAGGCTGATGGCATCCCAGGGGCTCCTGGGCCCATTGGCCACAGTGGATGCCACCATCGGGGCCAAGGACAGGATGATCACAGCCCCGTCAAACACCTGTTGGGAGGAATTGGTTTTCAGGGCCTGGGCCCACTTCCTGGATGTCAGGTCAGGCAAAGGAGCTGGTGTGGCCGAATTCTCTAGGAAGTCTTTCCCCACATCAGGTCTCCCCTGACCCTCCTCAATCTCTTCACTGACCTTCCCACTTCTGGACGTGCCCCTGAGCACTCTTTTCCCTCTTAAGTGACCTCAGCCCATCCCTGGCCTTTGTTCCGATGGCCTGGGGCTGCTCCCAGCATCTTTTCCCAGAGTCTTGTTCCTTCCTGGGGCTGTATTCCATGTCCCCGGGGTCCTGTTCTAGCCTTCCTGAATCCCTCACTGGCAGTGGGAGCTGAAGGCAGGACCCTTCCCCTTGGGTAGCAGGAGCCCAGAGCCCACATCTTAGCTGATGCTGAGTCTCTCAGCACACAGGGGGCAGGGCTCGAAGAAGAGGGGGCCCAGCATGGGCAATTCAGCCTTGGGCCCTGACCTTCAACCTACCGGCTCAAGCTTGGGTTCACCTGGACTTCCATGGGCCAGGCCTCTATATCTGTTCCCAGAATGTGGCCAAAGAGGCTATAGCGTGGATGTGGCGTGGGGGGTGGGTGCGGAAGGAGTGGACAGAGGACACTGACCACCTTGCCTGGTCCTACGAGCACAAAACTCCCAGGGACAGCCAGGCCTCCTCAGCCCCTCATCCGCACCCACTGCACCAGACCCTTTTACAGGAAGCAGAGAAGCAGGATACCCTGCGGAAACAAGGCTGAGAAGTGCCTAGATGGTTTCCCACCCAGCTCTCTGACGACTGGGCCATTTTAGAGTGGACTCATTTGTTTTAAGACACATTTCAAAGCTTTTCCAAATGACTCAAGAAAAACTTTTCAAATCTTGCAGAATTTTGAGAATTTTCAGACTGTGCCTTTGCCAGGAACTTTCTTCGTCTGCCTGCCTCCTCCCCCAACAATACAGCTGCAGGGACTCCTGCACCCAGTGTGGAAGGGGTAGGCCTTTTTGAGGCTCCCACCCGGAGGGACGTTTCCCAGCTCCCAGGATGGCCAGTGAGGGGGGTGGACGTGGACACCGGCCTTTACCTCTATTTTGTTTTCGATATAATCCCAGATCCCAAGCACCACAATCCGAAGTACAGTCTGGGGAGAGGAAATGAGAGAAGAGATTATGGTTACTCCTCTCCAGCCCCTGCACTTTCCCCCAGCAGAGAAGATTCTGGAGCTCAGAATTGGGGCTCTGCCTCCTTGTTCAGTAATGGAAAACATCTTCGCCATCCTTCAAGTGTTTCTCAGCCCACACGCCCTCCCTACCACACTCTGCCTCAGCTCCTGGTTTGCGACATGATTTGTGCAAACCTCCCCCCACACCCTAACACCCTGCCTTGCTCCCAAGACATACAGAATATACTCTGATCCTTTGAAAACACACTCAAGCCCACTTCCCTCTCCAGAGTCATCTCCTGCACGCCTGTCTATGCCACAAATCTACAAATAGGCAAGCTCTTTCCTCTTTTGCCTTGTCTTTGCATAGGGTAGACTGCCTGTTTGCTTCTCTCCCCCCTCCCCTAATCTCGTCTCTCATTCTTTTTTTTTTTTTTTTTAAAGATTTTATTTATTTGACAGAGAGAAACACAGCGAGAGAGGGAACACAAGCAGAGGGAATGGAAGCGGGAGAAGCAGGCTTCCCGCGGAGCAGAGAGCCCGATGTGGGGCTCGATCCCAGGACGCTGGGATCATGACCTGGGCCGAAGGCAGACGCTTAACGACTGAGCCACCCAGGCGCCCCTCCTCTCTCATTCTTAAAGAATAATTGGATAATTAGAATGGTCACCCAGCAACAGCTGCCATTTCCCAGCTGTAGAAGGCATTAGGCTCCTTCTCCACTTTCCTTCTGCCCAAAGACTAGAACATGTGGGTATGGTGGGTGAGCTGTCTTCAGGTAGGGAGGGCTGGGCAAAGAGATGGAGGCCCTCTGGGTCCCCGGCAGCCCCACACCACCACATCTGCCTGAACTGTTCACCCCACTTGTCCTTCCATGAGAGAGAAATGGGCCCTGTCTTGTTGAAGCCCTTGTGCTCAGGACCAGTGCCTCTTCCCTTCTCTGCCCGGAAAAGGCCTCCCTGTCCTTCCAGCCCCTGCTCGGATTTCACCTCCGTGAAGGTCTCCCACACTCCCTGGGCTCAGTGCGTCTTTCCTTGGTGTTCCTGCAGAACTTGGGACATCAATCACTCTCGGCGGTGCCTCGTCGTCATACCTTGTGGTGATTACCTCTCTGATCCCTCAGACAAGGCTCAAGAGACACTGATTTCTTTCACAGAGTAGACACGGAATGCTTATGTGGTTTGTGTCCATGAACAAATGCACGCATGAAAGACGAATTCCTTAAGACCCCTAGTAATTCACTCCAATGCCGCTACCTTCAGGAGAGGGCTCCTCCCCAGGACTACGTCTCGGATCCAAAGACTACTTACATTCTGGTCTCGGAGGACCCCAGTACCTTCGCCTGGAGGCCCTTCCTAAAGCAAGATGACTAGCTCCCTGTAATTCACACCAGATGTCTCTTCTCCCATGGGCTGCAGTATAAGACCAGCCATCTGAACTCAACAAAGCTGCCGAAGGCCCATGGATTTCCACCCATGCTTACACCACAAAAAGGCTTGGCTGATAAAATTCACCTCCTCCTTGTAAAAGACCACCCCGTCTTCATGAAGGAATGAGAAGGTGGGATGCTGGCGGCATCTTTGACAACACAGAGGGTCACACGACAGCCTGATGTCCATTCTCACATGACTTCCTAATTTCCCAGGTAGGGGACCCATGCTTAACTGCACGACAAACTCCAGAAACCTGGGTTGAGGTCCAAGACATCCTGAAGTCACAGCTTAGTAATGGACTGGTTGTGTGGCCTTGGGCAAGTCAAATCCCCTCTCTGGGCCTCAGTTTCCCCTCTGCCAGGGAGATGGGTTAAATGATATGAATCTCCCAATTCTTTATGAAATTAACCTTTGCCATTTACTCTATTAACATATAATGTATTAGTTGCCCTAGGGGTAAATGTCTGTGGGTCATTTACTCTATACCAAAAAGCGCCAGGCCCTGGGCCAGCCCTCCTCACGCGTGGTTCTCATTTTACAGAGGGGAAGCTGAAGCTCACAGAGATACAGTAGGCTGCCCAGGTCACTCAGGCATTGGATGGTGAGTTGGCATTTGGACCCAGACGTTTTTGACTCAGCATGGTATTCTCCAGCAGTGTAACCACAGATGGGCCTCGTTTCTTTGGTTGCATCTAGCTGTGCTAACACTGAAATGTGGTGTCTGTCTCCTTGGGAATATCACGCCAGCCACATCCACTCCGAATTCCCAATTGTGAGGCTCCCATAGCAGAAAGTCCAGGCCAGGAGGGAGGGGAACAGGGCCTGGTCTGAACAGGGTTTCTTCTGTGGCTGCTGCTTCTCCTTCTCTTTTTTCCTCTTTTAAGATTGCGGTAAAATACACATAACACAGATGTTACCGTTTTCACCATTTCTAAAAGTGTACTGTGGCATTACGTCCATTCACACTGTCAGGCAACCGCCCACCTCTGGAAGTTTTCCATCACACTCATTAAACCCCAACTCCCTGCCCCACTCCCCACCGCACCCATCACCACCACTCTACTTTATGTTTCTGAGTTGGACTACTCTAGGACCCTCATATAAAAGGAATCCTCTCACTTCTTGATAAACAAGGCAGCAACCCCCATTCGGGGTTAGGGGATGAGGAAGGGAGCCCGCCAGGAATGAGACGCAGCCAGCAACCCCTGCAAGGGGGGAGCAGGCAGCAGACAGGACACGTGGAGCCTCTGTGCTCTGGGAAGGGATGCAAGTTGAATGGCTGCCCGGCTAAAGCCGAGCCACAGAAACCAGCCAAGCAGCTGGAGCACGGGCTAGCTGCCTCCCTCCTTGCTGGCCCATCCCACTGGGATCTATCCTCTGAGGCCTGGCTCAGGTCCCTCTCTGCCTTCCTAACCTAGCCCATGGAAACACAACGGCCAAAGGCAACTGTGGAGACACCTCCTGGCTCAGCCTCCCACTGCAGAAGGGGAACTGGTGGCCTGGAGGCAGCTGCTCCAAGTCCGAGACAAAGCTAAAATGAGAACCCAGCTCGGAGACAGCCCACCTGGTGGCCTTCCCCTGAGGCATCCTTTGCCAAGCTCCCCAGTCCTCAGAGACAGGGACCTGGCCACCCTGCCCACCATGGGCTGACTAATCCAGTGACGGCTGTTTCTCAACAGGCAGGCAAGGATCCCCTGCATCAGCAACATCTGGGGATCGGTCTCAAATGTAGATTCCTGGGCCCACACGGAGATCCAGCTATCAGAATCTCTGGGGGCGGGGCCCAGGAATAAGGCTTTTTACAAACTTCCCTAGGGTACCCACTGGAACCACAGGGATTTATCAAGTGACAATGCCCTGGGTTGGAAACAGAGAGGCCACATGCCCAGATGCAACAGGGAGGAGAATTAGGGTAGAAGCCCAAAGTCAGATCCCTCCTTGTGGCTCTCTCCTTTACTACACATGTGCCATTGGCTAGGACGAGGGTGGACTAGTGCCCCATGCTGCCTGCCTCACGGGGCTGCTTCAAAGCTACACAGGGAAGGCAAAAGCCGTTTTATCACCTAGTCCCAGCTCCTCATCCTGCAATCCTGTCCCCAAGAGTTGCAAAGGACTCTGGGCAAGGGTCCAAGGGAACCCAAATCCGCAGCTCCAGCTGGCTCTTTCCCACCTGGGACCGAGGGTTTTCTGCCCCCTTCATTCCAACCTTGCCTTCAAGAGATAAGGATGCTCTGACACATGGGATAGGCCAAAGTCTTAATGAAACCTCAATGAGAGCATCGTGTATTTACTATAAGCCCAGTTCCCCTGCCGTCTTCAGGGGACGGATTTTGAGGGTGTAAGGATGGAGAAGTGAAGGGGAGGCTGGTCCCTCTGCTGTTTTAAGCCTAGGAGGCGCCATTGTGCCCCCCATCACCCCCAGTCTGCACCTGTTACCCAGAAAGCCTTCCTTCTGTGCACCAATTCAACACTGCTTTCAGCCCCTGCAAAGGTTCCTCACATTTCTTCCTTCTTCCTTGTTTCTGAACCCTTCAGGTGCAGAAACAGCCTCAGGGAGAAACAGGTTTGTCTTCGGCCCCTCTTCGTTCCCACCTCAGGTACCCTCATTTTCCCCTTAGGAAGCCCTGCTTTCTGGAAGGACTCCTCTCCCTTCTTCCTGGAGCAGGGGTTTAGGCTTTGCAGCAGGAGGGAAGAGTGAGACCCTTGCACCTGCTCCAGGCCCTGTCTTAGGTGACCGCAAGGCCTCCTGCCCCTCCTAAGAAGGCCCCACCTTCTCTCCCTGGGATGGGGTCTGATGAGCGTCTAGGGCTTGGGAACCTTGGGGGATATAGGCAGAAGCATCTGCTAGTCGATAAGATGCCTCTATGCAAGATTTTAAAAGGTACCCCTTTTCCAGACAGAGGGAGATGCCCTCGCTCCCTGCTGGTGAGCAGAGTGGGGGCTGGCACCCTTGCTCCCTGCAGAGCCATCCCTGAAACCGAGCCCCATCAGCAGGGGAGGAGGGAGTGGCACACGTCTGTGCCCCGGCAACACTGCAGCTGGGCAGGGTGGGGGAGTGGGGTGCAGGCTGGCCAAGGACACACCCACAGTGGGCACTAGGTGGCTGGGGCCGACCCCAAGCACTTCTTCAAGAAGCACATCTACTCTTGGGTGAGTTTTCTCTGCCAAGATAGCTGCTGGCTCCTTCCTCCAAATCCCCCCATCCCTGGGTTAAAGGAGAGCCGCAAGAGGAGGATGTGGAATCCAGGATCCAGCCACAAGGAAGAAGGAAGACATGTGAGGAACCTTTGCAGGGACTGAAAGCAGTGCTGAATTGGTGCACAGAAGGAAGGCTTTCTGGGTAACAGGTGAGACTGGGGGTGATGGGGGGCACAATGGCGCCTCCAAGGCTTAAAACAGCAGAGGGACCAGCCTCCCCTTCACTCCTCCATCCTTACACCCTCAAAATCCATGGGCATGGAGCACAGCGAGCCAGAGCCTGCCTCCTCCCCAGGAGGCTGGTGTCCTCCCTAGGGTCTATCTGGTGAACGGACCAGATGCAGTAGCCAATACCTCCCATACCTCTGTGGGACCGGGGCTCTCAGGCAAGCTGCTGTGCCCTGACGCTGGCTTCATTCTGGCAGGAGGTTCCCAACTCCCTTGAAAAAATGGGTATGAGGCCCGTAGGGCAGACAACATGATCAGATGTCAGTCCCTTACATGTTGAGTGTATGCGCCCTGTGCCAGCCCTCGGCTGGCAAGCCTGGAACACACAGGCCGTGCAAAGCTGAGTTCCAGAATTTCCTCTCACCCAAGAACTGCCTCAGTCTCCTCTAAAACATGCCTCACTGACCGCATGTCTCCCTTCAGCCACCGCCGTCCCCCTTCTCCCATGCGGAGGTTTGGAGGCGGCGTCTTCACTTCACCCACTGCAATCTGCCATGAGCCCCAGCACAGCAGTGGAAACACTCCCACCTTGTTACCAATGACCCCTTGTTGCCAGCTCTCACGGATAAAGTCCTGTAATTTATCTCAGTGTGGCGGTGTGTAGTGCACTGGGCACTTCCCTCCTCTTCAAGGACCCGCCATGCTATCTCCAAGGTACCAGACGCTCTGGGTTCTCCTCCCACTTCCCTGGCTACACCTGCTCATTCACCTGTGCTTTCTTTTTCTCCGTCCATATTGACAATGTTTCCTAGGGCTCCAGTTTCTTCTCTTCTCCCTCTCCCATCCCGGGATGATCACACCCTCAGCTGCGATTCCCACCGATACCTGGAAGCCCCCCAAGTCCACGTGTCCATCAGCAGCTCCGGCTTGGCACACCCCATCACTGTTGCCTCTTTGGCTGGCCTTTTCCACTGCTGTGCTCCCCTCCAACCCTTGGCTGCCAGTGATGACCAGTGATGATCAATGTAACCCTTTAATCTCTTTCCCACATGTCCCTTTCTCCATCTCTCTTCCACTCTCTGGTTCAAACAGTTAACCTCACTCAGCTGAGCCATGCTTCCTAAATGGTCTTCGAATTCCAGTCTTCCCCTTCCTCCAGTCCTGGATGTCAGGGTGATCTCTCTAAAAAGCCAATTTCATCACGCCCCTCTCCTACTTAGAGGCATCTGGGGGTTTTCCACTGGCTTTTCAAGACCCCAACTCCCGAGCAAGACATTAAGGGCCTTTGTGACCTGGTCTTGCCAGGGTTCCCCGGATGTCTCACCACCTCCCCTGTCATGGTGGACAATAAGGCACAGGGTGCTGGCTCCCACCTCTGTCCCCATGCATTTTGTGACCACTGCCTTAGGTCCTCCCAGCTCGCCCACATGCAAGCTCACATGTCTTCGAGCAGATTGCTTCCATGACTACCTTGAGCTTGAACTTCAACCCCTTTCCCAGGGCTCTCATTTGCTTGGCTGCTTCCCGCCCAACTACAGACACCCTGAGGCCAGGCCGGCACGGTGGCACCAGATTTTCATCTCTGTGCAGCACCTTGGGTGTCCAGCTGAGGTGTGCGAAGACGAAGGGCTCCTGGTAGCAGTGGGAGAGCAGCAAGCAGTCACAGCAGGCTTGTTCCAGTGCCAGTCCCAGAGGGGGTAAGGGGATGGCAGCCTCACACCTTCTGAATCAAGCCTGATCCCTCAAGAAGTCCAGTGCTGGGCTCAAACCCATTTCCTCCTCTTCAATCTTTTTAGGGCACTTTCATAATCCTATCAGGCTTTTCCTGTGAGGTGGCAGCTGCTGCCCACGATATGGAAGGGGCAAGTGCAGTCCGAAATGACAGGATGTATGGCTCTCTCAGCTGGGAGAAAGGCAGGTCTGGGGCCCCAATTTCCCTCCGCTTTTCTGAAACGTAGAAAGGCAGACAGCGAATCCAGTCTCTTTCCCCAAAGTGCAACCCCTTTGGTGGGGTCAAGAAGGCAGCCCAGTCCCTCGAACAGTCCCTCGGGTCAAAGATGAGGAGGCCAAGGTGCAGAGAGTGCTGGTGACGTACCAGGACGTACCCAGGACGTACCGAAACTCTGTGGCCAAACTAGTTCCCTCTTGTTGCATCCTCATCAGATACCAAGGGGACACAAACACATCATGTCTCAGAGCGTGAAGCCCAGCATTGCCCTCTTGCCTTCTGTGGGATGACTGAGGCTCACCCCTGGGAGGAAGCGGCAGGTGGGAGAGGGAACCCCTCATGAGTCCAGAGTGTGGGGCGGCTGCTGATTTGGAAAGAGGAGGCCCTGGCTCAGTTTGGCTTGGTTGGCAATGGCCTTCTCTTGGCTGAAGGCACAGGTAAGCCAGCAGGCCAGGCTCCCTCGAGACCGAGAGGCTGCACTGGAGAGGAGATGGCCTTCACAGCTGATGGTGAAAGAAGCCTTGGTCAACTGACGGGTGGGAAGACAAAATGTGGCCTCTCCATCCAATGGAATTGTATTCAGACATAACAAGGAATGACTCCCTGGACCACGCAACAATGTGGGTAAACTTGACAATGTTACGTTCATGCAAAAGATCACTGATCATATGAAGGTGTTTATGTGAAATACCCAGACTAGTTAAATTCCCAGACAGAGAAAGCGGATCAGTGGTCGGGAGCGGTTGGGTCACGGGTTCAGGCCTCCTCTGAGAGGGAGGAAAAAGCTTTGGCCCTCGAAAGAGGTGACATAGCCCACTGTCTGCACTAAATGCCACTGGATGGTAGAGTCTAAAAGAGTTATGTTATGCAAATTTCACCTCAATGAAATACTAAGAGGAGGAGGAGGATGAAGCAGCAGCTGCTGCCAACCCTGCCTTGAGGCTCCTACCGAGAGGGCCGGCCACACGTCAGCTTTCTCCTCTTCCAGGAGAAGAGCCAGGCCTCTCCAACCCCACACCCCCAATGCCCAGCATTAGGGGTGGGCCAACACCTCTTGGCCTGTGCGAGAACCCTGCCGCAGGGTGGCCCAGTCTGGCTGGGCCTCAACCCTGTACGGTCTCGGGAAGAGAAGCAGCTGGGCTCCCCAGTTGTTATGTGGCTGGCTGGTCTTGATGTCAGCCAAGGGTGGGGTTGCCTGTGCTCTGCAAACAGCATTTGTATAATTTTCCATCTGGACTCCACAAGCTTTGCTCATTCTTGGGTGCTGCAGAGCCATCTGGAAGCGCAGTGACTATCGGGGCCCAGGAAACTCTGGGGGCACCTGCTTTCACCTTGGGCCCCTGGAAGGACCCCTCCCAGCCTGCCTGACCGAGGGATACCCACACTCACTGCATTGAGAAGCATCTCAGGGAAGTCGCACAGCCTGTTGGAACAGATGTCCTCAAACTGAGCCCAGAGCAGCCCCACCCTTCTCTTCTTTGGGTCTGCACGTGTCCCCGGGGGCCCCACAGCACAGGCCCATCTGCCTTAACGCAGCCCTCAGAGCACTGAGATGGGCGAAGGACAGGGCAGAGCCTGCTTCTGGTCCCACCTGTCATTCCTGCAGACCCTGGGCAGCTTTCCACTGCTCTCCAGGCCTCAGCATCCCAACTTGTCAGAGGTCATGCCCACATTCCAGGTTGCCCTAAAGCTTAGCTGAGACAAGGGCTAGAACAGTGCTCAGGACTGGTCAAAAGTTACCTACCACAGCATCAGGAGCCCTGTGCGTCAAACCTTTGTAGAATCTGTGAATTAACAACGATTTGTTAAGTCTAGCCAGGCTTGGGAGTCTTGGAATAACGCCCACCCTCGGCCTACAGCCACGTCTCTAGTTATTTCCTGAGGAAAGTGGGGCCAGATTTCAAGGGGCGACTTTCATTTCACACTAGATGAGGGGGGTGTGCCGGTCGGGCTGGGTCAGGGTTCTGAGGCTTGGCTGGGCTGGATCTCTTCTTTCTTGGTTCCCGGTGCGGCCCTTCCCCCAGAGTCTCGGTCCCCTCACAACATGCTGCCAGTAGGGCCACAGAGGGGTGCAGTGGTGACAGCCCAGATTAGGAGCCCAGAGGCCTGGGCCCAGTTTTAGCCAGAATTGACCAGGTAACCCCAGGCCGCTCTCCTTGTCTGTACAGTTTGAAAAAGGCCACTACCAGCATTTTCAGCACTGGAAATGCATGGCTGAGGGACACTGGCTCCCCTGACCCTTCTCACTAGAGGTGCCCCGGTCACTGAGCAGCACAAAGACCCTCACACAGCTCCAAGCCCTCTGGGAAAGGGGTGAGGGGACTTCTCTGAGGCTGTTCTAGTGCCTGCTGATGCTTGGTCTTCGGGGCACTCTGTGACATGTGAAAACCCAGGCCCATGACCTGGACCGCCCCATCCTGAGATCACCGTGTAGTAGCCCGAGTTCACACTGGGCAGGGGGCCGTGTCAGGTGGCTCGCCTCTGGCAGTGACAGGAAGGGCATGCCAAATTCACGCTGGGTGATAAATTCTGCAAAGCCAATAAAGCCAAAGCAGAGGGATAGAGGGAAGAACCGCAGCAACTGATTAAACATTTTTGTTGGCAGCCACAGACACACGACACATTTTCCAAGATTTGCATCAATGAGACATCTGGCTATGGCCTGTGTGTTTGCGGGAGGGAACCACGGGGGTGGAGGCAAGGGAGCTGGGGCGGGCAAGACACTCCAAAGGGCAGGAGGCTGGGAAGCAGGCACTGTTGAGGGGCTGCTGAGTCACCTCCAGGGCAATGGTCTCAGCGAGCTGGTGGGGACGCTTCCCAGGAGGGTCAGTGTTGGGCTCTGCCCCCACAGCCAGAGCTTCAGCTCAGGTTTGCCTGCCAACTCCGTGGGCTGCAGGAGCCGAGGCCTGGGAAGGGAATGTTCTGTGCTTGGAATGCCCGCCGCCCAGCCCCACCACACCCCACACCCAGACTCAGGATTCTGATCTTTGAAGGATACTGAGGGCCATTGTATGGGGCCAGAGCTGGCCCACAAGAGGACCTCAGGGTTCTTAACTCTTTGGGTTTCCTGACCATGTCTCCAAATAGTCTGTACTTCCATACCTTCACTCATGAGGTTCCTCTCCCACAGTGTCCTTCTTCCCTTCAAGGCACTGCTGTGCTCTGGGGCCCAGAGCCCCCCTGTGCCCGTAGGGTAGCAGCACTCATATTGACATGAGCCGCGTGTGTGCAAGTGTGTGTGCATGTGCACACATCTTTCCAACAGGCACTCTGCCTTTTCTGTCTGCCATTCTCTCCATGCTTGGTGACCCTGCTGAAAGGCCCCACTGGGGCCTCTGCACGAGCTTATGAGGGCCTGTGGCCGTGGAGGTGGGGCAGATGGGCATAGAGGGACAGTGACCAGCTGACTTAGGTTAGTCTTTTGCTCTGTTGGGAAGAACTGAATTTCCACAAGACATTCTCCTATCCTTCAATGACTTGCCGCTGCTCACAAGACAAAGCCCAACCTTCCCAGCGCCTCCTGGGAGACCCAGCCTGCAGCAGACCCAAGTCAATGGCACTGAAATGCAGGCTAAGGTATCAGGGTGACAGTCTGGGGACTGCTCCAAAGAAGGACCACTCACCCCTGTGTATAGGCAGAGCAGGGGGCTGGGATCCTGGCTGCCCACACAGTTCAGACTCATACTGGGTAACTAGCTCACACTGAAACCAAGAGTCCCCAGGAGTCCCAAGAGTCCTCAGGAGCTCTTTCCCTCTTACCTCACACACCGAGATCCTGACTTGGACTTCAGTTGGCTGGCTCAAGCAAAGGTAAAGGGTGTCTGTGATCCCTGATCCCACCACTCCATTCCAGTGCCCCTCTGCTCATACTCGGCCTCGCCAGAGCCCACAGTCCTGTAGCCCCTGCTCAAGTCCACTGCCCAGGCCTGTGACTCCATCCTCTCTCCCACTGCATGCCCGAGCCCCGGGGGGCTCTCACCACCTGCAGGCTCCCCTGGACATCAGCCCAGCCTCCTGTCTGCTGCTTGTACACATGGCCTTTTGCTCTCCCTCAGCCACGTCCTCCTCAGTCTCACCTTCATACATGTCGTCGCCTACCTTTTACTTGGAGGACACTTGGTCATCCTCTGGGATTCCATGCAGGGATCACGTGCTGGGGTTCAGGCCTCCCTGAAGGTGTTGGCAACGGCTCCTCCAGTGATACCTCCTAGCCCAGAGCCCAGCCCCCTGCCTTGTTGCCCTCTCTGTGCAGCCTTGAGGGCCAGCAGAGGGTGGGACATTGGTCAATGTTTAGGGAACAGAGCTCGGTCTCCCCAGGGCAGACGTACCCTAAAGAGGTCACAGGGCCCAAGTCTTTACCTACCTCTGAGAAGAACACTGAGAGAATGACCAGACTGATCCAGTGAATTATGCCGGCAAACTGGAATGCGCTGGAAACTGCAACGAACACGATAATGGGGCAATTTTAGGAGCAAAGAGTTAGGTGCATTGGTAGAGGGCCTTCACAGCACAGAAGCAGACCTCTGGGAGCTCAGAGCCTGCTTGTGCGAACACTGAGATCTGGACAGAATCAGGCCAGAGAACGTCAAAGGCAGCTTAAAATGGTGTCTGCAGTGGAGTGGTGGGAGGACGGCCAGCCAGCGGTGCTGTTCCTTCCTCTGAGAGGCCTCCTGTCTCCCCTGGGGGCTGCCTCCCAGCATTCCAGCCCAGGCCCATCAGCTTTTGGTGGGCTTCAAGCTACAGCCACCCTCCCAGAAAGGAGCCCTCCAGAGCAGGACTTATGAAGATCTTCATGGCTTTCAGAGTTGGGTAGGTGGCTTCCGTCAAGTCGAGACGAGCTTTCGGAAACCCCTACCACAATTCCCATCCAAAGGTCTGGGCACTGTCAGTGGGACTCAAGGCAAGCTTACTTTGGCTTTTTACTGGGAAAACTCTGAGTGTAGAGATGGCCAGTCGGCCTGCGGGTTTGGGGATGAGAGTGGAGCCAGGTCTGTACCAGGGCCGCCGCCTCCTGAGCGCGGAAGCACAGGCGGCCGGGCTCTGCTATCCTTCGTTATAGGATTGCGTTATAGGTTGCTCCATTCGCCCTTTGGACTCCAGAGTGCAAGTGGGGAGAGCTGTCAGCCCCCGAAAGCTCCTACCCCACCTTCCACAGACAATCCTTGGAGTGAAGGCGCCCTCTCTGAAAGACCCTTTTAAAATACGGGAGCCACGACCAGCCTCCGAGCCTAAGCAGGGTCAAAAGGTTCACCAGGTTCACCAGGTAGTGAGGTCAAAAGCAGGCTGCTGGGGCCCAGGATGAAGGTCAGGCGGGCTCTGATGGAGGACGGATGGGAAGGGAGGCTTCCCAGAAGGCAGGCCTGAAAGAGACACCACAGGGCAGTGGGCAGGGCCCAAACAGGGTGTAGGAATGCTGCAGAAAATGTGGCCATGCTGTTTCTCTCCTGGGCTTGGGGCAGACCTGCTTAGCGTGCAGCCCAAGGGGCTAAAGGAAAATACCCAGGGCCTCAATGGGGAAAGCTGGCTTGAAAGAGAAGAACCCACAGTCTCCCCCAAAGTACTGAGATCCCTGGGGGTGGGCAGAAACCCAGCCCTGGAGCATGTCCAGGGAGGGGGGTAGAAGGCTGCAATACAAGATTCCAGGTGGGAGACTTCAGGGTCCCCTGGCGTTGGGTCAATGTGGCCCTTAGAGGAGGAGGCCTGGACGCACTGTGGATTCTGTCCATTCCAGGCCACATGAGGACTAGTGGGAAGTGAGAGTCTGAGGCCTGTATGACTCTGAAAAGACCTCCAGATGATTCTGAAAACATAAAATCTCTCCCCATTATTTCTCAAATGAATTCCTGTGCCTCTTTTTACGGTTTGTTTTAGAAGAGCAATAAATCTCTGATTGTGTGTTTTATGGAATTTAAGATGCCTTTTATGAGCTGCTATTGGATCTCCCACCAAAATCAATCTCCTGGATACTTAATTTTAAGCAAAATTCCAGTGTCGGCCAGGTTCTCAGTTCTACTCAATGCCATGTCACAACCTGAGCCGCCAAGGGCCCCAAGTATAACCTATGACAGGGAAAGAAAGACTCTGTTATGGCCAAGACCTCATAAAAAGCAGACATATGGATGAGTGGGAGGGAAAGTATACAACATGGTTTAATTGAAGACAGATTGAGTGTAAAACCAGTGCTGGTCACTTTATGCTGGAAGATACTTTGATTGGAACCAAGGGGCCACCAGCTGCACAAAACCCAATGAGGCTTATCAGACAAAAGTAATTCTGTCCTCCCTGTCATCGTCTCTTAGGGAGCAGGGAAGGCTGGTGAGGCACAGAAGGAGCTCTGATGGACCATGAAAACAGAGGCTCCGGTAAAAGAATTGGGGACATTTGAGAAAACAAGTCTTAATGGGTTTGGGGGTGGCTAGATCTATTGTCATAGATTTTGCCAATGGCATAATCTTGGGGGCCAATAATTTCATTTCTTTTTTTTTTTTTTTTTGGCACTCAAATAATCCGCTTCCTGAATCGGGGAAATGTGGGGTGGGGATCCAGGAGCTCTACCATAAACCACTCACTTGTTCAAAGCCAAGAGTGAAGACGCCTGGCTCTCCCCACCGGTGTACTAAATAGGGGTCTGCAAGGGTCAGGGGCGGGAGGAGCCCCTGCCCTGACAGCCACATTACCACAGGACATCCAGAAGGACAGCAGAGGGAGCAGACAAGCCATCGATGGCCATGTGCATCAGGCTCCCAGAAACACTAGACTAGGAGAAAACCCAAGAGACCTATGGCAGGAAGGAAACTGGCCAGGCCATTGAATGGTTTGGTGGCCTGAAGTCCCTTACCTAGGGGAAGTCTCTCACCTCTCCAAATGTTAACTCCCTTGCCTATAAGATGAGATAAAATCAGTCACGTCCATCTCCCAGAGTTGCTGCTAGGGTCAAATGTACAGAAAATTGCTTTCAGGATGTTCACAGCCATAAGTAACTCTGCCAGCTGATGGCTGGATAACAATGCAAGCAAGCCTATCATCACTGTGGTTGCTGTTCCTATCAGTTACTATAAGGCGATCACCTCCACACGCGAAAACTCTCTGTAAGCTACAGAGAAATCCAACCTGGAAAATTCCAAATGGGAACAATTTTAAAAAAAGTGCACACAGGGGTCCCCAACATTTTAGATCTCATCAGTTTCTGATCGTGGAATGCTGGGGTAGGAGGGCCTGGAGAGGCCACATTGGGGAGAAGGGGCAAACAGATACTGGGGGTGATGAGGAGAGGAGCTGCCAGACGTCCTCCCTGGGCAGCAATCCCCATGAACCATGGGGCCAGGGGCTAACAGCGGCATTGGGCTGGGGGGCAGATCACACTGCTGGTTGGGGACCCCTGATGGATGCACATTGAATATTGACATCATATGTATTTGCATATGTATCTCTCTTGCTACTCACACTGGAGAAGCTTTATATCTATTAGAAGTTCCAGAGTCAGGAGAATCACCACCAATATTACACAGGCTACCAGGAAACTGTTGAGACTTGCACTGAGCAAAAATACCTGCCACACGGCTGCTCTCTTCCCACAGCACGGCTTCAGCCAGGTAGATCTGTGGGGACAAAAGAGGGACAGGAGGTAGGAACAGGGGGTGAGATCCCGGCCACAGCTCTGCTCTCAGACCCACCCTCATCATTCCTCTTGGGCTCTGTGTCTCCCAGCAAAACACAAACTTATTTGAGAGGCCACTGAGTAGAATCACAAAGAGCAAAACCAACTCAAGAGGAGATGGAGCTAGGTGTAGAGGCTGACCTGGGCAACTCATAGCAGCATCAGTCCACGCTTCAGTCTCCTTGTCTTTTTAAGGGGTGTGAAACCCACATCGCATAGGCTTCTTGTAATCACTGGAGGAAATCACAAAGGTCAGAAAAGAGCCTGGCTAGGTGTAAGAACTGCATGAATATGAGCTGTTATCATTGTACATCTTGTGTGATCTCAGAGTCTAGCATAGGCTCTGAAGTTACAAAGCCATCAGCTCACCTCTAATAAATGCTCAATAAATTAATGAATTTTCAGCATTTTTAAGCTATGCTTAAACAAGGATTTGAATTAAATCTCTATTTCTCAAAGTGGGTTGTATGGAATCCCAGTTCCACAAAACGTTAATGGTTGTTACTTGATAATTTCTATAGTTGGACATATTTTGGAAAATTGGGGTCAAAGTCAAATGGATATTTTTCTAGGCAGGACATTTCAGTATCACCATGCTCAAAAGGGATCACAGTAGCTGTGCTTTCCAAACACACTGGACCATAGCAATGTCTTGTCACCGAGCATCTGGTGGGACTAGTGTTTCACGGACAATCTCTTGGGAAACCCCAACAGGTGGAGATGAAGCCATCAAGGGTGGAATTCTTTCTGAGTAGGGCTGGAGGTGGGAAGGAGGGGCAGAGCTGGGTAGGTCCCTCGGGGTATTTGATGTATTCCCTTCAGGAACACAAGATCCTGGGAAGGAGGGGTGCCTCTAGGGGGTTGGGGTGCTGAGGCCAAACCTCATTGCCTTGGTGAGGAAGAATTAGGCATCCTGAAGGAGCAGAGACAGCACTAGGCAGGGAACCCTCACTTCTGGTTCCACCTTCGGACGCCCAAGGCGATGTGTGAAGGCATCTCTGAGTTCTGGGCCTCAGTCTCCCATTTATAAGACTCCTTAACTCCTGGGGTTATTGAAAGTTAAATGAGGGAATTCATAGGTATCTGACCTATGAAACATCATGGCGCTGAAATGGGTTGATGAGGACGTTGATGTTGTTATTTGATGGCCCAGACACTTGGCTGTCCCTCCCCCTCCCTCCAGAGGGAGCATCTGCAGAAGGGGGTCAGCCCCCTGATCCCAGCCCCGGAATCCGAAGGTTGTCCCTGGAAGATGGAATTCTGAGATGCTCCCTTCTCTGCAAAGGAATACTGAGTGCTTCGATATCTATCTAGTGAAAGCTTGGAGGAGCCCCCAGCTGTTGGAAGGTGGTACAAAGACCCCAAACTGACATCATACGGAGCTCAGGAGCTCAGGAGGGTTGCCAGAGAAAACGCAGACATCCAGTTAAATCTCAGAGAAACAACAAACAATTTTCTACATCTCAAACACCGCACAAGGTATAGTTACACTAAAAAAGTATTCATTGTTTGTCTGAAATTCAACTGAACCTGGGTGTCCTGTGTTCAGAGCGGAGGGGTGTGGAGGGGGTCTGGTGGGGGTGGCTGTGGTTTCGTCAGAGGGACACATGAGAACTTGGAGTGGCAAGCTAGAAGCCGGAACCAGGGAAGGAAATGCCAGCAAAGAAGGACTAGGGTGCTGAAGCCTCTGCCTCACAGCTCCGAGCCCCAGGCCCAGAGAGGCCTCTGCCCACTGTGCTCCCAGCAGCTGCTGCTCTTGCATATGAAAGACCCTCCCTTTGAATTGTAAGATCTCCCTGGCCTGCATTACTCAGCGGATTTCTCCTCAGTCTGCAAGTCTCACCTTCCCCGCTCCTCCTTTTCCCACGGTGTGATATCCCTGCCCCAACCGCCCAGGGGTCCCATTTTAATCCTTCACCCTTCCACACCTCCCTCGGGCCAGCTGCGCTCCCTCAGCACTTGCCCTCCTGCCCTCCCATCAGCTCCTCCCAGCTCACTCAGCGCCACAAGCACCGTGCCTGTGCCTGCCAGCTCCCAAAGGAGACCCCGCACCAATTCCATGTCCTCTCGGAAACCCAGTCCGATTATCCAAGGCCCCCAAACTGATGTCGTTTTATTGTCATTTGAATGGGAGGCAAGCACATTCTGCAGTTATAACTAAAAAAGGGAGCTGCAAGGGCCGTCCGCCTGGGCAGGCAGACCATCCGCCTGGGCAGGCAGACCGTCCGCACGTTCAGTGCAAGGAGCTGGGGCATTTGTTGACCTCTGTGCCTTGTGCACCCCAGGAGAATGGATGCACCCCTCAGGGTCTGCTGCCCCTACCTCAACAAGAGGTTCCAAAGAAAGAGGATGGAGGAGGGGGCGTCTGGGGGGCTCAGTCAGTTAATTGTCTGCCTTCAGCTCAGGTCATGAGTCCAGAGAACTGGGATCGAGCCCGCAGCATTGAGCTCCCTACTCAGTGGGAAGCCCGCTTCTCCCTCTCTTTCTGTGCGCTCCCTCTCTCCCTCTCTCTCTCTCTCTAGCTCTCTTTCTCAAATAAATAAAATTTGAAAGAAAGAAAGAAGGGTATGAAACAAAACATTTGTTTCTCTACAAACAGGAGACTCCAATCTCGATTGACCTGCTTCTATGGGAGGGAAGTCATTTTATGTTGGTGCTTAAAACACTGAAATGTTGATTTTTATTTTCTTGTTTGGTTAGAAAAACTTCCTAACCAGACCAGAGGCTGTTTATTGGGAAGCTGTAGGTGCAAAGCGGAGTGGCTGAGACCAGGGACTCGTGGCCGGGTAAAGATCGGGGGTCTGGGGTCTGCCAATGGTGGGCAGTGTCCTGGCCCTGACGCCACAAAGCTCTTTGGCCTTGGGGATCACGTGGCAGGATTCAAAAGCAGGCAGGGGGAGGCCTGGAAGGCCAAGGAATGCCAGCCACCCAGCCAGGGCTAGGGAGGCACCGTGATCAGGCAGCAGCCCTGGGGCAGTTTATATCGGAGTGGGTGAGGGAGTCCAACGGTAACCACAACACATTTGTAGATTATGTGGCGGACTACAGGTGGAGTACTGGGGGCGGGGATGGGGCGCCGAGGGTGACCTTTGAAATAAGGTGGTCAGGGCGAGCCACACTGAGAAAGTGACATTTGAGAAAGAGTTGGAGGGAGTGTGGCCTGGCCTATTCACGGCAAAACTCCGCTCAGGCCCGGAGAACCTCCAACAGAATAAACACAAGAAGAACAGGAGCCAGGAGCTGGACTGGGAGGAGACAGGGCTTTCCCCTCAGTGCTGAGTGCAGTTTGCCAAAGCCCACTGAGGGCAGATGATGCAGGCATTTCTACGGCTTGGGGCACAACGGGCACAGCTCCCAGAGAACCCCAAGGCAGTGGCAAAACAGAGCCCGTGCTCACCGTGCTGGTCCTGCTCTTCCCTTCGGCACCAGCCTGACTGCCTCTCATGACTGCCCCGACTTTGCTTTCAACTCCCAGACCTCAACCGTGCCCACTGGGGACGGACCTTAGGCAGTCCCATTCTGCACAAGGTCAAGAGGTTCTATTTGCATCATGGTAGATGTGGACCCCAGGACCCCAGGGCAATACACACGGGGGTGGACTGAACTGAAGCAGGTGGAGGGACAGAGCATCTGACAAAGAGCTGGGCCTGGAAATCTGCGTCTGCACTGTGGTTAGTGGCTCTCCACACAGGCTGCATCCTGGGACCAACCACCCAGAGAGCTTGTGAAAGTTCGAGGGCCCAAGCCACGTACCAGACCATTTCAACCACAACCTCTAGGGTAGGACCCAGGCCTCGGTATTTTTTGATCTTCTTAGGTGGTTCCAGTGTGTGACTGAGATTAAGAACTAGTGTCCTAGGTCCTTGATGCCGAGTGGGCTCCACAGACCAGCAGCATCAGCATCATCTGGGACCTGGTTGGAAGTGCGGAATTGTGGGCCTGCTCCTTGCCCACTGAATAAGTCTGCATTTCAGTGAGATGGTGAGTGACTTGGGAGGGAACTGCTTTGGGAGAGGTGGCAGGTATCTCGGGGGACAGATGGAGCATGGCAAAGGGAGTCTGGGAGCAAGAGCTACGAGCCAGTGAAGGCAAGCGTGTGCCGGCCCAGCCTGTGGGGGCTCCCCGACTCAGGGACACTCACTGAGACTGAGTGTGTGCCTTTGTGAGGGTGTCGAGGGCCTCCTTAGCCAGAGACTTGAGGCTGAAGGCAGAATCCAAGTAGGCTCTTGGCTTCTAGCTCCTTGAAGAGCGGGACCCTGGACCCCAAGGCTCTAGGACAGAGGCTGGGCTGAAGCAGCACTTTCTGGCTGAGGGACTGTCTGGAAATCCCAAGCTGCTGATAAAATTCCTGTGAAATTCAAATGACTCAGACATTCTTAAAGGACTGTGTTTTAGCAGAAAAATAGAGTGTCCAGTTTCAAAATATCCCTGAGTGGTTAAATAATGACTCAAGAAGCTTAATGGGCCAGAAGGGAAATCAGCAATGACTTGTTAATTAGAGAAGATACTTCCTTCAGCATCCAGCCCAATCAGGACCTTGGAGCTGGGTCTCAGGATGATGTTATCCCTGAAATTGCCACCAGAGGGCAGACATCTATCAATTTCATGGCTTGCTATAGTGACAGCAAGGGGCCAGCTCTAGGAGGGGGGCGTGGGTGGCCAAAGTCTGTAAATATCAGCAGCCAGATGGCATCTCCTGGCAGCTAGACAGGTGTTCTACTGTGAGGTTCTACTAGTTCCTGAGGCCTCCCAGAAATCCTGGGGTGGGAGCGGGGGTGCTGGGTACCTTCACTGCTTCTGCTTTATATTCTGAAGTATCTTGATAAATGTTTGAAAGAATAACTTCTAGAAAATTAGGAGGAACTTTGGCAAATTTCCAACGTATCTTCTGTGTGAGGTAAGGCCAAGGGAGTGGCCCGGAAGCAGGCAGCTCCAGGTCACTGCCCCATCAGGCCGCATTCCCAAGCCTGGCACTCACACAGCCCTTTCTGAAAGGCGAGGCAGAAGCGTGCAGCACCAGGATAGAGGAGGCTGTTTACTCCTGTGGCCTTTCCCACCCCTGCAATTCACTGAGTAGCCTGCCAGGCTGGTGTGGCTGGGAATGTGCATGATAGGGGA
>CM053609.1:21580374-21622700 GCA_028646535.1 Procyon lotor | reverse complement strand
ATAGACCAATATCTAGTAATGAGATTGAAGCAGTGATCAAAAACCTCCCAAAAAACAAAGAGTCCAGGACCAGATGGATTCCCTGGGGAATTCTACCAAACCTTCAAGGAAGAAATAATACCTATTCTCCTGAAACTGTTTCAAAAAATAGAAACAGAAGGAAAACTTCCAGACTCATTCTATGAAGCCAGCATTACCCTGATCCCCCAAACCAGGCAAAGACCCTACCAAAAAGGAGAATTTCAGTCCAATATCCCTGATGAATATGGATGCCAAGATTCTCAACAAGATCCTAGCTAATAGGATCCAACAGCACATCAAAAAGTTTTTTGTTTTTGTTTTTTTGTTTTTTTTTACAGCATTTGAGGCTCACAGAAAACTCTAATGGAAAGTACAGAGTTTCCATATTGGCCCTCACAACACACACATAGTTTCCCCTATTATTAACATTTTGCATTAGTGTGGTACATTTGATACAACTGATGACCCAACATCAATCTATTATTATGAAAGCTCATAGTTTACATTAGAGTGCACTTTTTGTATTGTATGTCATTTGAGTTTTGACAAATGCACAATGGTTCATAACCACCATTACAATGACATATAGAATAGTTTCATTGCCATAAAAATCCCCTGTGCTCTGCCTATTCATCTGTCCCTTCCCCAGGACCACTGACAATAACTGATCTTTTTACCAACTTCAGAGTTTTGCCTTTTCTAGAATGTTATATAGCTGGAATCACGCAGTATGTAGGCTTTCCTGATAATCCTCTTTCACTCACTAATATGCATTTAAATTTCTTCCATGTCTTTTTGTGGCTTGATAGCTCATTTCCTTTTATCAATGAATAACATTTGATTGTCTGAATATACCAGTTTGTCCATTAACCTGCTAAATTACATCTTGGTTGCTTCAAAGTTTTGGCAATTATGAATAAATCTGGTATAAACATTCAAAAAAAAAACACAGCAATGTGTTTTGGCAAATGATAGAGTTTAAGAGGTGGGTCCCATACCCTTTGTGACCCAATTCTAGCCAATGAGACATGAAGAGAGAGCAGGTAAAGGTTTCTGGGAGAGTTCTCTGTTCCTCTTGAAACAGCATAATATTTTCTCTTACCAGACATGAATGAGGAAGGTAGACAGCTCTCTCACAAACTGAAGGAAACCTTAGTGTGAGGATGAAGCCAACACTGTTGGCAGCAGAACAGAGATTTGGGAGGACTCTGGTCCTTACTAAGGCTGTTTAGCCTCTGGACCAACCCAGACACTGCCCGACTCTGTGCTCCACATTACAGGGCTAATCAAGTCGTCATTATTTGAGTCTGAGATGGGCTTTCTGTTGTATGCAGTTCAAAGCTGCTGGCTGATGGTCACCAATCCTTTGTGGAAAGGGTGGTCTAATGGAGAGGCATTAAGGCAGCAGGAACTTACAGGACATGGAGATGGCAGAACATGAGAGGCGAGAGCAAGGAACTGGCTTGGTCTCTCAGGTTACTGGTGTGGTATGGCACTGCGACCAACTCAGCTGGGGCTCGGTCATGTTCAGACACCTTCTCTGTTCCCCTTCTTCCTGTCTCCTGAGCATTCACATCAGTGGACATACTTGCGGTTTGTGCTGTTTCACTACTGAAGAAGAGGCACCCGGCCGAGGGAGCAGGGGAGAGGCATGGAGGGAAAGGATGATGACCACAGGGGCGAGGTATGCCAGCACCACCCTGTGGATTGGATTGGACAGCTGCTGGCAGAGGGGTGGAGGTCAGCAGCAAACAGGAGCAGATCTGTGAGTGTAAGCAGAGCCACTTCCAGACTCGCAGATAGTGTAGGGCAGTCTGGGGCTGGTAGGGGGAGGCTGTTCTGCCCCACCTGGCATGGAGCCCACACTGCGTGGGTACCCATGGCCCAGGGGTTTCTAAAGTCCCTGAATTGACAAACATTGCCACAATGGGCATTGCTGGTGGCGGCAGGTTCACGGGCCGTGGATGGGATGAGAAGGAGCCAGAGCAGGCAGGGAGGAAGGACACAAATTCCAGTAGTGACCACAAACTGACTGATTAGCTTCACGGAGCTTTGGTGTCTCGGAAACCAGTGGCTTCTGTCAAGGCAGCAAGGAGGCCCAGAGTCATTCGGAATGAGCCAAAATGCACATGTGACTGGCTCTGGCAGGAATGGGTTGGGAGACCAGACGGCTAGGTATAGGTCCACTGACGGGAGCTATAGAAGATACATTTTGGGAAAAGACAGTTCAGGTTCAAGTGTGGGTTTAAGGTGTCCAGAAGTTCTGGAGGGGAGGGTTGTGGCTCCTCAGGCTAGACTTGAGTGCTGTTCCTGAAAAGTAATGACGTGTTAGCAATGACGTGTGCAGAGACAAGAACTTTCCTGTCAAACATGCAGCCAACTCAGGAGAAGAACAGGGTCTTCCACGGACACTTGTCAGGATTCTGAGGTGTGTTTGGGAGCCCTGTGAAGATGTGAGGAGGTGGTTGGCTATGAGCTGGTAGTTTGACAGAGAGATGTGCACTAGAGACATGGCTCTCACAGTGCTGAGGAATAGCAAGTTATGGGGCTGATGAAAGTACAGAGAAAACGACCAAGGACAGAGACTGAAGAGCCCCAACACTGAGGGACCAAGCAGAGAAAGAGCAGTGTTTAAAAGGCTTGGACAGAAGGGCCAGGGGGCAGGAAGAAATCAGGCGAGTGTGGTAGAGCAGCAGACCCAGGGAGGCTGTGTTCGAAGAGGGAGGAAGTGGCTGCTAGTCTCCAGCGCTGGCCAGAGGGTGAGCGAAAGGCCCAGCAACACAGGGCGTCCGCCATGCAGACGAGGCTCACGCCGGACTGCGGCAGCCTGAGGAAAGACTGGCAGGGAGAGGGGACACGGCAAGTGCAGATGTGGCTTTTAAGAAGTCTGGTCACGAAGAGGAGAGAGAGGGTAGCAGCTAAAGGGGACGTGGAGTCAAGGGAGACTGTGAGGCCCGAGTGCGCGGTGAATCAGGGCGAGAATGGATCCACATTCCGAAGGTGGGAGGGGAAGGGGATCAGAACTCAGAGATGAGGGGGCCCTTAAAGGAGCAGGGGTGCAGGCCCACTGGACCAATTTCTATTATCTGAGGAAGGAGCAGAGGAGGTCATCTGCAAGGGGGGACTCGAGGAAAATAAAAGCAATCTGAGATGACCACCTGGGACCAGGAGTGCCCGCCAACCAGGACCACAGGGGACACTGTCAGGCAGAATGGAGAAGCAAGTTGAGAGTAGAGACACTGAGTGTGGGGAGGTGCTATTATGAGTCGAATGTCTGTGCCCCTACCCACCTGGTGTTATATTGAAGCCCTAACCCCTTGCATCATGGTATTTGAAGGTGGGGCCTCTGGGAGGTGATTAGGTTTATTTGAGGTCAGGGTGGGGCCTGCAGGGTAGGAACACTGGGGCGGGTATGTGTTGTGGGGAGCGCTGTGTGTTGTGTAAGACTGATGAATCACAGACCTGTACCCGTGAAACAAATAATACATTACATGTTAATAATAAAAAAAATAAAAGAAGAAGAGGAAGAGTCTAGAGCGCACATTCTCCCTCTACCCACATGTAATGTGGAAAGGCCATGTGAGGGCACAATAAGGCGGTCATCTATAACTCTAAGAGTCCCTGCCAGTCATCAACCCTGCTGGCACCTTGATCATGGACTTCCATCTCCCAGAATTGTGAGAAGATAACGTTTCTGATGTTGAAGGCACCAGTCTTTTTTGTGGCAGCCTGAGCTGACAAAGGTGCCAACCTGCACAGATGGCTGGTTCTCCTCCCTGAGCCCCTGCAGCCTGGGTGTGGAAGTACAGAGAGCAGACGGTGGAGAGCTGCTCTGCTAGGCAGGCACATAAGAAGGACTACAAGCTCTTGGGAAAGGCAGGGAGCTTGGTAGGGACGGGCCCTTCCCACAGCACAGCGACTGTTCCCTCTTCACAGGGCTTTCAGGGGCAAAAGGCATCTGACAGTGTAGCCCGCAACAGTGTCATGTGGGCAAGCCATGTTAACCACAGTCACAACTGTGATGTTGTAAAGGGCCAGGTGACAAACAAGCCCAATGGTGCTAGTCTGGCTCAGGAGCCAGCAGATCAAGGTCTGTTTCAGACCCTGCTGCTCTGTGACCGTGGGCAAGTTCCTTGCACTCTCTGGACTCTGGAATATTAGAATACTTAGCATAGATGTTTTCTAAGATCTCTTCCAATTCTAACATTTTCAGATTCTGGGTACTGAGACATCACTGAGTTCAAAACTCGCGAATGGCGGGGCAGCTGGGTCACTAGGCATTTTCTTGCTAGGGTCCCTGAGATCTCCTCATTTCCTACAGACTACATTCACGTCTCTGTATCACACTTCCTCTGGCAGTTTTAGAAAAGACCTAACAAGTCCAGAATGGAGTCACCCATGCTAAGCTCCACATCAGCAATCCGAGACTTAATACCTAACGTAATTATAGCTTCAGCCTCTCGCAGGAATGTAATCTTTAAGCAGTCCATCTGGAATTCCCTGGTCAGCACCAGCCAGTGCTTACATCTTCCTTAAAGACCCTGCCATCCCGAAAGGAAGGAGTCCTTGCAGGAACAATCCACTCTTTCCTCGAATAACTTTCCTGCGCAGCCTCCTGCCTGGGAAAGTCTTTCATTTCATTCAGCTCCTCAGACCTCCTTTCTATCTGCTAGATGGCATGGCACCTGATTCATGAATCACTGAATAAAAGCCAATTAGATCTTCAAATTTACTCAACCAAATTTTGTTTATTAACGGTAAGAAGAGGTGTTTTTGAAGAGACTTTTGGAAGGCCGACCCAAACTATAGGTAGTATTGTTTTGCGGTGTTTCAGAAAAGGCCAGCTTGTAGATTCTGGGGAACCCCAGGAAATGCAGCAAGAGCCAAGAAGCCTTGTGAAGAGAGGCCTGGCCCCTCTGCAGTGTGCTTTCGTTTCGTTTCCTCTTCCCCTGGCTTCTGCCCCATGCCTGCTCTTCCTTCCTCTGGGAAGCCCTCTGGCAGAGCTCCCTGGCTGCTTCCTATTGACCCAACAGGAGCAGCTTTCCGGGCACACCTGGAGGCTCAAATCAAATCAAGAGCCTCTTGGCCAGGTGGACACTTCATTTGTATTCTCCCTAATCAGAAGAAGCCTTGCGGGGGGTGTCATTCAGGAGCACGGGGAATGACAAAGCAGACCTCTGGTCACACTCCCCTGGGCAGAGAGGAAGCAGCCCAGCGTGTACTGTGAGCTCACTGGCTACCCGTGTGCATTACTGCCCTGAGCCAGAACCCTTAGACGTCAACCACTGCCCCCTCCCTTCTGACTGAAAAGGGCCTAACATTGGCTCAGGCTGGGCGCGAAACAGTCCTTGGAAAGGACAGGGACTTGTTACCAGCCCCACTACCACTTCTGACCACCATACTGCAGTGTAACGAGATCCGGTGCTCAGGGAAGGACCCACCCTAAGCTAGGCAGTCTGGTGAAAATGCATGGCTCCTTTTTCAAAACCGATTAATTTCAAGGCCACAGCAGCAAAGCATTAAACCAGGTGTTGGCTGCAGGACTTGACACTGGCCCCGGCTCGGGTCCTCAAGGATCTGGAGATCCAGAAGCCAGCCCTGCCCTCAGACAGGTGCTGACAGTGCTCAGGGTGCCAGGCATCCCCTCTCTATCTCCCACCTGCTTGCCTGTCCTCCCCGCCCCCAATATCCTCCTGACTCTACTACATACAATACCTAGAGAAAATTATATTTTTAGAGAAAGCCTTAGGGTGCAGTTTTTGCAAAAGGTGGATGGTTGCACAATTGTTAGGAAATTTCTCTCGGGAAGGGGAGAGCCCCTTCAGGAAACAAGCACAGAAAATCCAAGCTCTGCAAATTTAACTTTAGCTAAGCCCCCTCATTTGCTTCTAAAATAACCCAGCAATCCTTCATTTTTATATTCAAAGCAGCCAGCATGTTCCACACTATGTACAGACACCTAAGCAAGAAGAGTGGCCCAGAAGTGGCTCCTAAGGTCCTGGCCAATGTTTAAAATTCTCTAAGAGCAACAAGGTGGGTCTGGGAAAAGTCTGACCTGCTGGGAGACCCTAGGACCTGTTCCCGCCCTTCAGGTTCCCCTAAGTAAAAGGAGAGCATTGAACTGGTGTGTCTCCCTGCCCTATCCAGCTCTAACACCCATTCACCTTCAGAAGGTTTGTAAGACAGACTAGGCTAATGAGAAATTAACTGGGGAACAAAGGCATCCAATCTGCTTGACAAGATAAGCAGGAGTCGGTAGGGGCCACTCCTCTGAATCAAGGACTAGCATATCCTACATGTCCTTGCTGAAAAGAGAGCAGCTAATGTCTGCAAAGTTCCCAGCTAAATGCTGCTAAGTTCCCTTACGCATTCAGCATGTTACTACGTGCAGAATGCTTTCTTCTCAGCCTCTTCCCTGGTGGGAGCTGGCTGATAATGGGCAGGGCGATCTGAGTCCACCCCCTACAGGCTCTGTGACCTTGAGCCAGTCCCTTATCCCTGTGGGTCTCCCTATTCCAAAGTGTACAGCCAGGAGGTTGGATGGGCCATTAAGGAGCAATTCTAGCTTAAAACAATTTTATGAATTTTTGAGTTCCAAGCAAATGTCACGTAAGAGGTTGTCTAGCAGTGCAGATATTTCTGTGCCCAAAGCATTTTTCTGAGGAAGAAATAGAGCTTGGGTGGCAATGTGAACGTCTGGTCTCTAATCTCTGTGCTGCCTCACTGAGGTACCCATGGAAACTCGGGGGATTATGCAAAAGCCTTCTTAGCTACTCAACAGTCCCAGCACCTACCCTTCTCTTTGGTAGTCTTCGTCCAGATTTGACAGGAGCTGCGAGCCTGCCGTGGAGAGGTCGACTGCAGCCAGGGGCAGGTCACGGTAGGCAAAGTTCACCAGCTGCACAGGAGCAATGCTCTTGGTTTCTTCGTCTACTTGTTGGGAGATGATCTCAACTTCAGAAATCCCTCCTTCTATGGCGGGCCTGAGTTGGGGAGAAGGGCGACAGGGTAGTCAGCCTTAAAGAACAAAGTAATTTCCCTATTCCCCAAGGGAAGGAAGAAGAATGCATCAGAACCCATGCTGTGCTGGTGGCAACTGGGGGAAGCTTGAGGTCGCCAGTCCTACACACTGGCCACCCAAAGAACTGGACTGAAGCTCCTGTCTCTTCCACCAGTTGGGAAACAGTGGAGGAAGGCAAGGAGGAATTGCTCAGATCTGAAAATACGAGCTTTGGAGGTAGGATCCTTATCAATGGGGCTACAGACCCAGATGGAAATTCTGCCCACCAGCAAAACCAGGGGTTAGACCTTTTAGATTTTTTGGTCCCTTTAATTTATATTGCAGTAATATATTCTTTTTTTAAAGATTTATTTATTTGAGAGAGAGAGGGAACACAAGCATGGGGAGGGGCAAAGGAAGAGAGAGGGGAAGGCAACTCCCTACTGAGTGTGGAGCCCAATTCAGGGCTCCATCTCAAGGCCATGAGATCGTGGCCTGAGCCAAAACCCAAGAGTTAAACGCTTAATTGACTGAGCCATCCAAGCGGAGTAATAAACTATTTCTCCCCCAAATTCTTTTATTTTTTCAGTGTTACAAGATTCATTGTTCATAACCACACCCAGTGCTCCATGCAATACATGCCCTCCTCAATACCAACCACCAGGAGTGCCCAACCCCCCACCTCCACTCCTCCAAAACCCTGTTTGTTTCTCAGAGTCCATAGTCTCTCATGGTTCATCTCCCCCTCTGATTTCCCTCAATTCACCCTTCCTTTCGTTCTCACGATGTCCTCCATGTTTCTCCTTAGGCTGCACACGTGAGACCATAAGATAATTGGCTCTCTCTGCTTGACTTATTTCACTCCACATAATCTCTTCCAGTCCCGTCTGGATACCCAAGTTGGGTATTCATCCTTTCTGATGGAGGCATAATATTCCATTGTATATATGTACTGTATCTTCTTTATTTATTCATCTGTTGAAGGGCATCTTGGTTCTTTCCAGTTTAGCCATTGTGGCCATTGCTGCTATGAACATTGGGGTCCATGTGGCCCTTCTTTGTACTGCATCTGCTTTTTTGGGGTAAATACCCAGTAGTGCGATGGCAGGGTCATAGGGTAGCTCTATTTTTAATTTCTTGAGGAATCTCCACACTGTTTTCCAAAGTGGCTGCACCAGCTTGCAATCCCACCAACAGTGGAAGAGGGTGCCCCTTTCTCCACACCTTCTCCAACATTTGTTGTTTATTGTCCTGTTGATTTTGGCCATTCTAACTTGTGTAAGGTGGTATCTCAGTGTGGTTTTGATTTGAATCTCCCTGATGGCTAAAGATGAACATTTTTCATGTGTCTGTTAGCCATTTGTATGTTTTCTTTGGGAGAAGTGTCTGTTCATGTCTTCTGCCCATCTTTTGATGTGATTATCAGTTTTGTGAGTGTTGAGTTTGAGGAGTTCTTTATAGATCTTAGATATCAGACCTTTGTCTATAGTGTCATTTGTGACTATCTCCTCCCATTCTGTGGGTTGCCTGTTTGATTTGTTGACAGTTTCCTTTGCTGTGTAGAAGCTTTTTATTTTTTTTTTTAAGATTTTATTTATTTATTTGTTTGACAGAGAGAGAGAGAGAGATCACAAGTAGGCAGAGAGGCAGGTAGAAAGAGAGGAGGAAACAGGCTCCCTGATGAGCAGAGAGCCCGATGCGGGGCTCAATCCCAAGACCCTGAGATCATGACCTGAGCCGAAGGCAGAGGCCCTAATCCACTGAGCTACTCAAGCGCCCAGAAGCTTTTTATCTTAATGAAGTCCCAAAAGTTCATTTTTGCTTTTGTTTCCTTTGCCTTTGGAGACATGTCCTGAGGAAGCTGCTGTGGCTGATGTCGAAGAGGTTACTGCCTATGTTCTTCTCAAGGGTTTTGATGAGGTCCTACCTCATATTGAGGTCTTTTATCCATTTCTAGTTTATCTTGGTATATGGTGTAAGAGAATGGTCACGTTTCATTCTTCTACATATAGTTGTCCAATTTTCCCAGCACCATTTATTGAAGGAACTGTCTTTTTTCCACGGGATATTTTTTCCTGTTTTGTCAAAGATTATTTGACCATAGAGTTGCGGGTCCATATCTGGGCTCTCTATTCTGTTCCACTGGTCTATGTGTCTGTTTTTGTGCCCATACCATGCTGTCTTGGTGATCACCGCTTTGTAGTAAAGCTTGAAATCAGGCAGTGTGATGCCCCCAGCTTTTTTTTTTTCTTTTTCAACATCTCCTTAGCAATTTGGAGTCTTTTCTGGTTCCATACAAATTTTAGGATTGTTTGTTCCAGCCCTTTAAAGAAAACCGGTGGAATTTTGATCGGGATGGCATTAAATTTTTTTATTATTAACATATAATGTATTATTTGCCCCAGCATACATGTCTGTGAATCGTCACGCTTACACATTTCACAGCACTTACCATAGCACATACCCTCTCCAATGTCCATAAACCAGCCACCCTATTCTTACCCCCCCACCTCCCAGCCACCCTTAGTTCATTTTGTGAGTTTAGGAGTCTCTTATGGTTTGTCTCCTTCCCTATCCCATCTTGTTTTATTTCTCTCCCCCACCCCTGACCCCTCGATCTGCCTCTCAAATTCTTCATATCAGAGAGATCATGTGATAATTGTCTTTCTCTGACTGACTTATTTCACTTAGCCTAATACCCTCCAGTTCCATCCATGTTGTTGCAAGTGGCAAGATTTCATTTCTCTTGATGGCTGCATAGTATTCCATTGTATATATATACCACATCTTCTTTATCCATTCATCTCTTGATGGACATCGAGGTTCTTTCCATAGTTTGGCTATTGTGGAAATTGCTGCTATAAACATTCGAGTGCACATGCCCCTTTGGATCACTACATTTGTATCTTTAGGGTAAACACCCAGTAGTGTGTTTGCTGGGTCGTAGGGTAGCTCTATTTTCAACTTTTTGAGGAACCTCCCTGTTTTCCAAAGTGGCTGTAACAGCTTGCTTTCCCACCAACAGTGTAGGAGGGTTCCCCTTTCTCTGCATCCTCGCCAACATCTGTCATTTCCTGACTTGCTAATTTTAGTCATTCTGACGGGTGTGAGGGGGTGTCTCACTGCGGTTTTGATTTGTATTTCTCTGATGCCAAGTAATGTTGAGCACTTTTTCATGTGTCTGCTGGCCATTTGGATGTCTTCTTTGCAGAAATGTCTGTCTATATCTTCTGCCCATTTCTTGATCGGATTAATTGTTCTTTGGGTGTTGAGTTTGAGAAGTTCTTTATAGATTTTGGATACTAGCCCTTTATCTGATATGTCATTTGGGAATATCTTCTCCCATTCTGTCAGTTGTCTTTTGGTTTTGCTGACTGTTTCCTTTGCTGTGCAAAAGCTTTTGATCTTGATGAAGTCCCGATAGTTCATTTTTGCCCTTGCCTTTGAAGATGTTTCTAGGAAAAAGTTGCTGCAGCTGAGGTTGAAGAGGTTGCTGCCTGTGTTCTCCTCCAGGATTTTGAGGGAGTCCTATCTCACATTGAGGTCTTCGATCCATTTTGAGTCTATTTTTGCATGCAGTGTAAGGAAATGGTCCAGTTTCATTCTTCTGCATGTGGCTGTCCAGTTTTCCCAACACCATTTGTTGAAGAGACTGTCTTTTTTCCATTGGATATTCTTTCCTGCCTTAACAATGTTTATTCTTCCCATCCATGAACATGGAATGCTTTTCCACCTTTTTGTGTCTTCTTCAATTTATTTCATGAGCATTCTATAGTTCCTCAAGTACAGATCCTTTACCTATTTTTAGGTTTATTCCCAGGCATCTTATGGTTCTTGGTGCTACAGTAAATGGAATTGATTCTCTAGTTTCCATTTCCATATTTTAATTGTTAGTGTATAGGAAAGCAACTGATTTCTGTGCATTGATTTTGTATCCTGCCACATTACTGAATTGCTGTATGAGTTCTAGTAGTTTGGGGGTGGAGTCTCTTGGGTTTTTCCATATAAAGTATCATGTGATCTGCGAAGAGAGAGAGTTTGACTTCTTCATTGCCAATTTGAATACCTTTTATTTCTTTTTGTTGTCTGATTGCTGTCACTAGGACTTCTAGCACTATGTTGAACAAGAGTGGTGAGAGTGGGCATCCTTGTTGTGTTCCTGGTCTCAAAGGGAAGGCTGTCAGCTTTTCCCCATTGAGAATGATATTTGCTGTGGGCTTTTCATAGATAGACTTTATGATGTTGAGGAATGTTCCTTCTATCCCTATACTTTGAAGAGTTTTAATCAGGGACGGATGCTGAATTGTGTAAAGTGCTTTTTCTGCATCAATGGAGAGGACCATATGGTTCTTCTCTCTTCTCTTATTGATCTGTTTTCTCTTATTGATTCTATCACATTGATTGATTTGTGAATGTTGAACCACCCTTGGTGGTTAAATCCCACCTGTTCATGATGAATAATCTAGATGATATTAGCTAGGATCTTGTTGAGAATCTTGGCATCCATATTCATCAGGGATATTGGACTGAAATTCTCCTTTTTGATGGGGTCTTTGCCTGGTTTGGGGATCAGGGTAATGCTGGCTTCATAGAAAGAGTCTGAAAGTTTTCCTTCTGTTTCTATTTTTGGAAAGAGTTTCAAGAGAATAGGTACTGTTTCTATCTTGAATGTTTGGTAGAATTTCTCAGGGAATCCATCAGGGCCTGGACTCTTGTTCTTTGGGGGTTTTTTATTACTGCTTCAATCTCATTACTAGATATTGGTCTATTCAGGTTGTCAATTTCTTCCTGTTTCCATCTTGGAAGATTATGGGTTTCCAGGAATGCATCCATTTCTTCTAGGTTGTTTAACTTATTGGCATAGAGCTGTTGATAATAATTTTTGATGACTGTTTGTATTTCCTTTGGATTAGTTGTGATCTCTCCCCTTTCATTCATAATTTTGGTAATTTGGGTCCTCTCTCTTTTCTTTTGAATTTGGCCAGTGGCTTATCAATTATATTGATTCTTTCAAAAAACCAACTTCTGGATTCATTGATGCTTTCAACTGTATCTCTAGTTTCTAACTCATTTATCTCTGCTCTAATCTTGATTATTTCCCTTCTTGTGCATGGAGTTGGCTTAATTTGTTGTTGAGTTCTTTAAGGTGTAAAGAGAGCTGGTGTATTCCGGATTTTTCAACATTTTTGAGTGAGGTTTGGATGCCTATGTATTTCCCCCTTAGGACTGCCTTTGCCATGTCCCATAGGTTTTGGACCAATGTGTCTTTATTCTCATTGGTCTTCATGAACTGTTTAAGTTCCTCTTTGATTTCCTGGTTGATCCCAGCATTCTTGAACTAGTTGGTCTTTGGCCTCCAAGCATTTGAATTTCTTCCAAACTTTTTCTTGTGGTTGAGTTCCAGTTTCAAAGTATTGTGGTCTGAGAAAATGCAGGGAATCATCTCAATCTTTTGGTATTGGTTGGGTCCTGACTTGTGAACCAGGGTATGGTCTATTCTGGAGAAGTTCAGTGTGCACTCGAGAAGAATGAGTATTCTGTTTTTTTAGGGTGGAGTGTTCTGTATATATCTATGATATCCATTTGGTCCAATGTGTCATTCAAAGCTCTTGTTTCTTTATTGATTTTCTGTTTAGGTGATCTGTTACTGAGAGTGGCATGTTAAGATCTGCTACTATTAATATATTCATATCAATATAACTCTTTATTTTGATTAACAGTTGACTTATGTAGTTGGCTGCTTCTATATTGGGGCATAAATGTTTACAATTGTTGGATCTCCTTGGAGGGTAGACCCTTTAAGAATGATGTAGTGTCCTTCTGTATCTTTGACTACAGTCTTTAGCTGAAAATCTAATTTATCTGATATGAGAATCGCTACCCCAGCTCTCTTTTGAGGCCCGTTGGCATGAAAGATGGTTCTCCATTCTTTCACCTTCAGTCTGGATGTGTCTTTAGGTTTCAAATATGTCTCTTATAGAAAGCATATAGATGGGTCCTGCCGTTTTATCCATTCTGCAACCCTGTGCCATTTTATGGGAGCTTTTAGGCCGTTCATGTTGAGAGTGATTATTGAAAGATAAGTGTTTATTGACATCATGTTGCCTGTGTAGTCCTTGTTTCTATAGATAGTAAGTTCCTGTTCTTAGTTAATCATGGGTTCTTTCTACTTTTATAGAACCCTCTTTAATTTCTTGTAGTGCCAGCTTGGTGGTCACATACTCTTTTTTAATCCTTGCCAGTCGTGGAAGCTGTTTATCACTCCATCCATTTTGAATGTCAGCCTCGCTGGATAAAGTATTCTTGGCTGTATGTTCTTCTCATTTCGTGCTCTGAATATATCATGCCAGCCTCTTCTGGCTTGCCAGGTTTCTGGCTTGCCAGGTTTCTGTGGAGACGTCTGACGTTATTCTGATGGATCCTCCTCTGCGTGTAAGGAATCTCTTCCCCCTAGCTGCCCTCAGGACCTCTTGTCTAAAATTATAATTTGCAAATTTTACAATTATGTGTCTGGGTGACTTTCTAGGCTTATTGTTTTTGGCGGGTGTTCTTTCCGCCTCTAGGACATGAACACTTGTTCCATTCCCCAGATTGGGGGAATTTTCATTCAAAATTTGGTCATCTATATCTTCTAGTCTTCTTTCTCTACCCCCTCTGGGATTCCAATAATTCTGACGTTGGAATGTTCATGGCATCATTTATTTTCCCAAGTCTCTCTTCATGATTCCTAAGCAGTTTGCTCCCACTCTCCTCCTGACCTTTCTTCTCAACCATTTTGTCCTCTAGAATACTAATTCTATCCTCTGTCTCCATAACTCCAGCTGTTAGACTATTTAATTAGGTTGGATCTCACTGATAGCGCTTCTTCCTCAGCTATACAGGTTCTCATTTCTGCCCTTAGAAATTCTATGTTGTCATTAATGTTTTTCTCCGTCCTAGCCATTGCCTGGATGAGTGTCACCCTGAATTCCCTTTCCGACATACTGTTTAAGTCCATGCCCAATAGTTCTGCGAAAGAGGGTGCAGTCTCTGGTTTTTCCTCCGTTTTGTGTTCCTCCTCGTCATTTTGATGAGAAGTGATGAGAGGTTGTATAGTTGAATATTTCGCCCATGATCCTGGCAGGGTGCACCCTGTAAGGTTTAGGAGCAATTGGGATTCACTACCAAAAAGAAAGAATAAGGATAAAGAAGAGAGACAGAGAAAGTGAAAAAGAAGAAATGCCAGCCAGAGTGGGCACCCAAAATAAGATTTATAAGATCTGTAAACCAATACAAACAAACATAAAGATCAGCAAAAGTAAATGACAAGAAATAAAAGAACCTAGTCAGAAAGAACCCCAAGGAATAAGATTTATATAATATCAGAACAAAAGCAAATTCGTAGAAACACTGACAGAAGGAAAAGATAGGAGGGTGGTTATAACTTCTCGCGGGTGAGGAAGGTTATTTTAGGTCTTCCTGGGTTTATCATTGTATTAAGCCTCTAGTTGTAATATTAAGTAGTTTAAAAAATTTTTAAAACCAAGAAACGTGAGAATGAATAAAAAAATAGAAAAAAAGAAAAAACTTTATCTCTGAAATATACCGTTTTAGATATTATCAGGAGCTTAATATATTGATCTACCTGATGTTGGGGTTTTATAATTTTATGGGGACCATGTGGTTATTGTCCTTTTGTTTTTGGGTTGTCTTCTGGGGGAGGGGCCTGCCGTGTTGTTTTCCAGTCAGTCTTGCTTGGGTTTAGTCACCCTGCCCCCCAATCAGAAGGCTAGGCTCTGTGTAAACCGGTTTCTTAGTCCTTTGCTCTCTGAAGGTTTTTGCTGTTTTGTAGCTTTTTCACCTTTTCGGGGAGTACATGCAAGGAATCTGCCTGTACCCACATCTCCATGTCACAGAGAAGCCTCAGTCTGCTCTCCTCTGGGTGGTGCAGAACACACACTCCCCTCTGCAAAATTCCACTCACACTGCAGCCTTCCAGAGGCAGTGTGCAGCCCTGCCACCGTTCAGTGGCCCTGCGAGGCCCTCGAAAGCCTCTGCTCCCATGCGCGACCAAAATGTGAGCTATATTGGCCTAGGAAACTAGCTTCCAGTGGCGCCACTGTGGAGACTGCTCTCTGGGCTCCAGGCCTGTGCAAGGTGTGCTCAGATTCCTGCCTGAGATTAGCACTCCATTTTCTCGTTCTCTCTGGCGCCAGCTGGGAGCGTCCATACCCTGAGGCCGGCAGTGGATGTCTTGAGGTCCTAGAAACCACCAGCCAGGGCCTTCACTGGGTATCTTAGGAGTTTGAGGGGGTGCACCCAGTCCCAGGAGCCCTGCACACAGAGAAAAGCTGCAGGCTCCCGGACCACACCAGACTCTCTAAGGCACTTGCAGGAGTGCACCCCGCCCACAAAATGGTGCAAGGAGCGGAAAGCTGCAGGTTCCTGAACCACAGACTGGACCCCTCGCCAGTCTCTCTTTGATGCAAGTGGTGTCCTTCTTTGGATTGTGGGCTTAGGCAGTGCCTGGGACCACCCACTTCCACTAGTTGCTCCTTAATATCTTTTGCTCTTTTTAAGTATTTTTAACCAGACTCTAAGTTAATGCTGGTCTCCAACCACTGGGCACTTTCCTTTGGGGGATTACTGTCTTTGGATGGCTTCTGGTGGCTCCCTCCCCCTTTTGTTTATCCTCCAATATAGGTTCAAGTGTTCCAGTCTGCTTTACCTCTTCACTGCTGTATTCTGCTCCTGGAGAGATCCAGAAGTGAAAAATCTTGCTCCTCAGGCTGATTTCATGGGTGTTCAGCATGTTCTGGTAGATATCCAGCTCACTTTAGTGGACAGGTTGTATCAGGGTCTCCTACTTCTCTGCCATCTTGCCCCCTTTCCTAATAAACTCTTTTAAACTGTCTCCTGGGTTCCTCTGTAAAGGTCCCCTGAAATGTTCCTACCACCTGTACCACAACAGAGAAAAGAGGATTCTGTTTGCGACTGGATGTCCTGCTGGTCATTGGGGAATTGACCTGGAGAGAACCCGTGGGCCTTGGACAGTGAAGACAGCAAGGGCCAGCTGTCCCTGGCCAGCTGTCCCACTCCCTTCCTACTCGAACTGGTCCTACTACATCTCCCCTTTTAACACTGAGAGTAGGAAACATAGGACATGTGATCAAGCTTCCATGGAGCTGCCGGTCTCCTATGTCACTGCGGGCCTACGTCATGGTGGGCCTACGAATCCCTGTGACACCGCAAATCCCTGACAACTACTCTGGGATACAGAGCTTCTGAGCTAGCAGCAGCATGACTGCCCAACCTCCCAGAGGGTGTGTGGCAGTCTGCCTGCCACGGTGACCACAGGAGGCCACTACTGACATCTATGGGAGTGGGGGATTACATAGCCTGCAGTCTGGCTGACAGTGAAGAAGTGTCCTGTGCAAATACCAACAGATAATGCTGTGGAGAGATGCTGGGCGAGAGCACTTTGCTGTAACTTCCTGGGGTGCCATCTTTTGTCCCCCCAACACATCCCTGACCCTCTCTTACCCTGTGGAATCTGACGGGCTGGGTCTTATGCTTCTGGACAAACAATGAAGGTCAGAAAGAAAAATGGTATGAATGGAGAGGAGTAAAGATGAAATATCTGGGGGAACATTGAGAGGCCAGTTTTAATGCTGGGGAGGCAGTCAAGTCTTGGCATTGTTCTTGGGCTCTGGTGCCAACTCCAATGCTGACCTCCCTGGGGCTTTTCTGGAGCCTCAGTTTCTCCAACTGAAACACAAGGAGGTAAAACAGAGGCTTCCCAAGGGCCATTCATTCTCACCCTAGCGTCTGATGTGGAGAAGAGACATAGAGCATCGGGGATGAGCTCTCCAGGGACTAATCCCTATGCATGGGTGGGGAGTTCTAAGTTTCAGACTTTTCTTTCCCAACCATCATTGAAATCTAACCAGTTATACACAGTGGCATTTATGCAGGAAGGTTAGAGCTGAATCTGCCCAGTGCTGTCTTGCTTGAATCATCCAGGTAATTGAGGAAAAAGTGGGATTTTTATCTGAATGCCACAGGTTGGCAGCCTAAACTATCTGGATTCACCAAGTAATTTCTAGCGCCCCAATTCTCTTTGGTAGGCCTTATTTAAACCTTGGCTTTTTGCTACCTGTCAAGTACAGATAATAGTACTCATCATTGTGTGACATTTTCAAAATGCCTCAAGATCTTCAGACGGAACAGTCATAGGATGTGAGGCTTCTGTGTTTCTCAACAATTGAAATAAAAGTGTGGGTGTTTGGTGGGGAATCCTGGCTCCTCCAGGTGTTTCCAAAAAAGTTAATGCTGGGTTGAATTTGTTCTCTTTTCTTTTGGGCTACTCATGGAAGCTACGGGTGGCTTAACTGAGCACAGAGAATCTTCTGATCTATGGGCTATTCAGAGGGCTGGAGTGAATTTCTGAGACTAACAGGATGTGGCTCTGAGCAGCAAGGGAGGGGTTCTTCAGTCTTTCTGAATTTCTTGCTCTCTGTTTCCCCCCTGCCAGTGGTCACAGCAGCCCAGCACCATCTCTGCTCATGTGGTCATCTCTGCAGGAGGAAAGAAGGCCTCCCTCGGTGGGGGCAAATGTCCCACAGTTCATAGCCTGGGTGTTGAGACTAGCCTCTTGCCTTAGATATGAAGAACACTGTGATGGACAATGTGTATTAATGGCCCCATTCTTCAGCCTCTCCTTTCACCATGGGACCCTACAGAACTCCTCCCATCAGAAGGAAGACTAGGATTCTCCACCTTTGATGCTGGGCTCAGTTTTATGATTTGTTTTGGTCAAGGGGATGTTAGCAGACATGACATAGGCAGAAACATGAAAAGGAGCTTCAATTTCTCTTGTACCTCCAATATTGCCATTGGAAGGTGACCAGCCTAGCCTGAGGACGAGAGATGAGAGACACAGTGAGCAGAGCCCAGTTTCACGAAGACCAGCTGACAGCAAGCCAAGCCCCATGTCAAAGAGCCATTCCAGATTAGCAGCTATCTCGCTGGTTACCCCACACATGGAGGAATAAAAACTGATTGCTGTATTCTACGCAGATACCACAGTTCATTGTTGCACAGCACTATGGTAGGCAAGAGATAATGGGTTCCGCCCCATGATGATGACAGCAGCTAATCCCATAGCTAGGCAGGCTGCGGCCATGTGGTGTGACAGAAAGAATGCTTATTCTCATTTTGCCAGTGAGTTGCAAAATACAAAGTAAGTGACCACTTTGCTGGTGTTTGGTAAGATCAAGTGGTGGTCTGCGTGTTATCTCAGGTTTGGGCAACTGAAAGCATTTCTCCCTTAAGAGTTCTGCCCTTTGGAGATTCCTTAAGAAATTAAAAATAGAGCTACCCTATGACCCTGTAATTGCACTACTGGGTATTTACTCCAAAGATACAGATGTAGTGAGAAAAAGGGCCACATGTACCCCAATGTTCATAGCAGCAATGGCCACAATTGCCACACTGTGGAAAGAACCAAGATGCCCTTCAACAGACGAATGGATAAAGAAGATATGGCCCATGTATACAATGGAGTATTATGCCTCCATCAGAAAGGATGAATACCCAACTTTTGTATCAACATGGACAGGACTGGAAGAGATTATACAGAGTGAAATAAGTCAAGAAGAGAGAGCCAATTATTATATAGTTTCACTTATGTGTGGAGCATAAGGAAAAACATGGAGGACATTAGGAGAAGGAAAGGAAAAGTGAATTGGGGGAAATCAGAGGGGGAGACAAGCATGAGAGACTGTGGACTCTGAGAAACAAACTGAGGTTTTGGAGGGGAGAGGGGGTGGTGGTTGGATGAGTCTGGTGGTGGGTACTAAGAAGGGCATGTGTTGCATGGAGCACTGGGTGTGGTGCATAAACAATGAATCTTGGAACACAGAAAAAAGAAAATTAAATAGAAAAAACCTGAAATGTTAATATACATAGTGCTTAATGTAAAAAAAAAAAAAAAAAGCTACAGCCACCCCCACAAAAAAAAGAGTTCTGCCTTTGGTTTCATAAAGCCTGCTTTTAGAAACCCTGTCATGATTTCTAAATATCCTTGCAATTCCCGTTTTGTTAATTCACCTTAGGCATGTCCTAATCTTCCTGAGGTTTGCTTTTGAAGTTTTTCCCATTTTCCATGGTCTCCTGCTAAAGGAATTGTGTATATTGGTTGCCTGAATCAGAAGATCCTTGTCATTTTTTTTTTTAAAGATTTTATTTATTTGACAGAGAGAAACACAGCGAGAGAGGGAACACAAGCAGAGGGAATGGTAGCAGGAGAAGCAGGCCTCCTGCAGAGCAGAGAGCCCGATGCAGGGCTCGATCCCAGGCCCCTGGGATCTGACCTGGGCCGAAGGCAGACGCTTAACGACTGAGCCAGAAGGCGACCCAGAAGATCCTTGTCTTAAGGAAGAATTATAGCAACAGTTTTGGACTGCAGAATTCCTCTGCTTTTTTAAACCAAAAAATGAGATGACTTCAGTCGGGCAACTCAGAGAAAGAGCTGATTTTAACATGTCATTTTAATGTCGGTTTCAAGGACAAAGTTGCCTGGAGCTCCTCTGTCTTCCCAGGGCTGAGGAAGGAGCTCCTGGTTGGCACCCACAATTCTGAGGTACCAACTCACCATCCCAGAGAAGAGATCCCACTGGTACTTACTGTGGATTGGTCATGTTGAAAGATGCTCCCAGAGCCATGGGTTTTCTTGGTATCTACTGGGACTCAGCTGTCTTGAAGCCTGCCGTCAGCATTGCTAAGCGTGAGTTCTTACAAGACATTGAAAATGGTACCTTGAAAACAAATAATTGAATGGTAGGAATTTATTACACTCAGATGTCAAACCTAAGTCCTCCTAAACTCATCTAAAAATGGAAGTCCTTAGAACTTTCTTCGATACAGCTCTTTTCTTCAAAGTTGCGTTTGAACAAAGTATATGTTGAACAGATTCTTAAAACTACCTGATGTGGGTAAGAACAGGCAGTTACTCTCCATTTTAGAGAAAAGGGACAAATATATCCAGAGTGACAAAATCACTTTTCTGTGTCACACAGAGATGACAGAAGTCAGACTGGACCCTGGGTTTTCTGAATTTTCATCTACAGTTCTTTCCACTTTTCCAGTATGCCTAAGCAAACCAGGGTAATTTTATACTCCAGCTTTAGGAATCTCAAAAATCTCAAGTGTTTTTCCCATGAGAGAAGCAGCACATCCTGGAGTCAGACTGCCTGGGGTCAGAGCCTGGCTCCCACTTTTTAGCCTTGTCACCTAGGGTAAATTACTTAACCCCTTTGTCCCTATTTTCTCTACCTATAAGATAAGAATGATAATAGAACTAACTAAATGAGTTAATGCACATGAAACACTTAGAATAGTGCCTTGCATGTGGTGCTGGCTTTTATTATCACAAGTATTATTTTATAAATTTAAGTTGCATGGTCTGTTGAATCTGAGCACATTCTGAAGCATGTGGGCGGTTGAGTGTAAGATTTCCTCTTAAAATCTGTACTAGATAAACAGAATATAGTTTTTTTTTTTATAAACCAGTGCCTTGGCACCACCTGGAACACTTCTAAGACACAGTAACAATCTGGCAGAAAGTACACAGAGACAGAGCTGGGTTCTGGGTGATTCCGTACATGTTACAAGGAAGGCTGCTCCAAGGGGCAATCCTTGTGGAGACTGCATTCTGCTGCAAACTGCCTTTATTGCAAGACATCTCCATGAGAGAAAGCCCCTCTCCCAGTCCCAAAGCTCAGCAAGCAGAAACACTTGAACCTGAGAGACAAAAGAGGTGTGACATCATGTAAAAGGCAGAGGCACTCCCAGGGCCACAGAAGTATTGGGAGATGGATGGTAAATCTGCAAACTGGGGAAGCTCCCTGAAGTTCTGTGTAATTAAGAAATGACAGCTGAAGTTAAAGGTACTTGAGGAAATCTTGGGAATGTCTTCACACAACTGGAAGAGAGAGAGAACTTTCTAAAATTAGAAGGGCTTTAATATATGAGTCCACCATTTCCACACCAGCTGTATGTGGGGCCCAAAAAGCAAGGGATGAGAGCAGGGAGAATTTGGATATGGGTTTTGAAACCACCCACTGCTAAGGGCTTCCCCTTACCTTAGTATACCTTAGTAAGAAGGTTCTAAACATTAGAGTTGAAACTCTCCTTTACAGTATTTGGAATTGGGGGTTAATTGTACAGTAAGCTTTATACAGGTCTCCATTCCATAACAGACACACATTCAGTCTTAATCTTTTCTGTTCTCTTATAAAGCCTCAGTGAAGTCAGGCTCAGGGTATGCACAAACAAGAGACCATGTGAGCAAGGCCCCCTTCCAGAGTGGTGTTTTAATAAGCTGTATTCCCAAGTGAGCACTCTATAGGCTGCACAAAGTTATCAGCTCTGTGAAGGATATAAAAGGAAGATCTTAGTGTTTATGGACCTTCTAGTCTGGTTGGGCCAGCAAGTTTGAAACATACAAAACTCAAAAATTTGTGTGCCCTTAGTCGTGAAGAAGGAGTAAAAACTGGGAGATCTGTAAGTAATAAACATGAACTACTACACTAATATAGTATGGCCAGTATAAAACAGAAACAGAAATTAAAATGACTCTTAAAGACTTTTGACTATTTGGGAAGGAAAACTTCAAATATAGAGAATTATAGAGAATTACAGAATGAATTTCTAGTTATCCATTACCCAACTTTAAGGATAGTCTTGCGTTCTCTATATCCCCGCCCATCCCCTACCCCTCATGATTATGTCATTTCAATCATCTGTAAAAGTGTCAATATGTAGCTTAAAGAACAAGAATTCCTTTTAAAAGATATAACCACAAAACTATTCAACTGCTCCTAAGTCAGCAATATTTTCTTTTTTTTTTCAGCAATATTTTCTTAACATTATTAAATATCCAGGCATTGTTTACATTTCCCCATTTATCCCATAAATTTTAAGATTTGTTGAATCAGGAGCCAATGTTTTGATTGGTTAATATGACTCTTAAGTCTCAATGACTCTGTAGGTTTCTCCCTGTATAGCACATGTCCCATGCAATTGATTGGAAAAGCTGGGTCATTGGTCCCAGAAAGTTTCCCGGTCTGGATTATGGTGACTGTCCCTTTCATGTCATGGTCCTGTCCTCTACCTTTCCTGCAAATTTTAGTTAATCTACAGAGACTTTAATCAGATTCAGGTTCTTTTTATTTTTTTGGCAAGACTAGATAGGCAGTGTTGTGACTTTCCTCAGGAGATACATGTCTTCTTATTCATCTTTTTGTGATAGTTACAGCCATTGGTCACCACTTCCTAGATCCATAAATTCATTAGGATTTGCAAAAGGGGCAAATTATGATTTTATCATGCCTTTTTATTATCTTCTATGAAGACAAACTCTTCCTCAGCGACTATTTGATTACCTACCCTAAGATACAGTCATAGAAAAGGATAAATGCTTAACTTTTCCTTTTATTGACTGATTTTCAAAATTTGATTGATATCTTCCAAACTCAGTCAATGAAGATTGTTTTTGTTTTTTTTTTTAAATTTTCCACAGCATCATGGAATTTAAGGGGCAGGAGTTGAGTGAAGGAGCAGACTCCCTGGTAAGCGGGATGGTAGTTTCCTGAAAAGGAGATACAGGAGTGGGTAGGAAATGATTGGCATCTCCAGTAAAAGGGAAAGAAGAGGTAGGACAGACAGTAAATCATATTTGGATGGACAGTGAGTAGGCTGCTTCAGGCAGTAGTTTTGATCCTTAATAAGCAGCACATTTTAGAAAGCAAGCTCCCTGAAAATGATGTAAAATATTCTCCAAATAAAATAACCCCCAAAGCACAAGCCTAGCAGGAAGCAGGTGTAGTCTAGCACTCTATAAATGAACATTTGAAGTGCAAACCTGCTGTCTCATAAACCTGGTAAAAGCAGAAGAAAAAAACCTGTTTTAGATTTACAGGGTCTGGCTATGGTGGGTAGTGAGGCTGCTTTTTTGACTTTAGTAAAATCCACTTGTTGCTCATTAGCCTTTGTAATTACCAATATCATTTGCTTGTTCCAGCCAAATCTGCAAAATTCAGGCCGGTATCCCAGGAATTTTAAAGCTGAAAATGGCTTCTAAGATCAAGTGGTCAGTTCCCTTACTTGCCAGGTGAAAAAAGTCCTTAATACAGTTCACCTGCCCCAGAGATGCCCAGGTCAATTTCTTTTTTTTTTTTTCTCTAAAGATTTATTTATTTATTTGGCACAGAGAGAGAGGGAGAGATCACAAGTAAGCAGAGAGGCAGGCAGAGAGAGGGGGAAGCAGGCTCCTTGCAGGGCAGAGAGCCTGATGTGGGGCTCGATCCCAGGACCCCGAGATCATGACCCGAGCCGAAGGCAGAGGCTTTAACCCACTGAGCCACCCAGGCCAATTTCTTATCCCTTACTTGTGTATCGGCCCCTTGGCATACATGACCTTCTTTCATATGGATCTCATTGGTTTCCAAGCCTGGTTTACTCAGAATCATCTGGGGGCCTTTTGGGATGTATAAATTCATAGGCTATATTGCAGAACTGCTGAATCAGAACTCTGCAGGTGGAGTTCGACAATCTTTAAGTTCTCCAGGTTTCTGACATGCAACCACTTCATTTGACTCTCTATTTTATATACACACATACATACATACATACATACATATATATATATATATATATATATATATATATATATATATATATATATATATATATATATATTAATGGTTCTCAAAATTTCCAGCACACCAGAATCACCCGGAAAACTAACTACTGGCCCCATCCACAAACTTTCTAACTTAGTATGTTTAGGGTGGGAGCTTGAGATTCATATTTTGAACAAATTCTGAGGGGATACTGGTTTGCTGATCCACAGACCACATTCTGATCTTCTGAATCAGAAGCTACTTGAGGCAAAGATGACCTTTTAATCCCTATTTTGCAGATGGAGTTGACTGGTTGCAAAGCTTATGTGGTGGAGCTGTCAGCAGGAATCTACCCTGGCCAGGTTTATCAGTTGGGAATACTTTCATATAAAATAACAGAGTATCTAACTACCAGTGACTTAGGTAGTGAAGACTTTTAGTTATCTTATCTCACAAGAAGGCTGAAGGCAGTGGCTCTGAGATGTCACCAAGGACTCAAACCCTTTTCATCCTTCCCCAATCCTCCACACATTACTCAAACTTACTGCCCTGTGGTTGCAGAATGGCTGCTGCAGCTCCAGCTTGCACACCAGCTCCCCATCAGGAAGAAAGAAACAAAGCCTTTCTCCTCACAAAGCTCTGATCTTTTATTCTACAGGAATTATCTTTCCAAGAAGCCCTCTAGCCAACATCTCCTCATATCTCCATGGTCATGTGGCTGTGAAGAAGCCTGGGACAATGGGCAGCTGCCCAAAGGAGTAAGGCCTGATAGGAGAGCCTAGTCTAGTCATAGTTCATCCCTTGGGGCTGGGCATATTGTTTCCATAAACAAATCTCCATTCTCTCCGCAAGAAGTGGGAAGGAGCTATTGCAGGCATAACTAATTGTTTGCCAGGCCAGGTTTGGACACTTCTGATACAGTTCTGAGACTTAGCTAAATAAGTTTCCTGGGTCTCCAAATAAGACTGACCAAATATTGGTAAGTGGCTGGCAGAAAATATTAAGGATACACTCTCACAAAATCTCAGGGCTCTTTTATTTAGAAAGCACTGGATGTGTGAGGTTCAGTTCTGACATCACCAAGCTTGCTGTAAAATCTCTTCCTAGCAAGAAGCCACCAAGCACTAGGGCACCTTTCACAGACATCATGTTCCATACCAGCAGGAGGAGAAAGTTGTTCCTTGTGCTGAATAAGAAAGGTTTCTGTATAACAACACAAGGTCATTCTTCTTGTTACCTTGACCCATTAATACCTTGCTTCATTAACAAGCAACTAAAATGAAGACAATCAATCATGTACCCAAGCCTTCTCCCACCGTAATCTCCAGTCTATTGCAAAATTCTTAGCTATCAAATGAGTGGGCAGGGAGCCCACAGTGGCTCTCTTTTCTAGGTGTAATACAGTGTCCTATGGGTGCCTCTAACTTTCTATTGTGTTTGCTCCTCTTCACTTAGATAGTCACATCGCCTATTGATTATTATCAGTCTCACCAAGTATGGGAAACATAAAGCAAGATCACACAAAACTAGATCCCATCATCCCAAATTATTTGGGTATTCCAAGAAGAAAATCAAGAGGACCATTATCATAATCTTTTCATTCCCCTCAATAGTTTTTTCCTAACAAACATTCCCTAAATTGAACATACCATGTCCCTGCTGGATGAAGGATGCACTCACGGTCTCCTTTCCCCTAGCTGGCCGGGATAGAAAAGAATGCCACCTAGCAGGCACTCCTCAACCCTGACCTGCTGCCATTTTCCTTCTGGAATTCTGCAGAGCTTCTGGGAAACCCTATTATCTTTGGTTTTGGGGAAGTACCAACAATGAGCGGGGGCTGTAATGGTTGCCCTATTACCCCTTACCTGGACCAGGCAAATCTTAAGTATTATGCCACACTTTGCAAATCCCCAAAGCAATATCTTGCGTTATGTGACATTAACTATGTTAAGAACCCAGATATAATTAATTTTGCTCCTGAATTCTACATGACGCTCGGTAAGTGACCATTCTTAGGTAAAATGGAGGGGAAAAGTCCTCTTTCTTCAATACTTTTATACTACAAATGGTATGATGTAAACATGACCCCCATTCTTTACCCTCCCTATATCAATGCCCCCTTTGTTACAGCCTGTTTCTGTCCCACCTCCTGAGTCCTATGTTGAAATCCTAACCCCAATGTGATGGTATTAAGATGTGGGTCTTTGGATAGATCTGGGGGTGGAGCTCTCATGAATTAGATTAGTACACTCATAGGAAGAGATACTTGGCTATGTGAGGATTCAGCAAGAATACAGTTACCTGCAAACTAGGAAGAGAGCTCCACCAGATACCAGATCAGCCATCACCTTGATCTTGGACTAACCAGCCTCCGGAACTGAGAGAAAGAAATGCTTGTTGTTGAAGTCACCTAGTCTCTGGTATTCTGTTACAGCAGCCTGAATGGACCAAGATAGTCTCATAACTTTTCATTACCCTGTCTCTGGGATTGGTTATGTAACTGGCTTTGTTCAAGTAGATTGGAGGTTGTGATGGTTAATTTTATGTGTCAACTTGACATATAAAAGGATATTTATTATTTTTTTTTAAATATTTTATTATTTATTTGATAGAGAGAAAGAGATCTCAAGTAGGCAGAGAGGCAGGCAGAGAGAGGGGGAAGCAAGCTCCCTGCTGAGCAGACAGCCCAATGTGGGGCTCGATCCCAGGACCCTGAGATCATGACCTGAGCCGGAGGCAGAGGCTTTAACTCACTGAGCCACCCAGGTGCCCCAAAAAAGGATATTTAAACATTACTTCTGGGTATGTCTGTGAAGGTGTATCTGTGTGCTTAAGATTTTATTTATTTTGGAGAGAGAGAGAGAGAGCATGAGCAGGGGAGGGGCAGAGAGAGAGGGAGAGAGAAAGAATCTCCAACTGACTCCATGGCCAGCATGGAACCCAATGCAGGGCTCGATTTTATGACCCCAAGACCACAACCTGAGCAGAAACCAAGAGTTGGATACTTAATCAACTGAGCCACCCAGGCACCCCTGTGAAGATGTTTTTGGATGAGATTAACGTTTGAATTGGTATACTGAGTACAGTAGGTTGCCCTCCCCAATAAGGTTGGGCCTCGTCCAATCTGTTGAAGGCCTGAATAGAAGACTATAAAGTTGAGTAAGAAAGAATTCTTTTGGGGCGCCTGGGTGGCTCAGTGGGTTAAAGCCTCTGCCCTCGACTCAGGTCATGATCTCAGGATCCTGGGATCGAGCCCCACATCAGGGCTCTCTGCTGGCAGAGAGCCTGCTTCCCCCTCCCCCTCTCTGCCTACTTGTGATCTCTCTCCATCGAATAAATAAGTAAAAATCTTAAAAAAAAAAAATTCTTTCTCTCTGCCTCACTATCTTTGAGCTGGGACATCAGTCTTTTGCTCTCAGACTTAGACTCAAACTTATACCACTGGCTCTCCTGGATAGGCTTTTCAGCTTCCATAAGTCAATTCCTTACAAGACACTTTATTGACATTTATGTGGATATATATCTTATTGATTCTGTTTCTCTGTAGTACCCCAATATATCAGCAAACATGAAGCATGGTCATGTGATTGGGCTGGCCCTCTTTCTTGAACATCACCATGACAACATACACACTCAGGCTGGCTTGCTGCAGGACGTCCAGTCGCCTCAGTCAAGGCCGGCCAACAGCCAGCTGTCCCGCTGAGTGAGCTCAGTCAAGACCAGAAGAAACACCTGGCTGTGCCCAGCCTAAACTGCCAACCCAGACTCACGAGCTAAATAAAGCTTTTTTAAATTTATTATTCAGTTCTTCATTAGCATCTTCCATGTTCCAGGAACAATACTAAACATTGACATTATCACAATAAATGAGACATGGTCACAGGACTCCAGAAACTTGTGGGCTAGTGATAGAGATAGAGAGGCATAGATAGACAGATGGATAGATAAAAATTAAAATTTAAAAAGGTGAGAATTATGAAACATTACAAGAGTGTTTTGAAAACTCTGAACTTCTTTATAAATATTAAGCAACTAATGATACCTCACACTGCCAGGCATAGCCCCCCTCTTCCTTCAGCCACCTATCAAGGAAAGGTTTGGTTTTTTTAAGCCTAACAAGTTTTTGGGGGTAGTTTATTATGTGATATTATTGCGGCAATAGATCACTGATACATTATAGACAAATGTCCACTGCAACACATAAAATACAAAGATGTATATTTTTAAAGCATGAAATTTCCCTCCATATTCCATCTTCACATTTCACATTTCAGTTGAGGTCCCTATATTAACACCCAGGTGCAGAAATTCTTGCTCAGAATCATGCAAACAAGTACTCACATCTACAGGTTAATTTTTGCGGGTTTGTGTTCAACTCTGCAATTTGCTTTTATCACTTACCAATATATAATGGACATCCTTTCTGGTTAACAAAGATCTATGCTTTTTTCTGATTTCTTAATTCCTATATATACACACATGCATATATACAACTCTATGTAAATTGCTTGTCATAAAATTCAAGTTTTTAGTGGTGTCTGCTTCCCCTACATTACCTGCCTTATTGTTCTCCTCCCTCAACAGACATATGTGCACACACACACAACCACATTAAACCTATATGTGTCTTTCCTCACTGTTCTTTGTGCTTGTACAAAGTAATTGTACAATTTGTTTGTACAAGTAATTTGTACAATGTAACTGTACAAAGTTGTTTGCTTTATTTAAAAATATGTATTATTCATACTTATCTACTTTTTGCTTTTCCCGCTCAATATCTCCCAAGTCAACTCTCAACACACTCTCCCAAGTCAAGCAGAAAACTCAAATTCATTCTTTAATTAATGGCTATAATATTTCATGGTGTAGATGGGCCATAATTTAGTTAACAATTTGCCCACTGATGGGAAGTTTCTGATTTTTTTTTTAGGCCACTGTGAAAAATGCTATGATAAACATCCTTGCATATATTTCAATTTGTATTTATTGCTTTCCCAAGGACTGTAATAATTCATACTCCAGTGCAACTCTTTGAGGGAAATCTTAATCATTCACAAGTTGCTGAGGATGGCTGTGAACACTTGCTTAATTATACCCCTTTTCCCCATGGAGCTCTGGAGTGAGAACAGGAGACAAGGCTGAAAGCAAAACTAATATGTATCATTATGCTACAAGATACTCAATTGACTTAGGAACCATCCTGTCAAAGTATTCCTATGTGTGATTTCAGCAACAGTCAACCCCCTGAGAATCCTACTTTCTTCCTTGTGCCATAAACCCTAACCACCTAAAGCAAACCAATCAAATAACCAGTTTCTGGGTTCTCTCAGTGCCCACCCCCTGCCTACTGCCAGGACTTACAAGCTGGCAAAGAGAATAGGTAAAAATATGGTGAGCTTAAACTAGACATAGTTCCTGACCAGCTAGATATCTTATTAAAGAAGAAGACATTTAGGAAGATCCACCCTCTTTTTCACTTTAGTGTAATGCCAATATATAGGACAGTGTAGTACCAATATATAGGACAGTGTAGTACCAATATACAGGACAGTGCCCATAAGATTATCAGACACAGTCAGAGGTGGCACCAGAATTTCCTGAAGTTGTCCCCTTCACTATTGTGCTCTCCTGTCCTCACTCCCAGGGAAGTCAGGTCTTCCTTCATAGATCACAGGTCTTTGTGATGACAATGGTCAAAATGTTGGCCAATGTCCCATTTGAACATCAATGGCACAGTGCTCATTGACATGAAGCTGGGGCTCTGGTTTAGGTCATGATTTGGGGAGAAGTGCTACTCACTAATACCTCTCTTTGGATAACCTAGGTCTTTTTGGAAGCTTCCCAACTGGAGCTATCACTCTATATGACGCTTCTATGCATTGGTGCTCTATAGACATTTCCTGGGATGCTGGAAAGACTACACTTCCTTTTAAACAACATTCGTTAATTTAAAAGGGTAGAGACTGGCATAAATGCAAGGCAGGGTATCTATATGCCTTTATAGCCATCAGAATCCCTCAGATAACAGACATTTAGAGAGATCTCAGCAAGTTCAAAGCTTGGTGCTGGGCACTGGGATGCAACATAGTCTAAGGGCCAACCCTGCTCTCAAGTTTCCAATCTCATCAGATTGAAGGTTCCAAGGCAGCAACATGTGAAATGACGATTGAAGGGGACATGTGCTGATCAGTAGAGTGAAGGTGTGGCAAGAATAAGGCAGGAGGAAGGCAGTGTGGGCTGCACAATGAAAAGGCAGTGGTTCTTCACATGGATGTTGTGACCTGGCCTTGCCCCAGACCAGCTACCTGGTCAATGGTAAGGGTAAGAAGACAACATCAGCTTTCCAGCCTCAAAGCCACTGGTATCCACCAGAGGCTCTAGCTACATTGGGCCTGAGAACCACATGCAGAGCTTGTCCAAAATGCAGATTCCTGGGCCTCTTTAGTGATCCTGATCCAGGAAGCCAGGAACTGGAGTTTCCTTGCAGCCCAGGTGACTGACCACCTGAGAAAACCTGGCCTACAGGTTTATAACTATATAAACTATATATATAGTTATATATTTATATAACTATATAAAGCCTATATAACTTACCCATCCCCTATTGACTTTACTTTTATGTCCCTCCTTCAAGAACCACAATTAGGGTCTCTTTAATTAAACAAACACCTCCAGGTCTCAGTTCATTCCAATGTCCTCTCCTGCCAACTCTCTGTGAACTGACTGCCATTCCCAGCTTGTCTACATGTGGAAAATCCTCCATCATCTCTAGAAGCTCTGGGCCCTGAATCCATTTCTCCAGCCTCAATAGTCTTTTCTTATCTGTCCTCCACTCAGAACAAACTACAGATACTCTCAATAAGGTTTACATTCAGGCTCAGAAAACACAATAAAACAACTCCAAGACCCAAACTGGACTTTTAACGTGGTACAGGCTGCATGGGACAGAGGTATGGAAACTGGAAAAATGCCTTAGAGCCCAGTTTTGGCACTGGGATGAGCCTCAGCCATCCATCACAGTATTTCCTTTGATCCTGGTAGGTGACAAAGTAGTACAGCATGTGAGAAATTTTTGTTACCACCACATACCATTGTCTCTACAAAGCCATATAAGGTACACAATTTAGTAACAGCTTGACAATGAGAAAACTTACATACTGTCACATTAAATCTTTGCGTCAACTGGAAGACCCTGATGGTTTTAGTACTGGGAAACCATTAATTCAGTGTTAGCACTAAAGATGGTGGATATGGTGTTACCGTTAATACTGAATATTTAAAACATAAGAAGATAAAAATAAATATAAACTAAATATCAGGATAGCTGAGGAAGAAAGCAGTCTAGAGCCACATTACAAACTCTCCCTTCTGCTACTAAATGACCAAAAAGCCAAGAGAAGGGAGAGAAGGAGTACAGATGTAAAAGTACAGAAGGGGGCAATCAGACCATAACATCCATCAGTAGAAAGGCAACCTGAGGAGTCACAAAGAGCCACCTCCCTGAGATTCCTAAATCTGGAAGGGTGAAGGAAGTCTGTTGGGAGAGCCAAGAGAGATGTGGCTGCCACACTGGAGGCAACTTTATTCTTATGCATTATCAACAAGTGCCCCCAGGCTGCAGAGGTGGGCTGACTGATAATGGCCTGAGCTGCTCTGCCATCCGTTCCTCCAGCCCAGTTCCTAAGTGGTGTAGACCTGCTCAGGTGCACCTGCAGGGGCAGGTCCAATCACAGAAGAGACTAGGGCCAATGCTAGCCTTGAAGGGCTTTCTCCAAAGTGGTTGTTCAAGGGGGAGTCCTGTAGGGAGCTCTCAGGAACCAAAGGGTGACCTGTGTCAAGCTTCCAACAGGATAGCACGTCGTACTTCCAGCTCGGTGGACAGAGAGCCCAGCCACAGCCTCACTTTGAGGGGTGCAGACAAAGGAGGTTGGCTCCTGGAGTTATGATTTCCACAAAACAAATAAAAGTCACAGACCCTAAGATGGCCCAACTTATCAGTAAACAAAGACACATAAATTCAAACCATTTTTCTCCTAATGGAGTGGGAAAGATTTATAAAACCTAGTACTGGTGATGGTGTGGGAATAATGGCCATTCACATGCACTAATGATAGGACCATAAATTGTTGCAAATTTGCTGAAGGAAAATTTGATAATATTTATCAAAATTATTTTAACATGCACTTTTTGACCAAGCAATTATACTTTTAGGAGATAGATTTTAAGGAAATAAGCTATTAAATATATACACACACATATGTAAGTTTGTTGGATCTTTGTTTTACTAGCACCATGGCTAGCACATAGCAGATACTCCAAAAATATTTGTAGATACAGGAATCAATAAAATAATGAATTGAAAGCTACATAAATGTCTATCAATAGGAGACTGGTTAAATAAATAAGGAACTTGTATATTCTGGGATTGTTATATAGCTACTGAAAAGGATGAATGTCACCTAGAGCTGAGGGTTGGGAGGGACTGACTGCAAAGGGATATGAGGAAACTCTCTGGAATAATGGAGACATTCTAGATCTTGATTTTGGTGATGGTTGCAATGTCCACTTAAAAGGAGTGCTTTTTATTGTTTGTAAATTATACATTCAGCAATATGGCTGATTTAAAAAATGGATGAGCAACTGAAACTAATGAAAACTACTGTCATTAATATAGAAAGTTGTCTGCAATGTAACATTAACTAAAAAAAGATTATAAAATAACATAAATGATGATCCTCATTTATGAAAAAAAACACAGAAAATATGTGTATGACAGAGTGTGGAATCAGACTTTCCTATTGTTCTAGAGTTGTGCAGCTGCCCCAAAGTTAAGGACAAACATGGTAAGCACTCACATTTTGTAAAGAAAGAAGCCAGCCATCTATTTGGTATAGATGGTCAAGCTGATCCAGTTACTACTCCCCATAGCCCATAGGAGAGAAGGCTAGAAAAATGCATGCCAGACTACCAGGCTGCCTGAGGCACTGGGAGATGGCCAGGTGAGGACAGAGGGCAGTGTGATGGGAGCAGCCTGTGCTTAGTCACTGGCTAATAAGCAAGGATGTAGCACCAAAGTTCTTAGTGAAAATTAATAGTTTAGCAGAGCATGGAATTTTTTTAAAAGATTTTATTTATTTATTTAATTGACAGAGAGAGAGAGAGAGAGAGAGAGACAGCAAGAGAGGAAACATAAGCAGGGGGAGTGGGAGAGGGAGAATCTGGCTTCCTGCTGAGTAGGGACCCCGATGCAGGGCTCGATCCCAGGACCCTGGGATCATGATCTGAATTGAAGGCAGATGCTTACCCAACTGAGCCACCCAGGCACCCCAGCAGAGCATGGATTTTCAAAGGATACTGAATCCTGGGTGGGCCAGAGAGCCAAGCTTTGAAACTATATGGTCAGGATCACCAAGCAGACCTGGGCACTCCTCCAGCCAAAGTATCACTGATGCTATGGCACCATACAAACATTCTTTCCTTCTCCCTTCCAAGTCCTGGGAACCACAGATCTATCTCATTGGCAGAGATAGGTCAAACAGCTGCATCCTGGAGGCAAGGGAGGCTACTACCTTGGATGGTGGACTCAATTTGGGAATTTCCCTCAATCTGGAAAGGCCATTTAAAGAGGGCAGGATGGTGACAATATGGAAACTACCCTCTGTTGTTATAGATTTCTTATGGGCATGTTGACCACCCACATAAGGCGGCTCTGTCTTAGGTCAGAGGGTCCCAGCAGCATAGTGCCAAAGCAGGAACTAGGAGTATCCATAAGAAGTCATGTCCAGTGGAATGGTACATGCAACACATGTACCAACATGGAGGGTTGTGAGTAGGCTAGACACAGGAGGTGGGTTCCGAAGGAACTTACAGAAACATCCCTGGACAAGGCAGAGAGTGCAGTGGGAGTCGGATGTATCAGGGCAGCAGAAGAGCTTGTCCACAGGTCAGGCTGTGCTGACTGGATAAGAGACTGAAGTTTTGATTTAGATGAGATATTTCAACTTCTGAAAGATGAGCCTTTCCTAAATCTTGAGAGTGATTAGAAAATGTAAGGTGCATTTGAACATTCACATGAGGTGATGGAAAAGGGGAGACAACAAAATATGTTGGATAAAGGCACACGTTGATTGTTTCCCATCAACTTCCATTCATCTAAAAGGTCTGGGTAGCTCTACTCCCAATCACTAAGGGCAGTTACACATACGGAGGCTGGGAGGTGGTATTCTTGAGAAAAGTGCTCAAATCTCAGTGCTTTTTGTTCAAGAGCATATTTTTAAAAAAGGATATTTCCATTAAAAATATAGATACGATATATCATCATCAAGACAGCATGGTACTGGCACAAAAACAGACACATAGACCAGTGGAACAGAATAGAGAGCCCAGATATGGACCTGCAACTCTATGGTCAAATAATCTTTGACAAAACAGGAAAAAATATCCAGTGGAAAAAAGACAGTCTCTTCAATAAATAGTGCTGGGAAAATTGGACAGCTATATGGAGAAGAATGAAACTTAACCATTCTCTTACATCATACACCAAGATAAACTCAAAATAGATAAAAGACCTCAATGAGAGGCAGGAATCTATCAAAATTCTAGAGGAGAACATAGGCAGTAACCTCTTCGACATCAGCCACAGCAACTTCTTTCAGGACATGTCTCCAAAGGCAAAGGAAGCAAAAGTGAAATTGAACTTTTGGGACTTCATCAAGATAAAAGCTGCACAGCAAAGGAAACAGTCAACGAAACATACAGGCAACCCACAGAATGGGAGAAGATATTCGCAAATGACACTACAGACCAAGGTCTGATATCTAAGATCTATAAAGAACTCCTCAAACTCAACACTCACAAAACTGATAATCACATCAAAAAATGGGCAGAAGACATGAACAGACACTTCTCCAAAGACGTACAAATGGCTAACAGACACATGAAAAAATGTTCATCATCTTTAGCCATCAGGGAGATTCAAATCAAAACCACACTGAGGTACCACCTTACACCAGTTAGAATGGCCAAAATCAACAGGACAGGAAACAACAAATGTTGGAGAGGGTGTGAAGAAAGGGGCACCATCTTCCACTGTTGGTGGGATTACAAGCTGGTACAGTCACTTTGGAAAACAGCGTGGAGATTCCTCAAGAAATTAAAAATACAGCTACCCTATGACCCTGCCATCGCACTCATGGGTATTTACCCCAAAGAAGCAGATGCAGTACAAAGAAGGGTCACATGGACCCCAATGTTCATAGTAGCAATGGCCACAATCGCCAAACTGTGGAAAGAACCAAGATGCCCTTCAATAGATGAATGGATAAAGAAGATATGGTCCATATATACAATGGAATATTATGCCTCCATTAGAAAGGACGAATACCCAACTTCTGTATCAACATGGATGGGACTGGAAAAGATTATGCGGAGTGAAATAAGTCAAGCAGAGAGAGCCAATTACCTTATGGTCTCACTTACGTGCTGAGCCTAAAGAAAAACATGGAGGGCATTGTGAGAAGGAAGGGAAAAGTGAATGTGGGGAAATCAGAGGGCGAGATGAACCATGAGAGACTGTGGACTCTGAGCAACAAATGAGGGTTTAGGAGGGGTGGGGGTGGGGGTTAGGCGAGCCTGGTGGTGGGTATTGAAGAGGGCACGTATTGCATGGAGCACTGAGTGTGGTGCATGAACAATAAATCTTGTAATACTGAAAAAATAAAATAAACATATTTGGGGAAATAAATAAATAGAGAGATCGGGAAAAAATAAAAAATAAAATAAAAATATAGATATGATAGAACTTGAAAACATTGTGCTAAGTGAAAGCCAGCCATAAAAGGCTACATATTGTACAATTCCATTTATATAAAATATCCAGAATAGATAAATCTCTAGAGGCAGAAAGCAGATTGGTGGTTGCCAGGGACTAAAGGGACAGAAGACTGGGGAGTGACTGGTTGATGGGTCCAGGGTTTCCTTTTGGCTTATGAAATGTAAACAACAGAAACAGAAATGGTTGTACATTAGTGTGAATGTACTGAATGCCAATAATGGTAAATTTCATGTTTTGTATATTTCACAATTTTAAAAACTGGGAAAATGAAAACAAAAACCAATGAATGATAACAAACATCTAGATAATGATTGACAGGGAAATATGTCCACCACAAAATAGAAAAAGTAGGTTTTAAAATTATGCCCAGTATAAGAAACCCAGTGTGTGAATTATAAATAAAGCAACCTGAAAGGACAAATTCCATGATGGTAGCAGTCATTATTTCTGGGTGATGAGACTACTGTTAACCATTTATGTTTCTATATTGTCTAATTTTCCTTTATAATGAACTTAACCATCTGTTTAAAAAATGTACACAGAGTAAAAATTGGTATGTGCATAAGAGAGGTACAGAGAGAGGACTGTGGAAATTCAGAGGCAGAAGACATGGCTGGATTCTTGTTACTTCCTTCAAGTAACCTCCTGATGTATGTCCTTATCTCCACATTTCTTTTCTCGGACACACCTTATAGCTGTCACCAGATGCCCTTTCTGGAGCGTAGCTATGATTTGCTCATTCCTTGACTCAAATACCCTTAGTGTTTCCCCACTTCCTACTGAACATAGTCTCAATTCCTTGGCCTGTGATTCAGAGCCGTCCACCATCTGGCCTCATCTTTTTAAACCATTCCTCATCCTTCTCCATGCACTGCACTCTAGCCACCTTATCCAGACACCATGTTCCTAGTGCATGGACACACACACACACACACACATCAACGTCTCTGTCTCTGCTTCTAGAATTTTCTTTGCTTGGAATATGGATTCCCCTACTCCACAAGCCCCCAGTCAGTCCTGACTCTCCCACCCAACCTTCTCTAAACCAGTGACATTGCTTCCACTTGAAGACAGTGGAGAGGAGACATCTCTATCCTCTCTCCCACCCATTTCAACTGTATCTCTCTCAGGGGATGAATTACTTTTCTACTCCCTGTTATAGTTCATGTGGGTCATGTTCTATCTACTCTAGACCATCAGCTCCTCAAAGGCCAGGGTTCATAATCAGCGAATTAAAAAAAAAAAATCTCTCGGGCACTTTTCTATGTGCCAGATTTAGTTGGTGGCTTTTCTAAAGACAAAAAAATAATACAAAGTTCTTGGATGGTCCTGTGAATGTGCTTCCCACATTCAAAAAGTATTCCTCAATAATCCATCAAAGTTGAGGACAACTCTCAGCATGTCAATGTCATGCTGAGGCCGTTTGTAGAGGTGTCATTAGCTGTGAACATGTAAGGTCATTTTTTTGTCTAAGGAGAAACTTAGCTGAGCTGTTATCCAGCAACTCATCTTCCTTCAGAATTCAGTAGCACATTAAAAAAATTAATATACTTTATTGCTTTTAGAGCACTGTTAGGTTTACAGGAAAATTGTGCAGAAAGTGCAGAGTGTTCACAGGTATCCCCCTCTCAAGAGTTTCCACCATTTATTAACACATTATGTTAGCATGGTACCTTTGTTACAATTGAACCAATATTCATACTTCACAAACTCTTCAGTTTACATTAGGGCTCACTGTGTTTTATATTCTATGGGTTTTGACAGATTCATAATGTCATGTGTCCACCACAGCAGTATCCTACACAATAGTTTCACACCCCCCCCACCCTCTCTGTTGCAGCTGTTCATTCCTCCCTCCATCCCCCTGAATATCTGACAGCCACTGATCTTTTTACTGTGACTATAGTTTTGCCTTTTCTTTTTTTTTTTTTTTTAAGATTTTATTTATTTATTTGACAGAGAGAGCACAAGCAGAGGGAGTGGCAGGCAGAGGGAGAGGGAGAAGCAGGCTCCCCAGTGAGCAGGGAGCCTCATGCAGGACTCGATCCCAGGACCCTAGGATCATGACCTGAGCCAGAGGCAGATGCTTAACCAACTGAGCCACCCTGGGATCCTAGTTTTGCCTTTTCTAGAAAGAACATCATATAGGTGGAATCATACAGCATGTCGCCTTTTCAAATTGTTTTCTCATACTTAACTATATGCATTTAAAATTGCTTCATGTCTTTCTGCAGCTAGACAGCTCGTGTCTTTTCATTGGTGTTTAAACCCCATTGTCTGGTTGTACCACAGTTTGTTAATCTATTCGCCTACTGGACATCTTGATTTCTTTGTTTTGGGCAATTTTGAATAAAACTGCTATAAGCATTTGTGTGCAGGTTTTTGTGTGGAAAACTCCTTTGGGTTAATACCTTAGGAGTGCAACTGCTGGATCGTATGATAAGAATACGTTCAGTTTTGTGTGAAACTGTCCAGCTGTTTTCCAACATAGCTGGACCATACCATGTTGCATTCCCACAGGTAAAGAGTGAGAATTCCTGTTGCCATACACCCTTACCGGGGTTTGGTGCGGTCAGTGTTCTGGGATTTTTCCATTCTTATAGGTGTATAGTGGTATCTCGTTGTTTTAATTTGCAATTCCTTAATGACATATGATGTGTAGTATCTTTTCATATGCTCATTTGACATCTGTATACCCTATTTGGTGAGGTAACTGTGCAGATATTTTGCCCACTTTTTAACTGGGTTATTTTCTTATTATTGAATTTTAAGAGTTCTTTGTATAATTTGAACATGAGTCCTTTACCAGATATGTGTTTTTCAAATATTTTTTTTTCCAATTTGTGGCTTGTCTTTTCATTATGTTTGTTTTTTATCTTTGGGAAAATAAGCACCAGAGCAGACAGACAGACTGGGCCATCTTTGACCTCCAGCATTTACTGGGCAATTCTGTTTGGCATCCAGGTCTATGGGCTTATGCTTGGCTCTGTGTGTGTACTCAATTCCTGGCTTCAAAAGAATAACTGACTTTTAAGTCAAATAGAAAACCTTGCCATTGCCACTTCTGAAGTGTGCCACGAAGTGTGTAATCATTGCTAAGCACGTGGAGTCTGACGTTTCATTATTATTGCTGTATCTTTTTTGACCTTCACTGGTGCATTTATTCCACAAATATTAGGGTCCTTGCAGGATTCTGTGCTGGGTCTGGCTCCTTGCTTGCAAAGCAGCCTCACTGTCTCTGCCACATGCCCTGGGCACCACAGAATGAGATGAGTCCACAGCCTCTCTCTCTCAATCCATGGACTGAGCTCAGAACAACTCAACACGACCCTCTGGACTCTCTGCCAACTCCCACACTACACTTTTCTCACTTCCATCCTCACCTTGCCCTTCAGGTCTGGTACCTGCTGAGGTGTTCTGGCACCAGCTTGGGGTCCACCCCACTGTGCCTCTGATCCCAGGAGAATGTGGTGCAAAGACTCTCCCCATTGGCCCAGCCCCAGGTCACTGTGTTTTCCACAGCTCATGTGGCCTTTCAGGTGGGACTCAAAGGGTGACACACACAAGAAAAGATACAGACTTGCTTCCAGCAGTCTAGTTGGAAGAGGATATTAACATAAAGTAATCTGTGATAAGTGCCCCAGAATTCTGCAGATAGAAAATACAGTTGGTTAGTGTGGTTAATATTTAGGAGACTTGTATTGTAATTTTAATTGTAATCCCTTCCCCTTGTCTCCTCACCTATAATAAGGGCTGACAGGGATGGATGAGATCCAATCTTTTATTCAAAGTGTGGTCCCCGGACTAATGGCAGCATTGGTATGACTTGAGAGATTGTTAGAAATGCATTTTCATCTTGTCCCAGACCTAATGAATCAGAGATCTGTACCTTAAGATTCTCAGGAGATTTATAGGACATCACAGTTTGAAAAGTATTGGGAGGCATGATCTTTAAATGCCTTTTCAGTTCTAAGCTTCTACAATCTGTAGAAGCTGTGTCACTTCACAATCTGTGTCATTTCTTTTGACCCTATTAGGAGGGAGGCTGCTGGGAAATCCCTGGGAGGATGCTGACTGGCTGGGCCCGAAGACAGCCTCAGGGTGCCTCAGCAAGCAGGCTCCAGGGACAGGCATCTAGGCAGGGTAGGCAGCTACCAGCTACCAGTCAGCATGATCCTCCGGGAGATTCGTGCTGCCCTCCTGACAGTGGAACAGCTCAAGTTGTCCTGATGGAACATGACCCAAGATGGAAGCCAGGGGCAGTGCCCACATAAGGTGAGCTCTGCCTGTTTATGCAGCTTCCCTTAGAGAACTGGCTTCCCATCGCTGAGCAGGCTTAGCTGCTCTGCTTGCCTTTTGGGCTGCTGAATACAGAGAGTGAAGGGAGAGAAGGGAATTTGCAAGGAACATTTATGGCAACTTCTAAGGCTGTAGACACAGTAGTGGGGGAGGGTTAGTGTGTGCCAAAATCTCTCCCTGTAAATACAAAGAACATTTCAGATATCAAATCCCTTTGGTTTCTTTGGGATGATCACTTGCACAATAGAAGGACATGGAACACGAGTTATGCAGTAGGAACCAGCATTGTAGGTTCTAGCCTGGACTTTCCTTTTTTTTTTTTTTAAGATTTTACTTATTTAGAGGGGGGCAAGATGGCAGAGAAGTAGGAGATCCTGTTTCAACCTGTCCCCTAAAGTGAGCTGGATATCTACCAGAACACGCTGAACACCCATGAAATCAGCCTGAGGAGCAAGATTTTTCACTTCTGGATCTCTGCGAGGTAAAGCAGACTGGGAACCCTCAAACCGATATCCGAGGATAAACAAAAGGGGGAGGGAGCCACCAGAAGCAATCCAAGGACAGTAATACCCCAAAGGTAAGTGCCCAGTGGTTGGGGACCAGCATTAACTTAGAGTCCAGTTAAAAACACTTAAAGAAAGCAAAAGGTACTGAGGAGCAAGGGGTGGAAGGGGTGGGCATGGGCACGGGCCTGGGCCCATGTTCCCAAGAAGGACACCACTCGCCTCAAAGAGAGACTGGTAGGGGGTCCAGTCTGTCGTTCAGGAACCTGCAGCTTTCCGCTCCTTGCACCATTTTGTGGGTGAGGTGCACTCCTGCAAGTACCTACTGTGGTCCAGGAGCCTGCAGCTTTTCTCTGTGTACAGCACTCTCTGGATTGTACACCCCCGACCCCAAGACATTCACGGCCTGTGGCAGGGTCTGGGCGTTCCCAGCCAGCCCCGGAGAGAACGTAGGCGAGTGGCCTAATCTCGATCAGAAATCTGAGCACATTCTGCACAGGCCTGGAGCCTGGAGAGCACTCTCAGAGCCACTGAATGGTGGCTTGGGGAGTAAACCACCTGTGACAAGCTGCGGTGTGAGCAGAATTTTGTGTGTGTGTGTGGGGGTGTTCTGGAACACCCAGAGGGGAGCAGACTGAGGCTTCTCTGTGACATGGAGGTCTGGATACAAACAGGCAGATTCCTTGCTTGGACTCCAAAAAGGTGAAAAAGCTACAAAAGGCCAAAAACCTTCAGAGAGTAAAAGACTGAGAAACCAATTTGTACAGAGCGCAGCCCCTTCATAAGGGGGCATGGTGACACAACCCAAGCAAGATTGACTAGAAAACATTTGGCAGGCCCCTCCCCCAGAAGACAAGTCAAAAACAAAAGGACAATAACCACAGGGTCCCCATAAAATTTTAAATGCCCAACATCAGGGAAAATCAATATATTAAGCTCCTGATTAATACCCTCAAACCTATATATTTCATAGATACAAGTTTTTTTCCTTTCTTATTTTCTATTTTTCATTCACTCATTTTCACATTTCTTGTTTTTTAAATTTTTTTAAATTACTTAACATTAAAACTAGAGGCTTAATATAGCAATAAACCCAGGAAGACCTGGAATAACCTTCCTCGCCCGTGAGGTGTTATAACCACCCTCCTATCTTATCCTTCTGTCAGTGTTTCTATGTATTTGCTTCTGTCTGGTATTTTATAAATCTTGTTCTTGGGGTTCATTCTGACTAGGTTCTTTTATTTCTTGTCATTTAGTTTTGTCGGTCTGTTTGTTCATGTTTGTTTACATACCTTATAAATTTTATTTTAGGGGTCCACTCTGACTGGTATTTCTTTTTTTCTCTTTCTCTGTCTCTCTTTTTTTATCCTTATTCCTTCTTTTTTGGTGGTGAATCCCAATTGCTCCAAAACCTTCCAAGATGCACCCTGCCTGGATCATGGGCAACATATCCAGCTATACATCCTCTCATCCACTTCTCATCAAAATGACTAGCAGGAGGAACACCCAACAGAGGAAAAACCCGGAGACGGCACTCTCTCCCTCAGAGCTATAGGACATGGACATAAACAGTATGTCAGAAAGGGAATTCAGTGACAAATATTCAGGCAATGGCTAGGATGGAGAAAATCATTAATGAAAACATAGAATCACTAAGGGCAGAAATGAGAACCAGTATGGCAGATGTTAAAAATGCTGTCAGTGACTTCTTGTCGCTTGCTGTGCTGGCCGCGCGCTCCCCTGCCCCCTCCGCAGCCATGCCTCGCAAAATCGAGGAAATCAAGGACTTTCTGCTCACAGCCAGGCAAAAGGACGCCAAATCGGTCAAGATCAAGAAAAATAAGGATAATGTGAAGTTTAAAGTTCGGTGCAGCAGATACCTTTACACCTTGGTCATCACGGACAAGGAGAAGGCAGAGAAACTGAAGCAGTCCCTGCCCCCAGGTTTGGCAGTGAAGGAGCTGAAGTGAACCTGGCCCACTGATTTGAACCATATTAAAGTTTTA
>CM053609.1:21543488-21579874 GCA_028646535.1 Procyon lotor | reverse complement strand
CTGTCCCCTGCCCTCCTCTCAACTCCCTTTGGCTTCTGCGCCAGCACTGCCCGATGGGGCCTGGCCAAGTGCTGGGCCCTAACCCTAATCCTAGGTGGACATTTCCGGCTTCCATCCGAGGAAGTCTGCCTCCCAAGCTCTGCCGCCTGGGGATCATCCCAGATCCCCGCTTCAAGACTCCGCCCAGGGAGCAGCACGAAATCCTGCCCTGTCCGTGGGCGCCAATCGCTCAGGGCTGGAGAAACGTGCATGCCAGCACGAGGCCACCCCATCCTTGGCGCCCACATGGGCCTAAATTCGGAGGCGGACCCTCAGCCTGGCACGCGCCCCGCACTCAACCCACCGTGGAGTAGGCATCAGCACTGCCAGATCAGGCCTGCCGCAGCCCTGGGCCCTAACCTTAACCTTAGGGAAGGTCGTCTGGCTGTCCTGCGAGGAAGCTCGGCACACCATCTCTTCACACAAGAGACCCCTGTGGCCCTCGACGAGACTGCCCATGACCCTGCAGGAAACGGTGCCTGTGTAGCCGTTGCCGAACTCTCCTGTCTGGACAAACCTGCGTGCCACCAGATGGACCCCTGGGCCATGGGAGTCCCACTTGGGCCTAGGTCCAGAGGCTGACAGCCTGGCCCCTGTCCTCAACTCAACTCCCTTTGGCTTATGCGCCAGCACTGCCCGATGGGGCCTGTCCAAGTCCTGGGCCCTAACCCTACCCCTAGGTGGGCAATTCCGGCTTCCATCTGAGAAACCCTGGCTCTGAAGCCCAGCTGCCTGGCGACTCACGGGCTCCACTACAGGACTCCTCCAGTGGAGCAGCAGGAAATCGTTCCCTTTCTGTATGGGCCAAACGCTCAGAGCTGGAGAAACGTGCACGCCAGCACGAGGTCACACCAGCGTTTGGCGCCCCCATGGGTCTACATTCCACAGCGGACTCTTAGCCTGGCCCATGCCCTCAACTCAAGCTCCCGTGGGGTATGCATCAGCACTTCCAGACCAGGCCTGCCGCGGCCCTTAACCTTTGTTGAGGCCTGTCCTCCGAGGAAGAACGGAACACCATCTATTTAAACGAGAGACCCCTAAGCCCTGCTACAAAGCTCTACCCATGACCCTGCAGGAAATGGTGTTAGCAAAGACATGTTTTACCCTGTCTTTTTTCTCACAGTTAAGTGTAGGGTTTTTTGGAAGATATTTTGCACGCCCTTTCAAAATATATCTATCTTAACAGAAGAGTTTAGTTTACAAAGCTTCTTTTCACAAAGTTGTTCCTCAGAAAGATACCATAGAACTTACTTCTTTCTTCCAGAATTGGCTTGAATCTTGCTTCGATCCCTAGCAGAAGAGAGAGTAGTTGAGAAACTTTGCTTCTGCAACCTTGCTTTCAGAAGAGTGTGACCCTATCCTTACATCATCAGTTCACAGGCAAATCCTCCTCCACGTTACAATATGTGTACCAGTATTGTTCTGTCTCACAGTTAGGAGTATCTTGTTTTTCCTCTGCTTTCAGACTAAGCATTGAAGATTCTTCTAGTATCAGAAAACAAGAGAGAGAAAGTAGCATCACAACTGTCTTACCCAGCGCCTCTCTCAGGTCTATTTCTGATTGATTCAGTCCTTAACTGTTCAGGATGCTTTGTTCATGATCCAAAGTTCTAGTGTTATGTCTTGACAAATATTTTTCTCAGACTTAAGTGTAGAGTTCTTCAGCGACCTAGTTGCATCCATATGAAAGCTATTCTAACTTCCTGACACCAGAGATGAGGAGAAGAAAGCCCTCTGCCTAGAGCTCTTTTGCTGAGTAAAGAATATTGTCTTTTCCTCTGGGTTTTCAGCATTTGACTTGATATCTTTTTGAAACAGCAAAAATGGTAAGTGTGGGGTTTGTTATTTGGCTAAATGAAATCATCTCCTTGCAAGGAAATCCTTACAGAACAGCTCAGCTGATCGTTTCCTTTGACGCATACATTTCTTTCCCTGTAAGAGGTAGACTTTTCCGCTATCTAAAAAGCAGAGCAGGGAAAAAGCTTTCAACTGCATCAAATAGTCTCATGGTGGAATCACTCTACACAACGTGTTTGCCTAGGACAAGAGGACGGCACATTCCTTACGTGTTAAGGCACTTGATTCTTCAGAAATCATTGTGTTACTTATACATGACATGTTTTCAGCATTAGATGGGGAATTTCACCAGAGTATAGCTAACGTTCCCTTGAATTTCCTTCTATGAGACTGTCTGGTTTTTATTTGAGAGGAAACTCTGAAAAAAACTGAGGCCAGGATAGTGCAATTTTTCTTTGTTTTCTTCCACACTTGATATTAAAGCTGCATCGATTTGCAGCTGAAGACACTGCATCTATGACAGCCTATCTTCATTTGTCTTTATTTTTTCATTTTGAAAGAATTTATTTCACCGAGAGACACCAAAAGTAGGCAGAGAGGCAGGGAGAGTAAGAGGAAGAAAATGCCCCTTGTAGAGCAGAGAGCCCAAAGCAATGTTTGATCACAGTTCCATGATATCAGGACTTGTGCCAAAGGCAGAGGCCCAACTCTCTTAGAGACACAGATATCCTACTTATTTCTTTTGGTGGAAACTATGGCACACTCTTTAGGATCTCTCACTGCAAACTTTTAAAATATATCCTTTTCGTGTACTAACCTGATAACTGTTATTTGCATTACCCAGACTTCTCCCAGTTACAGTGGCATGAAAGAAAATATTTGCAAAAAGAAGGACTTTACACTAATTGTGTCTCAATTCCAGAGTTAGAGCATATTCTTTAGGTTGCACACCTACATTTGAAAATGCATTTTACAGGCAAGAAAATGTAGGCTGAAAGCGTCTCTATTGAGACGGTGCATTAAGAGCCTTAAGGGAAGGAAGTTACACCACTTTGTTTCACCATGATATGCCCTTGGAATTGTCATTTTCCGACACAATTACTTGAAAATGCATCTTGCTTCATGGAAGATGTAAGCGGAGTGACTAACTCATTAGAGTGTAGTTGCTTTAGATTTCAGTGTATGTCCCTTTCCTTAGGATTCAAAACATCCACTTCAAGACAATTCATCATGAAACATGCTGTTATATCAAATCCTGCTTGACACTGCCTTTTTCCAAATATTAAAATAAAAGCTCTCTGTAGATTAAAGACTGTCTCTATTCTTACACCAGAACATAGCTGTGAGAAGTCTGCCCCAAAAAGCTGCTCTCTCCCTCAAATTCTTTTAAAACTGTTTCAATACTGAGAAGAGAAAGTAATTGAAAACTAACTCTAAAGAGTTGTTATTAAAGGAAAATGAGAGTTACTTTTTTGGCTTCACGTTAGCCATTTGCAAATGCATCTTTATCCTACCACGTACTGGATGTTAATCCCTTTTGACATGGATCTCCTTCTTCCACTTAAGTCTATAGCATATGCCCTCTGTGCTTATGCATAACAAGAAAGATGATTCCAACTGCTAGTCAGTTGAGGGAAGCACTCTACACAATTTCTTTCACCAGCACAGGAAAAAAGAACTTTCCTTACATAGAACCCGTATAATTTATGATTTTTCATTCTTCACGAACCACGGTGTTATATCAAAGTCTTGGTTGTCAATTTTATCTTCTCAAAGTGAAGAGTGGGACCCTCAGGAGTCTTGCTCTTGCAATTCTTTCTTTCCTGACAATGAAGTTTTGTTAACAGCAACCTTCTGCCTATAGCTGTTCTGCTTATGAAAAGATATTCCCCTTCTCCTCTGCTTTCTTCAACATTTGCCTTGAAAAGTGCTTTGATCCTTATGAAAATACCAAAGTGTGACTCATTCTTTGCTCTCCTCACATCATAGAGTTGCAGAAGTTTCCTTATCAAGCAAAATCTTAGTTCACAGTCACCTTGTACGTATGTCACTCTCTTGTTTAATGGTATAACCAATTAAATTTCAAGTGTAGAAGGAAGACACTTCCAAGTGTATGTTACAAGATATTTACCGAGGGAAGAAGTCTACATTACTTGTTTTCCCAGCACAACCCTGGGACACATTCCTTACAGATTCATAACTTACACTTACAGATGTTTCATTCCTCAGAATCCATGGTGTTAGCCTTGCGTTTTGTTGTTGTTGTTCTTAATGATCAGTTAGGGGCTCCCAGTAACTACCGCTCGTACAACTGAAACACTTCTATGCATTTAATCCCGAAGGTATGTTGAGGGAAGGTTTCCACACAGAGCTGTTATCCGAGTCAAAGTTATCATGCTTTTCCACAACTTTCTTCCACAGTTAGAGTTTAAGCTGCATCGACATTTACCAGAAGGGACTACATACCAAAGAGCATATCTACCTCCTTGCTTTTAAGGGAAACGTGTGGCATATTCATCACAGAAAAAAAATCCGTGAACCAGAATACTTTTCCTCTATAAAGGTCTTAATATGTTAGTCGCAATGGAAACAGTTGTTCTCTCACAATTAATAGTATCATGTCCTCCTTCAGCTTTCAAAAATAGCAAGGAGACTTCAGTGATATGAAACAAGTTGTCAGTTGAAAGAAGTACAGTATGCAACTTGTTTCTCCATGCATAGGGCACATTCCTTATACTCTCACTGCTATACTGAAAAATGTTACAAGCTTCAGGGAAGATGTTAATGGAAGGAGGATTCACCCACACAGTTGTTTCTTAAGATTCAGTATACATTCTTTCCTTAGCATCAACACATTCCTTTCCAGGTGCTTCATTCTTCATGAACCACGAAGAAAAGAATGTTGGAAAATAACTTCTCAAAAGTAAGGGTAACCTTCTCTAGAGGTTATCTCACAGTATCTTTTAAAGCCCTTTTATCTTCTTGACATCGAAGATTAGTTGACAAAGCCCCTGGGACAGATCTGTTCTTCCCATTATAGTATATTACACTCTTCCTGCTTTCATCCACACATGGCTTGCAAACTGCTTTGATCGTTAGCAGAAGAGACAGTAGCTGAAGAAAGGCATCTTCACTATCCTTTAGAAGATGGGTGTGACTTCTTGGTATCAGCAAGGAAATCTTTCTATTTCGAAAATGAATTAACTGGTAATAACTTTTGACACAGATTTCACTGTCCTAGTGAAAGGTATAGTGTTTTACCTCCATACTCAAGAGCAACACAGAAGATGTTCTGAACTTTATGAAAGAAGATGTCTCCAAAAGAAATCTTTCTACTTTGTCACATCAACAGAAGCCACGAGTAAATAATTATACACTCAACCCATGCACGTCAAGACCCTTTACTCTTCAGAAAACACTGTGTAAGTTCAAGCTGTTTTGACAGGACCCACGATTGCCCACCTCACAAATTCGAAATCCCTTCTATCTGAACTGTCAGTTGAGCGAAACCTTCTTCACAGAGCAGTTCCACTGAATCAAGGATATCAACGTTTTGCTCTGTTTTCCTCTCTACGTTTGTTTATAAAGCTGCTTCAATCTTTAGTAGAAAAGACAGCATTCTGAATAAGAAGTCTGAGCAATATTGTTTTTAGAAGCAAGTGTGAGACATATGCTATAAGCTTCAACACAAATACTTGCACAGTCATCGTTTACCAGTAACTTCCTGTTAGAGGGTAATTTCATTCTTACAGACTCATTTCTCCCAGTTAACTCACCCTTGTTTTCCTTCTGCTTTCTTTGTGTAACATGGAAGAATCTTCCAACTGCATGTTAGCTGAAAGAATAATTATACACAACTTTTTTCTCTAGCCCAAGCGTAAGAGACATTCCTTATACTTGCAGTTACATTGAAAATGCACCAAACTTATAAGCAGATGTTAGCAAAAGCAGCGAAAACTTGTTTTGTGTTTAAATCTTTATCATACAATTCTTTACATAGGTTTCAATACCTACACATCTAGATGCTACAGTCAACATGAACCACGGTGATGCTTTTAAATTTTACTTGGCAATACTTCTCGATCAGATTTTTCACATCTTTGCTCTCCATAAGCTATCACACGTCCATTTGAAAGGTAAATTTCTGACAAAAAAACCTTAAGTGTCAGATGTCCACAGTACACACCTGATCCGAGGAAAGGATATTGTGCTTTCTTTCTGCTCTAGTCAACACTTGGTTTTAAAATTCATTCAATCCAAAACTGAAGAGTCCATCTTCTAAAGACTACATCTTTACACCTTAGGTATTTGAAGGAAATGTGAGGCTCATTCTTTGGTGTCCCCACATCACACAATTAAAATCATCTTTATCCAGCAACGTGTTTGCTGGAAGTCTCTTTTGAAAAGTCGTCTCTCCCCCAGTTACGGGGTGAAATTTTGCTTCCATTTCATGCATAGCCTGAAAGACTCTTTGCATGTCAGCTGAAAGAAGCTGTTTGCAATACTTGTCTCTTCAAGCAAGGTCTAGAGCACATTCTTCATGGGTTCAAAACATATAAGTCTTGATGCTTCATTCTTCAGGAACCAAGTTCTTGGCGCAGAATCATGATGGACACTGACTTATTTTCAGTCTTAAGTAAAGCTCTCTAGAGGCCGACTCGCATACCCTTGAAAGTCCTCCCATTTCGCGACATCTGACATTACATAAGTGAAACTTTCCCGATCTGGCTGATTAAAAGTTATCACTTTTTTTCCCCAAGAGCTTTCTTCTGCGCTTGTCTTGAAAAATGCCTTGATCTTTGCAGAATAGACAGTAATGGAAGGACAACGTCCTGACAGTATTGGCTTACAGGGAAATGTGTGGTTGGTTTACTGCTTCTGCACATCTAACATGTGTAGAAAGATGTAGGTAATAAAGTTCCTCTCTAGAGTCGTTGCTTAAGAGTTCTGATTAGGGTGCTTGTGTGGCTCAGCGTGTTAAGTCTTTGCCTTTGGCTCAAGTCATTATCTCAGGGTCTTGCGTTTGAACCCCACATCATTTTGTCTGCACAGAAGAGAGCCTGCTTCGGGGCGCCTGGGTGGCTCAGTCGTTAAGCGTCTGCCTTCGGCTCAGGTCATGATCCCAGGGTCCTGGGATCGAGCCCCGCATCGGGCTCTCTGTTCAGCAGGGAGCCTGCTTCTCCCGCTCCCATTCCCTCTGCTTGTGTTCCCTCTCTCACTGTGTTTCTCACTGTCAAATAAATAAAATCTTTAAAAAAAAAAAAAAGTAGAGAGCCTGCTTCACCCCGCCTGCCTCTCTGACTACACATAATTTCTATTTGTGTTGAATAAACAAAATTTTTAAAAAGATGTTTAAAATCCTCTCCAGAAGATTTAACAACATTTCAAAAAACTTCATTCCTCATGAACCATGGTGCTCCCTACAAGTCGTATATGATTGACTTTTTTCTTAGACTTATAAGGAAGGTTTTTCTGGATACTACCTCACATGCACCAGAAAGAACGTTTTTTGGGGAAGCCGTTTTTTCCCTGATAATAAAGGTTAGTTGACAGAAGCCCTCCATGAAAGTCTTTTCTGAATCAAAGTCATATGTTCCTTCTGCTTCCTTCCACTGTCAGCTTCAGATCTGCTGTCTTGTTTGACAGCACCTTTACTGCTGGTATTAGAGGAAAGAGAGTGGCACTTCATTAGATTTTCTCACATCGAAAATTTACATGCACATAGTACTCCATGGACCACGTGTTTGCCGCTAGCAGCGTAAGATACAGAATTATCTCTCCCATTTAAGAGTATCTCTTTATACTTCTGCTTTCCTTGTAACACAGAAAACACTCTCAACTCCATAAAAATGTTTTAGCAGAGAGAACCAACCCATGCAATTTTAATAAAAAACCTATGGTCATTTCCTCATGGACTAAACATTCACCCTTCAGGACACTTCAGGCTTCATGAACTCATATTCTAAAGCGATATAATACTAGATTTTGCTTATTTTCATTGTTATGATTACGGGTTCCTGTCACTCTGAGATGATACAACTGACAACCATGACTTTGATATAACATGGTGGTACATGAAGAATGACTTGTCTTTAATTTTATAGGTGCCACACAAGGAACGTACTGAATGCCTGTGCTGGAGAAATTGTGTAGATGCATCCCTCAGTGGAAATGAAGAGGTAAGCCTCTTCCTTTTTATGCATGATCACCAAAGGATTATGGTTAAGGGGACGAGAGACTCCCTGCCAAAAGTGATTGACAACTAATATGTTGTGAGATAAAGATGGATACATTTGAAAATGTGTGATGTGAGAAAGTCAAAGAAATTACCTTACACTTCCCTCTAAAAGCAATTTTGTAGATAGATACTCTTTCAATTACCCTCTCTTCTGCTCAGTATTGAAGCAGCTTTAAAACAATGTGGGGAAAAGAGCAGCTCTGTGGAGCATGCTTCTCACACTTAAGTCCTGGTGTCAGGCCTAGAGAGTGTCTTTAAATACATACAAGTTGGTCTACGGAGATTCTTATTTAAATAATCTTTGCTATTAGTTGGTGCCAAGTACTGTTTTTAACCAACATCATGTTACATGGTGAAGTGTCTTGAAGGGTAGGTCCTATAGAAAATTCCAAACACTGAAATCACAAGCAACTAACTTGTAGTGAGTTACACTTTCTGCTAACATCATCCTAGAGGCTAGATGATTTTTTTTCTCCAGCTCAGGCTTAGGATACATACATTCCTTATAGACTTATCATGCCTCACTAACCACGGTGTTAGTTAGTGTCCTGATATTGGCTTGTTTCTGTGTATGAAGTGTAGGCTGGCTCTCATACACGTTAATGACCTTCTATCAATGACCCCAGATCTTAGTAAGGGAACCCCTTTAATTGGTGGAGCTGTTCCACCAATTAAAGATTATCACACATGCTAAAATTTGCTTTCTTCCACATGTGGTTTTTGTTTTTTTAATGCCAAAAGATGTTCACTTTATTTTTTTAATAATACAAAATTAATTATTCATCACCACACCCACTCCATCATACAACACTTGGATTTAACGCTTCTTTAATCCTTAACAAAAAAGAGTTTGAAAGACAGGATCTCTAGAGCAGTTTTTAGAAGAAAACCAGTAGATCTCTCATTAGTTTCCTTCACATAAATCAACTCCAATCTTATTTATCCTGTAACTATTCCTTTGCTTATAGAAGCATTTGAAAAAGACACTTCTTTCTCACTTAACATTAGTGTTACTAGGCTTTAACACATGGCATGGAAGGTTCTTCCAGCTGCATTAAAAAAGAAGTTTGCTAAGAGAAACATTCTACAAAACTCCAGTGCTGGCCTAGAGCACAGTGCATGTTTTCCCACTTACTTTTGAAAATGAATGTAAGCTCAAGAAAGAATATGTATGTTCAAATAGTCCCTTTATGGAGCTGTATCTTAAGAATTGTGTGTAAAGTCCTCTCCTGAAAATTTTGGACATACCACTCAAGAAATTTCATTCCTTATGAAATAAAATGCTTCCTGCAGTTCCTATATGACAAAGAATTGTGCGTAAAGTCCTCTCCTGAAAAGTTTGGATGTACACCTCAGGAAATTTCATTCCTTTTGAAACAAAATGCTTCCTGCAATTCCTACATGACATGACTTTTTTTGGAGTACTGAGGAAGGCTTTCTTGAGCATACTTCAAAGACCTGCTATTTTCTGACACCTTTCCTAAGGAGAGGGAATTATCTAAGTAAGTAATTATCCAAAGTAAGGATATCCCACGCCTCTCTGTTTTCATCAGCACTGGGCTTGAAATCTGCTTTCATACTTAGTAGATGACACTAGAATGTGGCTTGTTCTTCAGCTCCCTCACATCATACACGTACAAATTTTTCTTACCAACCTTATCAAAATCTTATTCTTAGCTAGTTAGTCACCAGTGACACATGTCACATTTCCTGTTAGAGTTATAGAATTTTCCTTTCGGTTTAAAATTAAAGGGTTGTGTCCAAAGAAATTCTCACTGTGGGAGGAAGATGTTGCTAAGGGAAACACTCTACACCAATGTTTTCACCAGCAATATTTAGGGGAACTTTCTTAGGAATTCTACATGTACATTTCAAGTTGCCTCAATCTTGAGACATTACGAGTGTTAGCCTGTAGTTGTTTTGACAGTGACTTGTTTCTCTTTGTTAAGAGAATGCCTTTCTATGTGTCTGAACTCTGACATGGGATGAATGATAGTCTCTGCACAGATCTATTCCCCCAGTCAAGGATAGTGGGGTTTTCTTTGCTTTTTCCCACAGATAGTATTAAAGATTTGTCAATCATACTGTGAGATGGCATACTAAAGAGATCCTCCCTACAAAGTAGTTTTTAAGGAAAAGTGTGTGGCATTTTCCTGTCTTCCTCACTTGAAACCCTTGCAAAAGCCTCCTTTTCCTTTAATGACATATTGGCTAGCTAGTCCTATTCAAGACATATTTCGTTTTTCCAGTTAATGTAATGGTGTTCTCGTTTGGTTTTAAATGTACAAAGCACTACTCCTTAAAGGGTAAGAAACAGGATGTTTCTTGAGAAAATAATTTTACACAGCAGGTTTGTCGGTCCAAAGACTTGTGTACATTTCTTATGCGTCTCCTGATATTTGAAATTTTTTTCGAGCTTCAAAAGATTTTTTCGAGCTTGGGAGGATGTAAACAGTAAATTTCTTTACTGACTTGTGATTTTTCTGAGGAAATTCCTTTACTGAGGATTCAACAGAAACAATTCTAGATTCTTCGTTCTTTAGGAACCACGGTGTTAAATTGTCCTTGTTCAGGACTTTTTCTCAGAGTTAAAGGAGTCTCCAGAGATTAACTCGCATTCACTTGAAAGCCTTTATACTTCACAGAGGTAAGTTGAAGGAAACCCTCTCTGAAGGGTTTTTCCTTGGAGAGAATGTCGAATTACTTTCTCTGGGCCTTTTAAACTTTTTTGAAAGCCACTTTATTCCTTAGCAACGGAGCTGGTAATCAAAAGACAGCATCTGTCTATTCACCATTCCTCAAATCGTTCACTTTCAAATGCATCCTTCTTTACCTAGGAACATATTAGTCAGTACTACTATTGAAGAACATTCTGCCACTTAAAATTTTAGTATTTACTTACTGGTTTCTCACATAGCTTGGAAAAAGCAGTGTACCCTAACGGTTTCACATAACAGACCTAGAGATCATTCTGTAATCTTTTACAGTGATACTGAAAATAATTCTTGCTTCATGGAAGATGATAATGGAAAGATAATGTGCAATTGCTCTGTAGTGCAGGTGTTTGAGAGCCAGCTGTACAGCCCATTCCATGGGCTTCAACACACACATCATGACATTGCCTTCATCCTTAACCATGGTGTAGCTCCAAATTGAGCATAACACCAAATTTTTGCAAAGATTTTTTTAAAATATAAAGCTTGCTGGAAGCTAACACAAATGCAAATTACTTGAGCTCACACCCAATATTTTGCCATTCCTTGGACAAAATGAAGAGGCCGACTCAGCCGAGCCGATGCCCAAATCAGGGCCCCTGAAAGTAACCTTCAGTAGATAAAGATGGGGTCTGCCAGATCTGGATGTACAAATACAAGCCCTAGATTGGGTTTTTAGTGTTCTATTCCACAGCGACTTGGCACACAGACCTTACAGATAGAGGAAAAACTTCATAATACAAGAGAACTCTTCCACCCACCCAGAAGACCACCGTACAGTTTGGAGCACCACAAAAGATAGAGAGCAGGCATAATCTGTATGCTAAGACCACACCCACGTTCAGTGGAGCCCAGGACAAATACCAAGAATCTTACCTAAAATTTGACTCATACCCTCAACTCAGCATGCCTAGTATCTTAACTCATCGCTGCCAACTCGGCCTTATCTGGCAACAATAAGCCTAGGTTTCATTTTCCACCTTCTTTCCCAAGAAGCCTGGCCCTCCAAGGCCTACAGTTGTGGTATCACCATGCTATACTAGAGGCTTATGCATAGGAAGCAGAAGGAAACCTCAGGTTTGGCACTCGGGAAAGGTTTCATTGTGCTCAGGAAATCTGCATGATGACCTAAGACCAGATCCCCCTAAGTTGAAGAACCCCTTTGGACAAATTCACCATGTTCCCTGCTTTCAAATCAACCACCTGGGAGCCAACATTTCTGTATTTTGATCTGGAAAACACAAGTTAGTGTTAGGATTAAGACACAAGGCCAGGGCAAGCACAAACTGGCAGCTTTGAGGCAGACTTGATGGTGGCAGAGTAGAAGTTGGGGCCAAGTATAAGCGTTAGCTTCTGGGTTTGGGGAAGGGCAAGCCTCCGGATTGGGGTTGCATACAAAGGGGATGTGGGAGTCTCGGGCCCTTTGGCATTGATGCATTCAGAACAAGAATTTTCTTCCCGGAGGGCAGCCATTGTCCAACAGCAGGGCTCTGGGGTCCCCAGGCTGCAGGGATTGTGGGGTCCAGACCTCTGTGGATTAATCCTGAGAAAAACCCAAACTAGTGTTAGGGTTAAGAAACAAGACAAGGGCAGGCCCAATCTGACGGCTTCAAAGAGGGCTCCAGTCTGAGTTGAGGCGGGGGCCAGGCAGAGTGAAGGATTATTGTTTTGAGTTCACAAGGGCACTCAAAGGCTAACCTGTCCTCTTGGGGGTCAGGCTGGTTTCTCCTGCAATGAAGATTCGGTGCAGTTAGGGATATCAGACTTTCCTGCAAGATAGTGTATGGAGTCCAGTCGCGGGGCACCAGAGTCCCTTGGCACAGAGCTTAGGGGCTAGGCTTGTGGGGATAGAAGCTGGAAAATCCAACTCAGATTTAGGGTTAGGACCTAGGAACACAGCAGGCCTGATCTGACAGTACTGAGGTAAATGCACCAGGAGGTTGACTTGACGTGAAGGGCTGCCGAGGCTAGGGTGACCTCCTCTTGTTATGCACGTTTCTCCTGCCCTGAAGGTTTGGCAATGAGTGTAAATGCATTATTTCGGCAGATCCATGATCTCAGTATTGTTCCAGAGATTAGGGGTACTTAGGAGGCAAGGCTTGGCCAACAAGCCGCTCCATAAAGAAGTTGGAAAAGCCAACTTGGTATCGGTTTATGGCTCAGGACCACAGCAGTCCCTTTCTGGCGATACCTAGGCTTTCAGGACAAGGGGTTGAGTTGAAGGCAGAGGTTCACTTCACAAGGCCTGATGACACCCTACAAGCCCCATCAATTAAGCTCTGAGAAATCAGACAACTTGGAAAGCAACTTTTCCCATACATCTTGTTCATGGAGGAAATCTATTTTCTCTTTCTTTGTAAACTCAGTGGAAAGTGACAGGGCCTCCCATAAGGAAAAGAAGGAACAATGAAGTGAGGAATGCTTTTAATCCCAATACCGCACCTGAAGCTACAGACAGGTTCTGAAGGTTTGAAGACAAAAGCTCTACTCTCTGAACCCAGAGTTATGGGGCTCTTTTCAGGGCAACATGCCACTGTTTCTTGCTTCTTATAGCTAGTTGGCTTTTCAAATAGCTGAGTGCACTTCGAAAAGGAAACCACAAATAAGAAGGAATTGGCAAAGGTTAGGAAGCACAATGCTTCATCATCTTGCTGGAGGAAACAAAAGGTTCGGGTGTTTGGGAAGGAAAGGGACTGTTGGCTAGTGCCAACAGAGAAGAGTAGAGAGAAGAGTAGAGAGAAGAGTAGTCAGCTGTGTGTGCTAGCGCAAAGGCAGTGTCGTCTAAGCTACAGCGAGGGGGTTAGGATTAGGGCTCAGGGCTCCATCAGGCTCGATCTTGCATTACTGAGGATTACACCAAAGGGCCTTGAGTTCAAGGCAGGGGAGTGGCTGAGTGTCAGCCTCTGGATTGAGGCACAGGTGGGCCTACAATGGCTGAGATAGACATCTGCTGGCATGTAGGTTAATCCTGCCATGAGGGTTTGACACCGACTTTAAAATCACAGTTTCCTGCGGGTTCATGGGCAGTCTTTAAAAAAAAAAAAGATTTTATTTATTTGACAGAGAGAAACACAGCAAGAGAGGGAACACAAGCTGAGGGAAAGGTAGCGGGAGAAGCAGGCTTCCTGCCAAGAAGGGAGCATGGTATGGGGCTCGATCCCAGGACCCTAGGATCATGACCTGAGCTGAAGGCATACGCGCAATGACTGAGCCACCCAGACCCCCCCATAGGCAGGGTCTTGTAGCGAGGCTTCAGGGTCTCTAGTCTTCAGAGATTGTTTGCCATGCTTCCTCGCAAAAAAGTCAGAGAACCTACCCTACGGTTAGGGTTGGGGCGTAGAGCCTCAGTAGGCCTCATGTGGCAGTGCTGATTCATAGGCTACTATGTTCTGGCTACGAAAGTATGGCACACTCAGGCTCTCTCACAGCAATATTTAAAAATATATCCTTTTCCTGTACTAACTTATTAACTCTTGGTTGCATTACAGAGACTTCTCCCAGTTACAGTGGAATGAAAAAAAATGAACAAAAAGGACTTTGCACAAATTGCTTCTCCATTCCAGGGCTAGAGCATATTCTTTATGCTAGCATATTACATTTGAAAGTGTAGCTAAAGTCAGACAAGAAAATGTAGGCTGAAAGCCTCTCTATTGAGATCTTGCATTAAGAGCCTTAAGGGAAGGAGGTTACACCACTTTGTTTCACCAGGAGAGGCCTTTGGGATAGTCATTTTCTGACACAATTATTTGAAAATGCATCTAGCTTCATGGAAGATGTAAGCAGAATGACTAACTTATAAGAGTGTAGTTGCTTTAGATTTCAGTGTATGGACCTTTCCTTGAGATTCAAAATATCTCCTTCAAGACATTTCATCATGAAACATGGTGTTATATCAAAATCCTGCTTGACACTGCCTTTTTCCAAATATTATTAAAATACAACCTCTCTGTGGATTAACCTTCATGCATTTAAAGCTATTCTCTATGATTACACAGAACATAGCTGTGATAAATCTGCCCCAAAAAGCTGTTCTTTCCCGCAAATTGTTTTAAAATTGTTTTGATACTGAGCAGAAGAGAAGGTAATTGTAAGACTGCTTCTCTATGTTACTAGAGGGAAGTGCAAGTTACTTTTTTGGCTTCCTCACGTTACCCATTTGCAAATGCATCCATCTTTATCTTACCACGTGTTAGATGTTAATCCCTTTTGACAAGGAGCTCCCTCTTCCACTTAATCTATACGATATTCCTTCTGTGCTTATGCATAGCACGAAAGATGATTCCAACTGCTTGTCAGCTTAGGGAAGCACTCCACACAATTTCTTTCACCAGCACAGGTTTAGAGTAGTTTCCTTACATAGAGCCCATAGAATTTAAGATACTTCATTCTTCATGAACCATGATTTTATATCTAAGTCATTTTTGTCAATTTTGTCTTCTCAGAGTGAAGAGTGGGACTCTCAGGCGGCTCTTGCAATTCTCTTTTCTTCCTTGACACTGAAGTTTTGTTGACAGCAACCTTCAGCCTAGAGCTGTTCTACTTATGAAAAGATACAACCCCTCTCCTCTGCTTTCTTCAACATTTGCCTTGAAAAGTGCTTTGGTCCTTAGCAGAGACCAAAACTCATATTTGCCTTCCTCACATCATAGAGTTGCAAAGGAAAGCTTCCTTAGCAAGCCATGTCTTAGCTCATAGTCATCTTGGACATGTCCTTCTCCTGTTTAAGGGTATAACCATATTCAAGTTCATGGGTAGAAGGAAGAAACTTCCAGCTACATGAAACAAGATATTTACTGAGGAAAGTGGTCTACATAACTTGTTTCCCCAGCACAACCCAGGGATACCTTCCTTATAGATTCAACACCTACACTTGAAGATGTTTCATTCTTCAAAAAAAATTTTAAATTTTAAAATTTTAAAAAGATTTAAGCTGCCTCATCCTTTATCATAAAGGACGGCATACCAAAGACAGCGTATCTACTACCTTGCTTTTAGAGGAAATTTTGTGGACTGAACCTTAGTGTTCCTCACAAAAAAAAAAAATCCAAGCACCAATATCCTTTACCTCTAAAAATGCATTAGCTTTTGACTCGCATTGGAAACAGGTGTCTCTCTCACAATTCACAGTATGGTGTCCTCCTTCGGCTTTCACACTTAGCAAGGAAGATTCTTTCAGTGACATGAAACAAGTTACCAGTTGAAAGAAGTACAATATTGTTTCTCCAGGCATAAGGCACATTCTTTATACTCTCACTGTTATACTGAAAAATGTTACAAGCCTCAGGGAAGATATTAATGGAAGGAGGATTTTCCTACACCATTGTTTCTTAAGATTCAGTATATATTCTTTCCTTAGCGTCAACACATTCCATTCCAGATGCTTCATTCTTCATGAACCACAAAGAAAGGAATGTTGGAAAATGACTTCTCAAAAGTAAGTGTAATGCTCTCTAGAGGTTATCTCGCAGTATCTTTCAAAGCCCTTCTCTCTTCTTGACGCTGGAGGTTAGTTGACAGAAACCCTCAGGACAGATCTGTTTTCCCATTATAGTATACAACACTCTCTCTGCTTTCGTCCACACATGGCTTGCAAACTGCTTTGATCTTTAGCAGAAGAGACAGTAGCTGAAGAAAGGCATCTTCACTATCCTTTAGAAGATGGTTGTGACTTCTTGGCTTCAACAAGGAAATCTTTCCATTTCGAAAATGAGTTAACTGGTAGTAACTTTTGACACACACTTCACTGTCCCTGTGAAGGGTATAGTGTTTTACTTCACTACTCAAGGGCTACACAGAAGACACTTCCAGCTGCATGAAACAAGATGTCTCCTAAAGAAATATTTCTAAATAACTTGTTTCACCAACAGAAGGCACGGGTAAAATAATTATACTCAAAATACACATCAAACCCTTCATTCTTCAGAAACCACAGTGTAAGCACAAAGCTGTTTTGACATGACCCACCGTTGCCCACATCACAACCACGAAATCTTTTATCTGACCTCAGTTGAGGGAAAACCTCTTCACAGAGTTGTTCCACTGAATCAAGGATATCACACTTTTGCTGTTTTCCTTCACAATTGTTTATAAAGCTGCTTCGATCTTTAGTAGAAAAGACCGCATTATGAAGGTGACGTCTCAGCACTATTTTTATAAGCAAGTGTGTGGCATGTTCCATAAGCTTCAACATATCAAATACTTGCAGTCATCCTTTGCCAGGAATTGCATGTTAATGGGTAATCTCATTCATCACAAACTCATTTCTCCCTCTTAACTCTTCCTTGTTTTCCTTCTGCTTTCTTGTGTAACATGGAAGAATCTTCCAGCTGCATGTTTGCTGAAAGAATAATTCTACACAAATTGTTTCTCGAACCCAGGCATAAGAGACATTCCTTATGCTTGCAGTTACACTAAAAATGCATCAAATTTAAGAGAAGATGTTAGCAAAAGGAGTGATTCCCTACAGTGTTTGTGTTTATGACTTTATTATACAATGCTTTCCTTAGTCTTCAACACCTACATGTCTCAATGCTTCATTTCACATGAACCATGGTGATGCTTTTAAATTTTGTTTGACACAACTTCTCGATCAGATTTTTCAAATGTTTGCTTTCCATAGGTTATCACACATCCATTTGAAATGCCCTCTAAATTTCGGACACAAAACCTTCTGTGTTAGATGACCACAGCACACACCTGATCTGAGGAAATGTTATTCTGCTTTCTCTGTGCTCTCATCAATACTTGGTTTTAAAATTCTTTCAATCCAAGGCTGAAGAGGCCATTTCTAAAGACTACATCTCTACAGTTTTGGTATTTGATGGAAATGTGAGATTCATTATTTGGTGTCCCCACATCACACAATTAAAATCATCCATCTTTATCCAGCAACATGTTAGCTGGTAGTCTCTTTTGAAAAGTCGTCTCTCTCCCAGTTATGGGCCTGAAGTATTGCTTCTATTTCGTGCATAGCCCGAAAAACGCTTTCATTGCATGTCAGCTGAAAGAAGCTGTTTACACTACTTATCTCTACATCCATGATCTAGAGCACGTTCTTCATGGATTCAAAAACATATAATTCTTGATGCTTCATTCTTCAGGAACCAAGGTCTTGGCGCAGAGTCGTGATGAACACAGACTCATTTTCAGTCTTAAGTAAGGCTCTCCAGAGGATGACTCGCATCCACTTAAAAGCCCTCCCATTTCCCAACATCGGATATTACATGAGCAAGCCCTTCTCGACCTGGCTGATTCTATAAAACATATTGCGTTTTCCCCAAGTGTTTTCTTCCACACTTGTCTTGAAAAATGCTTTGATCTTTGCAGAAGAGACAGTAATGGAAGGAAAACGTCCCGACAGTATTGGCTTACAAGGAAATGTGTGGTTGGTTTACTGCTTCTGCACATCTAACATTTGCAAATGATTCCTGCATTGAAAAATTATAAGCTGACAGATGCTTTTGACACAAACCTCTCTTTCAGTTAAACATATAGGGTTTTCCTTCATCTTTTACATAGAACATGGAAGACCCTTCCAGCTGAAAGAGAAAAGACACCAATGAGACCAGAATTGTACATGATTCTTTTCTCCAGCCCAGGCTTAGGATACATTCCTTATAGATTTAACATATACCTTTTGATACCTCTCATGTTTCACTAACTATGGTGTTAGATGTAGTCTTGATACTGAGTGGGTTCTCAATGTGAAGTGTGGGCTCTCAGTTAGCTAGCTGGATAAATGTGGAAGTCTTTCTATCAATCTGACCACAGACCTTAGATAAGGGATCAGTGTGTGCAGAGCTGTTCCACCGAGTAAAGAACATAGCACATGCCTTTTGTCTGCTTTCCTCCATACGTAGTTTTTGTTTTTTCCCCCAATACTCTTTTTTTTAAGTGTTACATGAGTAATTGTTCATGAAAAACACCCAGTGCTCCATGCAATAAATGCAATCCACACGTGCTTTTTAATGCTACATTTCTTGTGCAAAGACACTAGAAAGAGATCATCTCTACAATGTTTTTAGAAGAAAACTTGTGGGACATTCCTTAGGCTTCTTCATGTCAATCACTTGTAAACCTGGACTTTTCTTGACCAGATTGAATAATGGTTCTTAACTTCTTCTGCCTTCATTTATAACATGTAAGGATCTTTCAGCACCTGGAAACTAGGTGTCAGCAGAGAGCATTCTCCACTACTCCAGCTCTGGCCAAGGCACAGTCCATATAATTTCACACTTAACAAGATGTTGGTAATAGAGTTCCTCTCTAGAGTCGTTGCTTAAGAGTTCTGATTAGGGTGCCTGGTGGCTCAGTGTGTTAAGCCTTTGCCTTTGGCTCAAGTCAGTATCTCAATATCCTGGGATCGAGCCCCACATCATGCTCTCTGCTCAGCAGGGAGCCTGCTTTCCCCTTTCCTGTCTCACTGCTTACTTGTAAAGTCTATTTTTGTCAAATAAAAAATTAAAATTTTTTTTAAAGTTCTGTTTAAAAAATTCCTCTCCGGAAGATTTTACAACAATGCTTCATGAAATTTCATTCCTCATGAGCCATGGTGCTCCCTACAAGTGGTATCTGATTGATTTTTTTCCCTCAGAGTTATGAGGAAGGCTTTCTGGAGACTACCTCACATGCATAAGAAAACTTTTTTGGGGGAAGCAGTTTTTTCCTGATACCAAAGGTTATTTGACAGAAGGTCTCCATGCAGGGCTCTTCTGAGTAAAGTCATATCTAGTTCCCTCTGCTTCCTTCCATGGTTAGCTTCAAATCTGGGGCCATCCTTCACAGAAGTGACTATCATTGAAAGAGAGCACCTTTACTGCTCTGGTATTAGGGGAAAGAGAGTGGCACTTCCCTTATATTGCTTCACATCAAAAGTTTACAATCTCATAGTACTCCATGTGACCACGTGTTTGCCAGTAGTAGAAATCAACACAGAATTATCTCTCCCATTTGCGAGTATCTCTTTATACTTTTGCTTTCCTTGTAACACAGAAAACATTCAATTCCATGAAAAGGTATTAGCGGAGAGACCCAGCCCAAGTAATTTTAATAACACAAACCTAAGGTGCTTTACTCATGGACTAAACAGTCACACTTCAGGACATTTCAGGCTACATGAACCATTGTTCTAAGTCTATACTATGTATACTATATATAAAAAGTCTATACTAGACTTTGAGTTATATTCAGAGTTATCATTAAGGTTTCAATTCACTCTGAGAAGATACAACTGACAACCATGAGTTTGAAGTAACACGGTGGTGCGTGAAAAATGAAGTGTCTTAAATTGTATGTGCTCTACATAAGGAAAGTGCTCTATGCCTTTCCTGGTGAAAGAAATTGTGTAGACAGATCCCTCAGGGGACAAGCAAATGTAATCCTCTTCCTTTTTATGCATGATCAGAGAAAGATTATGCTTAAGTGGAAGAGAGACTCCGTGCCAAAAGTGATTGACAGCTAATACGTCGTGAGATAAAGATGGATGCATTTGCATATGTGTGACGTGAGAAAGCCAAAGAAATTACTTCGCACTTCCCTCTAAAAGCAACTTTGTAGAGAGACAATCTTTCAATTACCCTCTCTTCTGCTCAGTATTGAAGCAGCTTTAAAACAATGTGTGGAAAAGATCAGCTCTGTGGAGCAGGTTTCTCATACCTACGTACTGGTGTCAGGCATAAAGAAGAGTTTTAAATACATACAAGTTGGTCTACAGAAAGTCTTATTTAAATAATCTTTGCAATGAGTCTGTGTCAATCACCATTTTTAGCCAAAATCGTGTTACATGGTGAAGTAAGTGTCTTGGAGGGTATGTGTTAGCAACTACACATTAGTGTGTTACTCTTTCATCTAACATCATCCTAGAGGTAAGATTCATTTTCAAGTAATTGTGTCAGAGAAGAACTATTCGATGTGCTTGTACTGATGAAACAAAGCTGAATAGACTTCTTCTCTTAAGGATCTTAAGGCCTTACCATCTCAGTAGAGATATTTTCAGCCTCTATCTTCCTGCCTGAAGCTAGATAAATTTTCAAATGTAAGTGTACTAGCATAAAGACTGTCCGAGTCTTAGAAGGAGAAACAAGTTGTGTAGACTTCTGTCTATGAACTTCTTGTTTCATGCTACAGTAAGAGTCTTCTGGGCAATGATCAAAAGCAGAACTCCGTGTTCATAACTGGGAGAGAGAAATCTTTGTAATGCAACTAATAGCTATTACATTATTAATGGAAAAGGATGCATTTGCAATGGATTGACGTGAGAAGGCCAAAGGAGTTTGCTCCACATTCCTCCAAAAAGAAGGATGTAGGATGCTTGGGTGGCTCAGTCAGTTAAGTCTCTGCTTTTGGCTCAGGTCATGAAACCACTGAGCTGTCTGCTCCACAGTGAGCCTGTTTCCTACTCGCTCACTCTTTCTGCCTGCTTCTCTGCCTACTTGTGATATCTTTCACCTTTCACACAGAGCACGGAAAACAATTTTCCGCTGGAAGGGGAAAGACCCAGTTGAAACTAGAATGTGACATGATTTTTTTCTGCAGCTCAGGCTTAGGATACGTACATTCCTTAGAAACTTAACATGACTCACTAATCACGGTGTTAGTTAAATGTTGTCTTGATATTAGTTTGGTTTTTTTGTGTAAAGTGTAGGTCTCGCCATTGGCTAGCTCTCATACACTTTAAAGACTTCCTATCAATGACCCTAGACCTTAGTAAAGGGAACCCCTTTGTGAAGAGCTGTTCCACCAAAGACTATCACAGGTGCCTAAATCTGCTTTCCACACGTGGTTTTTGTTTTTTTAATGCCCAAATACATTTATTTTATTTTTTTCAATACTACAATATTAATTATTCATGCACCACACCCACTCCTTCATACATAACCTGGTTTTAACACTCTTTCAATCCTTAGCAGAAAAGAGTTTGAAAGACAGGATCTCTACAGCACAGTTTTTAGAAGAAAATTTGAAGCACTCTCCTTAGTCTCCTTCAAATTAATCAATTTCAAACTTTTAATTTTCCTGTGAAAACTTCTTTACTTGTAGAAGCATTCGACAGACATCTCTTTCCCAGTTAACGTTACAGTGTTACCCTGCTTTCATACATGGCATGGAAAGCTCTTCCAAGTGCATTCAAAAAGAAGTCAGCTAAGACTTCCACAAAACTCCACAAAACTCCACAAATTCCACAAAAATTGTGGAAATTTTTCCACTCCAAAAAAATTCCACAAAACTCCAGGGCTGGCCTAGAGCACAGTGCATGTGTTTTCTCACTTTTGAAAATGAATCTAATCTCAGGCCAGAAGATTCAAGTACAAAGTTTCCCTCTATGGTGCTGTAGCATAAGAGTTGCGTGTGAAGTCCTCTCCTGAAGATTTTGGACATACACTTCAAGAAATTTCATTCCTTATGAAATGCTTCCTGCAAGTTCTATATGACATGACTTTTTTTGGAGTTCTGGGGAAGGCTTTCTTGAACCTACATCAAATGTGCTGGAAAGCCTTTCTTTCCTGACAGCAAAGGTTACTTGACAGAAGTGCTCCATGCAAGGCCCATCTCCTGGGTTAGATCACTTTCTTTCTGCTTTCTTCCACAATTGCCTTAACTGTGCTACCGTCCTTCGCAGAATGGACGATAAATGAAAGAGGGCACCTTTACAGCTTTGATTTTAAAGGGAAGAGGGGCAATTTCCTTAGCTTTAATCACATCACAAGTTTACAGGTATATTTTTCTCCATGGAATCACTTGTTTGCCTATAGTAGCAATAGACATAGACTATTCTCTCCCCTTTACTGTATCTCGTCATTCTTCTGCTTTCTTGTAACACAGACGAAACTGCCAACTTCATGGGAAAGATACTGGCTAAAAGAAGAAGCTTACTCAACTTTCTTACATACACACTTCAGGACACTTAGTCTTAATGAACTCTTGTTCAAGCACGATGTATATCAGACTAGACCTTGACATTACTCTCAGAGTAATGCTTACAGCTTTCCAGAGGCCCAATAGCATAATCTTTAAAGCGCTGGTATTGTGCTGACACCATACCTATGGAGAGGGAATTATCCACAAAAAGGTGCTACCCACACTTCTCTGCTTTCATCAATACTAGGATTGCAATCTGCTTTGATCCTTAACAAATGACACAAGAGTGTGGTTTGTTCTTCAGCTTCCTCACATCATACACTTACAGAAGATTTTTCTTATCAAACTTATCAAAATCTTATTCTTCTTAGCTGATAATCACCATTGACACATGCCACCCTCCCTGTTAAGGTTATAGCTTTTTTCCTTTAGGTTTGAAGTTAGAATCTTGTATCAAAAGACAATTCCAACTGTATTAAACAAGATCTTGTCTAAAGGAAACTTTCTACACAAATGTTTTCACCAGCAATGCTTAGGGCACATTTCTTAGGACTTCAACCTATACATTTCCAGATGCCTCAATCTTGAAACACTACAATGCTTGAGGTTGTTTTGACAGTGACTTGTTTCTCTTTAAGAGAATGCCTTTCTATATCTCTGAACTCTGATGTCAGCTGTACGATATTCTCTGCACAGATCTATTACCCCAAGTCAAGGATATTGTGGCTTACTCTGCTTTCCTTCCCCCCACACAGTTAGTATTAAAGATTTGTCAATTCATAGTGGAAATGATGGCATACTAAAGGGAGCCTCCTTACAAAGTAGTTTTTAAGGGAAAGCATGTGGTATTTTCCTGTTTTCCTCACTTGAAACTCTTGCAAAAGCCTCCTTTTCCTTTAACAACATATTGGTTAGCAAGTCCTATTCAAGATATATTTCTCTCTTCCAGTTAATGTTATGGCATTCTCCTTTGGCTTTAAATGTACAAAGGATGAATCATTAAGGGGTAAGAAACAAGATTTTGCTTGAGAGAAGTATTTTCCATGCAAGGTTTGTCCGTCCTAGGAGTTGTGTACATTTCTTATGCTTATCCTGATATTTGAAATTTTAAGGGGGTTCAGGCGGCAAGATGAAACAGAAAATTTCTTTACTGACTTGTTGCTAAGAGTTCAGTGGACACTCCTTTACTGAGGAATCAACAGAAACAATTCTAGATTCTTCATTCTTTAGGAACCATGGTGTTAAATCAAAATGTCCTTGTTCAGAACCTTTTTCTCAGAGTTAAGGGGAAAAGTCTCCGGAGATTAATTCGCATTCACTTGAAAGCCCTTCTTTCTTCACCACAGATGTAAGTTGATAGAATCCTCTCCGAAGGGCTCTTCCTTTGAGAGAATGTCGAATTACCTTCCTTGGGTCTTAAACTCTTTTTAGAAAGCAGCTTCATTCTTGAGCAAAGGAGCTAGTAGTGGAAAGCCAGCATCTCTGTAGTCACCCTTTTAGAGGGTGGGTATTGCTCTTTCTTTGTTTCCTCAATCTTTCACTTTCAAATGCATCCTTCTTAGCAATGTATTAGTCAGTAGTACTATTGAAACAGAATACTCCCTGCCACTTAAAGTTATAGTATTTACTTACTGGTTTCTCATATAGCTTGGAAGACGCATCGAGGTGCAATGTGCTTGGAAGAAGCATTGTAACCCAATGGTTTCACCTTTTACACTGATAATGAAAATAGTTCTAGCTTCATGGGAGATGTTAATGGAAAGATAATGTGCAATTGTTCTGTAGTGCAGCGGCTTGAGAATCCAACATGCATGTCATAACCTTTCATTCATCCTTAAGCTCCAAATTGAACTTAACACCAAATTTTTGCAAAGATTTTTTAAAATATAAAGCTTGCTGGCAGCTAAAAAATCATGCAAACTACCTGAGGTTGGCAGATTGAAGGATTATGGGTTTGAGTTCACACAGACACTCAAAGGCAAGCATGTCCTCTCAAGGGCCAGGCAGGTTTCTCCTGCTCTGAGGATTTGGAGCTGTTTGGGTTATCAGAGTTTCCTGCAAGTATTGTATACTGTATAGAGTCCTGTCGCGGGGCATCAGGTGCCCTGGATGCAGAGCTTAGGGGTCAGGCCTGTGGGGACAAAAGCTGGAAAACCCAACTCAGAGATCATACCCAATATTCTACAGTTCCTCGAACACAATCAGGAGGCTAACTCAGCCGAGCCAATGCCAAAAATTCAGGGCCCCGGAGAGGAGTCCTCAGTGGATAAAGATGGGGTCTGCCATGTCCTGTGGTTGGAAGGCAATCCCTAGGTTGGGTTTTCAGTCTTCTATTCTGCAGCGGCTTGGCATACATTCCTTACAGATTGAGAAAAACTTCATAGTACAAGAGAACTCCTCAATCTGCCAGAAGACAACTGTGCTATTTGGAGCACCACAAAGGATAGAGAGCAGGCAAAATCTGCATGCTCAGCTAAGACCGCCCCCACGTTTAGCAGAGCCCAGGACAAAAATATGGAATCTGACCCGAAGTTTGTCCCATGCCCTCAACTCAGCATCCCTAGTGGCTCACCTCATTGCTGCCAACTTGGCCTGCATTTCCTTAGTGGCAACCATAAGACTAGGTTTTCCACATTCTGTCCCTAGAGGCCTTAACCCCAAGGCCTACAGGTGTGGTATCACCATGCTATACCAGAGGCTTATGCATAGGAACCAGAAGGAAACCTCCCGTTTGGCACTCTTGAAAGGTTTCACAGCACGGGAAATCGGCATGCCAACCTAGGGCCAGGTCTCCCTAAATTGAAAGACCCCTTTGGACACAAACTCAACATGCTTCCTGCCTTCAAATAAGACACCTGGGAGTCCACGTTTGTTTACTTTGATTTGACCTGACACGCTCCTAGTGTCATCTACACCTAGCTTGATTTTTCAGGTGTCTCTCCCCAAAATATGGGGAGAGATGGGTGTAGGTGGGTGACATCTACACCTAGCTTGATTTTTCAGGTGTCTCTCCCCAAAATATGGAACCAAAGCACCGTAGACTGATGTTACCTGAACCAGACCTGAAAACTCCACCTCCCACCAAAAAGGGAGAGAAAGAGTAGCTGGAAAACACATCCTATGGTTGGGATTAAGGCACAAGGCCCCGGCAAGCCTGAACTGGCTGCTTTGAAGCAGGCGTGATGGTGACAGAATGGAGGTTGGGACAAGTATAAGTGTTAGCTTCTTGGTTTGGGGAAGGGTAAGCCACTGAAGTAGGGTGGCCTATGGTGGGCATACAGTTTTCTCAGGCCCTGAGGCATTGGTGCCATTCAGAACGAAAGAGTTTCCTGCTTGTTAGCAGCCATTGTTCAGCTGCTGGGCTCTGGTGTCCCCAGGCTGCAGGGATTGAAGGGGCCGACCTCTGTGTATGAAACCTGAAAACAAACCCAACCTGTGTTAGGATTAGGAACAAAGACAAGGGCAGGCCTGACCTGACATCTTCAAAGAGATGCTCCAGGTTCTGAGTTGAGGTGGGGGCCAAGCAGATTGAAATATAATGGGTTTGAGTTCATGCAGGCACTCAAAGGCTAGCGTGTCCTCTCTGGGGCCAGGCAAGTTTCTCTTGCCCTGAGGATTTGGCGCTATTCAGATTATCAGAGTTTCCTGCAAGATAGTGTATGGAGTCCTATTGTGAGGCACCAAGGTCCCTTGGTTACAGATCTTAGGGGCCAGCCCTGTAGGGACAAAAGTTGGAAAACCCCACTCAGATTTAAGGTTAGGACTCAGGAACACAGCAAGCCTGATCTGACAGTACTGAGGCAAATGCAACAGGTGGTTGAGTTGACTTGAAGGGCTGCTGAGGCTGGGGTGACCTCCTGTTGTTATGCATGGTTCTCCTGCCCTGGAAGTTTGGAACTGAGTTCCATGAATGCATGGTTCATGCGTGGCAAAATTATGAACGCATGGCAAAATCATGAATGCATGATTTTGGTGGGTCCATGATCTCAGTATTGTTGCAGTGATCAGGGGTTTTTAGGCAACAAGGCTTGGGCACAAGCCTCTTCATAAAGAAGCCCGGAAAAGCCAACATGGGTTAGGTTTAGGGCTCAGGACCACAGCAGTCCTGATCTGGCGATAACCAGGCCTTCAGGACAGGGGGTTGAGTTGAGGGCAGAAGCACCATGCCACAAGGCCTGATGACACCCTACAAGCCCTATCCATTAACCTCTGAGCAATGAGACAACTTGGATAGCAACTTTTGCCACACATCTTGTTCATGGAGGAAATCTCTTTTCCCTTTCTTTGGAAACTCAGTGGAAAGTGCCAGGGGCTCCCATAAGGGAAAGAAGGAACAATAAGGTGAGGACTGCTTTCAATACCATTACTGCACCTGAAGTTACAGGCAGGATCTGAAGGGTTGGGGACAAAAGTGCTACTCTCTGAACACGGAAGTACAGTTTTCAGGGAACATGCCATTGTCGTATGCTTCTTGTAGCTAGTCCACCAAAAAGGAAATGACCAAGAAGAAGGAGGAATCATCACTGCACAAAGTTTCAGCATCTTGCTTGACGAAAGGAAATGTTTCAGTGTGTGAGAAGGAAAGGGACTGTTTCTTTTTGTGGAGAGAAGGGTAGTCAGCCATGAGTGCTAGTGCAAAAGTAGTGTCATCTAAGCTACAGTGAAGGGATTAAGTTTAGGGGCCAGGGCTCTGGAAGGCCCTATCTGGTAGTGCTAAGGATTAAGGCAAAGGTAGTTGAGTTGAGGGCAGGGGACAGGCTGAGTGTCAGCCCCTGGATTTAGGCCCATTTGGGCCTATGATGGCTTGGGGTCACCACCTGCTGGCATGTAGGTTAATCCTGCCAGGAGAGTTTAACACCGTCTTTAAAAACAAGGTTCTTGCAGTTCATGTGCAGAGTCTTGCAGCGGGGCTCAGGGGGTCTCTAATCTGCAGAGATTGTGTTCCATGCTTCCTCATAGGGAAGTTGGAGAATCCAACCTAGACTTAGGTTTAGGGACCAGGGCCATGGCAGACCTGATTTGGCAGTGCTGATGCATACTCCCCGGGTGGTTGAGTTGAGGGCAGGTGCTAGGCTGACTGTCAGCCTCTGAATTTAGAGGCAGGTTAGTGCCAAAAGGCTAGGTTGGTCTCCTCTTGGCATGCAGTTTTCTCTAGGCCTGAGCCTTTTTCACTGTAAGAAAAAGGCAATATTTCCTGCTGGTCCATGGGCAGAGTACCACAGTGTAGCTCAAGTCTGCAGGTCTTGTGTGCTAGACTTCCTCAGAGGTAAGACAGAAATCCCAACGTAGAGATAGGGTTAGGGCCCAGGGCTTCATCAGGTCCAATCTGGCAGTGCTGAGACCTACGCCATAGGGAATTGGGTTGATGGCAGAGGACAGGCTGAGTGTCAGCATTTGGATTTAGGCCCATGTGGGCCTCCAAAAGCTAAGGTGGCCATCTTGTGGCATGTAGGTTACTCTTGCCCTGAAATTTGGCAGTAAATTTAAAAGCATGGTATCCTGTAGGTTCCTTGGCAGAGTTTTGGAGTGGGGCTCAGGAGTTCTTAGTGCAGTGTATGGGTGGCAGGTGTCCTCATACATAAGCCAGACAAATAAACCTAGGTTTAGGGTTAGGTGCCACAGCCTCGGGAGGCCCAATCTTACAGTTCTGGGTCATATGCTATGGGGGATTGAGTGGAGGGCAGGGGCCAGGCTGAGTTTTAGACTTTGGATTTAGGCCCTAGTGGGCGCCCAAACTAGTGTGATCTGCTGCTGGCATGCAGTTTTCTCCAGCCCTGAGCGTTTGGCATCCACTGTAAAGGCCCAAATTCTAGTCCAGGGGCAGAGCTGGGCTCACGGGTCCTTGGATAGCAGGCTTAGGCCCTAGGCTTCCTCGAAAAGATGCTGAAAATCCCAACATAGGATTTCGGTTACAGCCCAAGGTTTCAGCAGGCCCAATCTGGTAGTGCCGTGGCATAAACCATAGGGAGTTGAGCTGAGGGCAGGGGAGAGGTTGAGTGCTAGCCTTTGGATTTAGGCCCAGGTACAGCTCCGAGAGCTGGGGTGGCCATCTGGTGGCATGCAGTTTACTCCTCCACTGAAGGTTTGGCACCGACTGTAATAGTATGGTTTCCTGTAGGTTCATGGGCAGAGTCTTGTAGTAGTGCGCAGGGGTCCCTAGCATGCAGGTCATAGGAGCTAAGCCTCCTCAGACATAAGCCAGACACACAACAAACACACTGCACCTCAATCATTCATACACACCGCACATGCCCCGACCATACCCATTACACAAACTCCCCCACATGCCCCATAAAAAAACACATCTCCATCGAACACAATCCTCATCTATAACATACAATACACACAACACATAAGCACCATTCAAGAACTGCAAACACACCCCAGCACTACCACAGAGCTACACACATACAACACTCAAGCCAAAACACCTATTAGACTCACATCACACTCAACAAAATGTCCACACACACATCCATACACCGTACCCCATACTACTATAAATAGCCCAGACACACAGAGTCATATACGCACACAGACACACCAGGCACATACCATCGTTACTCTACCTCAGCCCCCACACACGACCCATGTCCACAATGCTCATACACCATGCCAAGAACCCACAAGTAACCCAACAAGTTACAACCCAAACACACGGCACAGAGCATAGGTACACAGCACACATGCTCCCAACCATACCAACTTCCCAAACACCCAACATACACCATGCAAAACACATCTCCATCGTACACCAACCACACATCTGGCACACAACATACACACCACTCAAGAACTGTGTGCACACCTCACCTGTACCGAACAGCTAAACCCACATGTTCGACACACCTACCTATGCTACATATACACCACTTCAGACAGAACTCTAACATGACATTCAACTCAAATTGTCTACACATGCACTCGCACCCCACACACTATTCCTGTGCTGAGCATAGACACCCTGACACCTATGCATACATGTACTCAACATTCCAAGCACACACCATCGCTACACCACACTCAGACCAAAAATAACATATATCACACACAGAACACACAAGGAAACCAGGCACAACACATATACCACAAACACATGGCAAACTACACTAACCCACCCACACCCACTACACAAGCACCCAACACACACCAAACAAAGCCCCTCTGTATGATATAAATCACAGCAATACCGTACAAAGCACACACTACATACCGCCCATCAAAAACCACACACCCACCCACACTCACCCACACCCACAACAAAGCACCACCAGAGAGAGCACAAACACAAACTCATATGTACACAGAAACACCAGGCACATACCGATATGACACCCTCAGCCCACATATACCACCCAAAATCACACCGCCATACACCATGCATAGGGCACACAAGTGACCCAGGCACAACACATACACCACAGACCCGTGGCACATGTACCATACATACACACCACACAGGCCCACACCCATACCCACGACACCACCAACATACACCTCATACAAACTACCACTCCATCACACACCAACCACAAAAACAGCACACAAAATACACACTACATACACACCAGACACAAAGGAACAGACTTCCCCAAGAAGACATACAAATGCTTAAGAGAGATATGACAAAATGGTCATCCTCCTTAGCCATCAGGGAGAATCACATCAAAACAACATGGGTCTACAACCTTACATCAGTCTGAATGCCCAACATCAATAGGACAGTAAACAACTGTTGGGGAGGATATGGAGAAAGCCATCTTACACGGTTGGTGGGAGTGCAAGTTGGTGCAGCCACATAGGAAAACAGTGTGGCGATTCCTCAGACAGGTAAAAATAATCTGCTTTATGACACTGCGACTGCATGCCTGGATATTTAACCCCAAAGAAAAAGATGCAGTACAAAGAAGGGCCACATGCTCCCCAATGTACCCGTGTTCAGAGCACAAATGGGCAATCACCAAACTGTGAAAAGATCCAAGAGACCCCTCAACAGATCAATGGATAAAGACGATATGCTCCATATACACAATGGAACACTAAGCCTCCATCAAAGAGGTTGCATACCCAAGTTTTGAATCCATCTAGACCGAACTGGCAGAGATAATGTGAGAGTGAAATAAGTCAAGCAGAAGGAGTCTCTTATCTTATGGACTCGTGTAGAACTTAAGGAAAAACATGGAGGACATAGTAAGAAGGAAAGAAGGGTGAATTGTGGAAAATCAGAAGGCAAGATGAATGATGAGCAAGCGTGGACTCTGAACAACACGTTGGTTTGGGAGGGGCGGGTGTGGCGTGGTTGGGAAAGCCTGGTGGTGAGTAATAAAGAGGGCCCATTCTGCACGGAACACTGGGTGAGGTCTGTGAACAGTGAATCCTGTAACACTGAAAAAAATGAAATATATGGGGGAAAATAGAAAAGAAAAATTGATTGAGAAAAGAATCGCACACACAAAACACCGCTAGCACACTTATCACCTAAAACCACAGCGCCCTTACACCATGCATAGAGCACACAAGAATCCCACGCACAACACATACACCACAACACATTGCACCTCAATCCTACATACACACGACACATGCCTGGACCCTACACATTACACAAACACTCCACATAAACCATACAAAACACATCTCCGCACATACACCATGCATAAAGCACACAAAGATCCCACGCACAACACACACCACAACACACTGCAATTCAATCCTACATATATACCACACATGCCTGGACCATACACACTACACAAACACCCCACATACACCACACATCTCCAAAACACATCTACATGACACATATCCAAACCATATCTATAACATACAAAACACAAAACAAATAAAAGGCGCTAAGGAAATGCACACACACACACACCTCACCACAAGTACTCCATCTGGCGGTGTGCATATTTTGTTTGCTAGACGTGTGAATGGAGTATTTTTTTTATTTTTTAAATTTTTTCCCAAATATGTTTATTTTTTCAGTGTTACAAGATTAATTGTGCATTTTGTGTGTATGTGTGTGTGTGTGTTTTCCCTTCACAGTTTTGGGATCTAGTGTCTGTTAGATTTTATTATCTCTTTCCTTTCTTTTTATCTTTTTTGTTTTCTGAACTCTTCAGATTTGTCTAGTGTATATTTTGCTGGAGTCATGTTTGATACTATTTTTCTTTTTTTATATTCTCAAATTACATTTATTTTTTCAGTGTTACAAGATTAATTTTTCATGCACCACAGCCATTACTCCATGCAATATGAGCCCTCCACAGTACCCACAAGTAGGCTCGCTCAACACTCCTCCCCTCCAGTCAAAAACCAGGTTTTTTGTTGCTCAGAGTCTACAGTCTCTCATGGTTCATCACCCCCTCTGATTTGCCCTCATTCACCCTTCCCTTCCTTCTCACAGTGCCCTCCATATTTTTCCTTATGCTCCACAAGTGAGACCATAAGATAATTGACTCTCTCTGCTTGACTTATTTCACTCCACATAATCTCTTCCAGACCCGTCCATGTTGATACAAAAGTTGGGTATTCAGCCTTTCTGATGGAGGCATAATATTCCATTGTATATATGTACCATATCTTCTTTATCCATTCATCTGTTGAAGGGTATTTTCTTTCTTTCCAGTTTGGCAATAGTGGCCATTGCTGCTATTAACATTGGGGGTTACATGTGGCCCTTCTTTGTAATGCATCTGCTTCTTTGTGGTAAATACCCAGTAGTGCCATGGCTGGTTCATAAGATAGCTCTATTTTTATTTTTTTGAGGAATCTCCACACTTTTCCAAAGGGGCTGCACCAGTGTGCACTCCCACCAGCAGTGTAAGAAGGTTCTCTTTTCCCCACACCTTCTCCAACTTTTGTTGTTTACTGTCCTGTCGATTTTGGCCATTCTAACTGGTGTAAGGTAGTATCTCAGTGTGGTTTTGATTTGAATCTCCCTGATGGCTAAAGATAATGAACATTTTTCATGTGTCTATTATCCATGTGTATGTCTTCTTTGGAGAAGGGTCAGTTCGTGTCTTCTGCCCATTTTTTGATGTGATTATCGGTTTTCTGAGTGTTGATTTTGAGGAGTTCTTTAAAGATCTTAGATATCAGAACTTTGTCTGTAGTGTCATTTGGAATATCTTCTCCCATTCTGTGTTTTGCCTGTTTGTTTTGTTGACTGTTTCCCTCACTGTGAAGATTTTAGGTTGATGAAATCCCAAAAGTTCAATTTCTCTTTTGTTCCCTTTGCCTTTGGAGACATGTCTTGAAAGAAGTTGCTGTGGCTGATGTTGAAGAGGTTACTGCCTAGGTTCTCCTTTAGGATTTTGATAGAGTCCTGCTTCACGTAGAGGTCTTTTATCCATTTCAAGTTTATCTCTGTGTATGGTGTAAGAGAATGGTCACGTTTCATTCTACATATAGCTGTCCATTTTTCCCAGCACCATTTATTGAAGAGACTGTCTTTTTTCCACTGGATATTTTTTCCGTTTTGTCAAAGATTATTTGAACATAGAGTTGTGGTTACATACCTGGGCTCTCTACCCTGTTCCACTGGCTTGTGTGTCTGTTTTTGCACCAGTACCATGCTGTCTTGGTGATCACCGCTTTGTAGTAAAGCTTGAAATCAAGCAATGTGATGCCCCCTGCTTTGTTTTTCTTTTTCAGAATTTCTTTAGTAATTTGGGGTCTTCTCTAGTTCTACACAAATGAAACATTCAGAATTTGGTCAGCTATATCTTCTAGTCTTCTGTCTTTCTCGACCCCCTCTGGATTCCTATAATTCTGACATTGGGACATTTCATGGCATCATTTATTTCCCTAAGTCTCTTCTCATGATTCCTGAGCAGTTTGCCCCAGCTCTCCTCCTGACCTTTCTTCTGAACCATTTTATCCTCTAGATCACTAATTATATCACTTGTCTCCATAACTCTAGCTGTTAGACTATTTAGCTTGGATTGGATCTCACTGATAGCACTTCTTACATCGGCTATACTGGTTCTCACTTCTGCCCTTAGAGGTTCTATGTTGTCATTAATGTTTTTCTCCATCTTAGCCATTGCTTGGGTAAGTGTCAGCCTGAATTTCCTTTGTGACATATTGTTTTTGTCTATGTCTAAAAGTTCTGAGGGAGAGGGTGTAGTGTCTGGTTTTTTCCTTTGTTGGATATTCCTCCTCCTAGTCATTTTGATGAGAGGCGGATGAGAGGATGTATAGCTGGATATTTCTCCCATGATCCAGGCAGGATACACCCTGGAAGGTTTAGATGCATTTGCGATTCACCACCAAAAAGAAAGAGGATTAAAAAAAGATAGAAAGAGAAAAAGAAGAGATCCCAGCCAGAATGGACCCCCCAAAATAAGGTTTATAATGTAAACCACCACGAACAAACATATAGACCGAGAAAAGTAAATGACAAAAAATAAAAGAACCTAGTCAGAATGAACCCCAGGAATAAGATTTATATAATACCAGAACAAAAGCAAATAAGTAGAAACACTGATAGAAGGATAAGATGGGAGAGTGTTCATAAATCCTCGCAGGTGAGCAAGGTTATTTCAGGTCTTCCTGGGTTTATCTTTGTATTAAGCCTCTAGTTGTAATGTTAAGTAGTTTAAAAAAAAAACCCAAGAAATGTGATAATGAATGAATAAGAAAAAAAAAAGAAAGAAAATAAGAAAGAAAAACCCATGTCTATGAAATATACAGGTTTGAGGGTATTATCAGGCACTTAATATTTTGGTTTCTCCTGATGTTGGGGGATTTTAAAATTGTATGGGGACCCTGTGGTTATAGTCCTTTTGTTTTTTTAAATTGTCTTCTGGGTAGGGGTCTGTTGCATTGTTTTCCATTCAGTCTTGCTTGGGTTGAGTCACCCTGCCTTCCAATCATGCAGCTGCACTCTGTGGAAACTGGTTTCTGTCTTTCATTCTCTGAAGGTTTTTGGCCTTTCATAGTTTTTTCACCTTTTCAGAGAGTCCTAGCCAAGAATCTGCCTGTACGTACCCAGACCTCTGCATAACAGAGAAACCTCAGTCTGCTTCCCTCTGGGTGATCCAGAACATACACTCTTCTCCACAAAATTCTGCTCACAGCACAGTCTGTCACAGGAGTTGCACACACCCCCACCCCAGCTGCAGTTTGGGGTGAAGCCTCGGCCTTAGGCTCAGGTCATGATTTCAGGGTCCTGGGATTGATCTCCGCATTGAGTTCTCTGCTCATTGGGGAGCCTGCTGCCCCTCTCTGCCTCCCTCTCTGTCTACCTGTGATCTCTCTCTCTCTCTGTCAAATAAATAAATAAAAATATTTTTAAAAAATATCCCTCTCTATGTCATATTCTGAATATACCATGGGGCTAAAATGTTCACAAAGTGAGTTGTATTTAAATTAAGTAAGCTTTACTGTAAGCTTTATATTTAGAATTTATTTCTCCTTCATGAGGAAACTATACCCTTGGTTACATAATTCATCTGCCGAAATATATATATATATATATATATATATATATATATATATATATATATCTGTATGTGTATGTATACACACACACCTATATTTTCTTAAACATGAAAATGACCTAGTATTCAAATTCTAGTTAAATTGGACTATTTTAAAACCTAGCAAGCACATGTCTATGTGTTTATCGTTGGAATCCTAATTGCTGACATTTATTAAATGTTTATGTCTCTGATACCACTCTGGGTGCTGTAAATGTGTTAATTTTGTTTTAACAACCCTAACGAGAATGTAGTTGCCCCATTTTATAGAGAGAAAACTGAGGCACAATGGGACTAAGCAACTTGTTTAAGATCACGCAGCTAACAAGTGGAGGAACCAAGATTCATCCTGATTCAGAGAGCCCAGGTTCAACCCCAGTGCCTCAATGACTCACATATATACACCAAATTGTGCCTCAGTGAGTTTGAGAAATCAATTTGCAGTGAGAAAAGCATTCTGGATTTTAGGATTCCATCACTAATTCATTCTGTAACTTTGAATAAGGCAATTAGGTGAATGTCCCTTATTTAGAGAAGCTTGAACTTACTCCATCTAGAAGTTCCCTAAGTTTCCTTCTAGTTGACTCTAATTATTTTATGTAAAGAAGAAAATTTGATTTTTCATTTATCTAATAGACTAAAAGTGAACTAGAAAATAAAAGAACTAGCGTGATTTAAGGTAGATAAATTTTTGATGTTTTGCATTTGCAAAAAATTTGCATTTGCAAAAAAAATTAAACCTTTTATGTTCATTATTTTTTTGACTACAGACCCAAAGGTCTTTCTTTGGGATTGCTTGTGCATTCCAGAAATTGGCTTGGTATAAAAACATATTATTAATATATACTTCTTTTATATAATTCAGGTATTGTGAGCCATTGCCTCGGCCTTCTCAGTGCCAAGTGCTGGGGCACATGGGTGCCCCACTGGGGCTCCAACCTAAGACCCTGGGATCACGACTTGAGCTGAAGGCAAACCGACTGAGCCACCAGGTGCCCCCAAAATAACTTTTATTAAAAAAGAGATATAATTCCTTGCCACCCCTCCAAACTCCCTGCTTTAAAGGGCATTCCCCTCCTCCATTCAGTACTTTTTTTTCTTTTTTCAGGGAGAGGGAGAGAAAGAGAGCATGTGAGTGGAGGGAAGAGGCAGAGGGACAAGCAGACTCTGTGCTGAGCATGAGCCCCACATGGGGCTCAATTCTACAACCCCGTGATCATAACCTGAGCTGAAATCAAAAGTCAGGTGCTTAAC
>CM053609.1:21497734-21542988 GCA_028646535.1 Procyon lotor | reverse complement strand
TGTATATATGGACCACATCTTCTTTAACCATTCATCTGTTGAAGGGCATCTTGGTTCTTTCCACAGTTTGGCAATTGTGGTCATTGCTGCTATGAACATTGGGGTGCATGTGGCCCTTCTTTGTAATGTATCTTTTTCTTTGGGGTAAATACCCAGTAGTGCGATGGCAGGGTCATAGGGTAGCTCTATTTTTAATTTCTTGAGGAATTTCCACACTGTTTTCCAAAGTGGCTGCACCAGCTTGCAATCCCACCAACAGTGGAAGAGGGTGCCCCTTTCTCCACACCCTCTCCAACATTTGTTGTTTACTGTCCTGTTGATTTGGGCCATTCTAATTGGTGTAAGATGGTATCTCAGTGTGGTTTTGATTTGACTTTAGGAATATTATGGAGAATTATAAAGTTATTTTATGAGCCCAGAAATCGTCATGTATTTCATTCAGTTCCATTGTGTGACCGTCATTGACATGATTAATTTTTCTGTTTCATATATTGCTCCCTGAATGCATATATATGTTGACACTGACAGAAACTGAATTATGAACTCTTAATGCATCACCTCTACGAAGACTGAAGAGAAGGATGGGAAATTTAAAGATGACCGCTTTCAGGATTGTTGAGGACTGCTTTCTGAGACGTATGATAAGGTGCAGATTTCAAATGATAAGTGGACCACGGTATGATAATCTGAAAATGTCATTTGGGAGCAAAGAAAAGGCTGTTCCTCACTTATTTCTATTGATTGGGAGGAAATGGGGAAAGTAAGGACTGAATAGATTGGAAAATGCACCTTGCAACTTAAGGGAAAACCAGATTTTTTATGAAGAGTGAACTGCAGAGGATAAAAGGAGTTTATCCTCGGGGCACCTGGGTGGCTCAGTGGGTTAAAGCCTCTGCCTTCGGCTCAGGTCATGGTCTCAGGGGCCTGAGATCAAGCCCCGCATCAGGCTGTCTGCTCACTGGGAAGCCTGCTTCCTCCTTTCTCTATGCCTGCCTCTCTGCCTACTTGTGATCTCTCTCCTCTCTGTCAAATAAATGAAATAAAATCTTAAAAAAAAAAAAAAGGAGTTTATCTGCAAAGAAATGGACTCTCTAGTAGGTGGGGGTGGGGGGTTAAGAATAGCTTGAGAAGTTGAAGAATTGGTGTGGAGTAAGTGTGGACAGGTTCCAGGGGGGTTGAGTATGAAGATGGGATGGTCGGAGGAAAAAGGGAAAAAAGACGTGCTAATGGAGGTGACTGACTAAAGCAGATGAAGGCAGTAGTTGAGTAGAAAAGTAGATACATTGGAGGAAAATCAGGGCTATTAAGATAATACTTCTTCATGAGCAAGAAAATATTGAAGATAACCAGTTGTGTATTAGACGAAAATGGGAGTGACTGGTAATTACTCCAGGACTAAGAAAGAACACGCATATGCAAAAAATCACCAGGCTGACGGACCCTTTATTTCAAAAAGAGTTTTCCTAGGACAATGTTGAGAGACTTATATCTGGATGTTGAGCGTAGAGTGTCTGGTCTTCAAGGATATAGGACACCTCTAGGAAGACCACAGTGCCAGGAACAACACTAAGGAATCAGTAGTGTTGGGAAGCTATGATTTTTTTTTTTAATTCTTTACATCTCTGTGTAGCACAGTTGCATTTTGTAGGAGACCTGCATAATTCAGGACTATTCTTGCAAAGCAAAGAATATAAAGTTTGCTATGGCCATGTGGCAGTAGCTTAAAAGAATTGTTTTAAAGATTTATTTATTTGACAGAGAAACACAGCGAGAGAGGGAACACAAGCAGAGGGAATGGTAGCACACAAGCAGAGGGAATGGTAGCAAGGGAGAAGCAGGCTTCCCATTGAGCAGGGAGCCAGATGCGGGACCCTGGGATCATGACCTGAGCCGAAGGCAGACACTTAAGGACCGAGCCACCCAGGCGCCCCGCTTAAAAGAATTTTTTAAATCACTCACCAGCCAGCTTCAAAACTATGACTCTTGGGGCACCTGGGTAGCTCAGTGGGTTAAAGCCTCTGCCTTTGGCTCAGGTGATGATCTCGGGATCCTGGGATCGAGGCCCACATCAGGCTCTCTGCTCAGCAGGGAACCTGCTTTTCCCTCTCTCTCTGCCTACTTGTGATCTCTCTCTCTCTCTGTCAACTAAATAAATAAAATATTAAAAAAACCTATGACTCTTGATGAATTATTAATTTGGGGAATTTGTGTTATTTTATATTTTACATATAAAAATGAATATTATCCATTCATTTCCTGTTGGCATAAAATGCAGCCTTAAAAGGAAAACTATTTAGGTTTTCCTATATCTATAGGTATATATGTTTTCCTATACCTATAGGTATATATGTTTTCATATACCTATAGGTATATATGTTCTCATATCATGTATGATATATGTAATGATAGCTAACATTTGTTGAGGGCTTCTTATTGCCAGGTGCTTTATGTGTGTAGAATCACTTTATATTCAGGCAACTCTTTAAAATGGGCAATATTATTCCGTCCCAAGCTCTCTTGCATAGGTTAGGAAGCTAGATGAAAGATTTTTTTATCCAATGTCACACATTTATTCTGTGGTGGAACTTTCCGGTGTGGAACTAGTATTTGCATTCCATCTTTCTGGCTCCAGAGCCTATGCTTTTACCCCCTTATACTACATACCTTATTATATATAAAAATTGTGAGCTGTGGGTTGCTTGGAAACTATTATTCTTGAACTATATATGAAAACATATATACCTATAGATATAGGAAAACCTATACTCAAGTTGGTGACTTGAGTATATTAATAGGTGGCACAATTTATGTAAAAAAAGTGGCTTTTGTGCACTGCTATATAGAATGAAAATTGACTAATTGCTTCTATAAATGTCTTAAAGAAGTTCATGCCGATACACTTAGTGATGTGAAGGGCTCTTGCCTTGGTTAGGCCAGTTGCTGTAATTCAAAACACTACCTTGGGTGGTATAACCTTAGTGAATTAACCAGGAATTGACTCAGTTTTGTGCTCTTAGAAGCATGGTCTGGCCATTAAGTATCCCAGAGAGGATTAAATTAGTCTAACAATCTCACCAGCCAAATACATAAAGCCAGAATGCAAATTTCTTAATTTACAATGAGACAAAACTGTCATGTAAACCAGTCAGTCCTACCGGAAAGATCAATGTATTTTCTTTCAGATTGTGGACTTAGATGGGAAATCAAATTATAATCAAGAGGTTTCTTGGTGAACAACAGGCACCATGAATACTTCTTGTTGTGTTCTTCCCCCCACACTATTTGTCTATTTCAGAAATTCCTCAAGGATATCATCAATGATAGCTGCTATTGGCATGTACTGTCAGTCCTTAACTCATAAATAGCCTCCACCCCACTCACCCACCACGAGGGGCTCTGCTGCCATAGAAACGGTTGTTAATAAACATGGGTATTTAGAGAATCTGTGGGTTCAGAATTAAAAGAAGGGAAAGTCTGTGAAAAGCAGAGTTGCTAAAGGGTGCTAATTTCAGGGATAGACTCCTAGGTAGGATGAGTAGGGATCTCCTTACTTAAAATGTATTTTTGTAGCACCATCTGAGGGACCTTTTCCCCCTTACTTCTGTTATATTGCCTGAAATTTCACCAAACAGAGATTAGTTTCTATTTGTCAAATATTCTCTTATGACTATAAATATCTATGCATGGCAGTTATTCTTAGTGATCTTACTAATATCCATTCTCTGTTGCTCACTGTAATTTTCTTAGCGGCAGTGGTATAACCAGCTTTAAGCAAAAAACCCTAGTTAACTTTAAAGCCAGTCATGACAATCCCATTCTCTTTTACCAGTGATCCTGAAAACAAGTCTGTTGACTTTAGGGAAGGCTTTTGTTTTCCTAATAAAGAGAGCATAGGTGGCTGGTACTCTCCTCTTTCCACTTTCTGTGTGCCTTGAATGCAGACATGAAGTGGGAGATGTGGGAGCCATCTTGCAACCATGAGGTGACAAGTATGAGACTGAATTCCAAACAAAGGGAGGATCATGGAGGACACAGATCAACAAAGTTTGGAACCTTGTTGGACAGTGAATCTAACTGTGGACTGCCTACCTCCAGGCTTATTATGGGGAAAAATAAGAGGGGGAGGAGAGAGTTGTAACCTTTGTTATATGATAGCAAACCTTTGATTAACCTGTGCCTGCTGTTTCTTAGAAGGCTGACTGTGTGCATCGGAAGCTGCAGTGTTAGGAAAAATTTAGAATATTGTCATGTGTTGGTTACTTTCTGTGGCTTTTCAGAAGGACCTTCGAGGGGAATTAAGGGCAGTACTTCCTCATCTAAGACTATTTTTAGAATTGCTTTCAAATCTTTTATGAGAGTTCAGAGGTCAGTAGCTAAGAGATGAAAATCTCCAAGCCTAAAAATTATTTCCAGAAATGTTTTTTGGCTGTGTTTACTCACAGGAATTGGTCTAAAGAAAATAGACCAGAGGCTTGATGTGTTTTTGAGGGAATTTGAGGGGAGCTGGCAATTCCTTGTAACTGTCTTTACCTTCTAAGCAATTCTCGTACCTTTCTCCCTAAGTCAAACCAAAATGAAGTAGACTACAAAAGCTGTGGAATCCCTGAGGACACCCACTTCAAAACCTACCTTCGATATGGTTATACAGGGCAGTGACAAAGCAGATACTTGAGATTTAAAATAAGAGCTGCCAGACTGACTAGTTAAGGAGTATACTGTATTGCCTGCCAAGGAATCTGTGATTTCTGACCAATAAGATTTGATATGGATTGTGAACCACTGACCATTGTGTGCTTGGTCACATTGTGTGCTTCCTATTATCTCCTTTCTTAATGGAATTTTTGTTGAGGTCACTGTTCTTTTTCATTATTTTATAAATATATATAGAAAGGGAATGGTTTACAGGCAGGTTATGTTTTAGCCATACAGATGGTCAGTTAAGAGTTGCCATATTTGTACTACTTAGAATAGACAGAAAATCACCCAGAAATCCTATTTCATGCCGTCATTGGATGAAATAGTGGGGTTGAAGACAGCATGGTACTGGCACAAAAACAGACACATAGATCAATGGAATAGAGTAGAGAGCCCAGATATGGACCCACAAACTCTATGGTCAAATAATCTTTGACAAAACAGGAAAAAATATCCAGTGGAAAAAAGACAGTCTCTTCAATAAATAGTGCTGGGAAAATTGGACAGCTATGTATAGAAGAATAAAACTTGATCATTCTCTTAAACCATACACTAAGATGAACTCAAGATGGATGAAAGACAAGAATCCATCAAAATCCTGGAAAAGTACATAGACAGTAATCTCTTTGATATCGGCCACAGCAACTCCTTTCAAGACATGTCTCCAAAGGCAAAGGAAACAAAAGCAAAAATGAACTTTTGGGACTTCATCGAGATAAAAAGCTTCTGCACAGCAAAGGAAACAGTCAACAAAACAAACAGGCAGCCCACAGAATGGGAGAAGATACTCGCAAATGACACTACAGACAAAGATCTGATATCTAAGCTCTACAAAGAACTTCTCAAACTCAACACCCAAAAAGCAGATAATCATGTCAAAAAAACAGCAGAAGATATGAACAGACACTTCTCCGATGAAGACATACAAATGGCTAACAGACACATGAAAAAATGTTCGTGATCATTGGCCATCAGGGAAATTCAAATCAAAACCACATTGAGATACCATCTTACACCAGTTAGAATGGCAAAGATTAACAAGGCAGGAAACAACAAATGTTGGAGAGAATGTGGTGAAAGGGGAACCCTCTTACACTATTGGTGGGAATGCAAGCTGGTATAGCCAGTTTGGAAAACAGTGCAGAGATTCTTCAAAAAATTAAAAAATACAGCCACCCTATGACCTGGCAATTACACTACTGGGTATTTACTCCAAAGATACAGATGTAGTGAAATGAAAGGCCATATGTACCCTAATGTTCATAGCAGCCATTTCCACAGTAGCCAAACTGTGGAAAGAGCCGAGATGCTCTTCAACAGACTAATGGATAAAGTACATGTGGTCCATATATACATTGGAATATTATTCAGCCATCAGAAAGGATGAATACCCAACTTTTGCATCAACATGGATGGGACTGGAGGAGATTATGCTGAGTGAAAAAAGTCAAGCAGAGAAAGTCAATTATCATATGGTTTCACTGACTTGTGGAACATAAGGAATAACATTGAGGACATTCAGAGAAGGAAAGCAAGAGTGAATTGGGGCAAATCGGAAGGAGAGATGAACCATAAGAGACTGTGCACTCTGAGAAACAAACTGAGAGTTTTAGAGGGCAGTGGGGTGAGGGGATGGGTGAGCCTAGTGGTGAGTATTATTGCATGGAGGAGGGCATGTATTGCATGGAGCACTGGGTGTGTTGTACATAAACAATGAATCTTGGAACACTCCATCAAAAACTAATGATGTATTTTATTGTGACTAACGTAACACAATAAAAAAAAAATAGTGGGTTGTCTTCCTTGAGAAAATGTAAGTCTGTTCTGTTTAACATATATGTGTAAGACGTATGTGCGTGCATATTGAGTTGAGGACTAGTAGACATTGTTGGTGACCAGCCCATATCCATTTCTTACCTATACCATAAAAATTAGAAAGTTGAATTATTTGGGGCACCTGGGTTGCTCAGTGGTTTAAAGCCCTGGCCTTTGGCTCAGGTCATGATCTCAAGGTCCTGGGATCGAGCCCTGCATCAGGCTCTCTGCTCAGCGGGGAGCTTGCTTTGCCCTCTCTCTCTACCTGCCTCTCTCTCTGCCTACTTGTGATCTCTATCTCTCTCTCTGTCAAATAAAAAAAAAAAAAAAAAAAAAGAAAGTTGAATTATTTGATTTTTGAATCTTTCTCACTGCTACAGTAGCCATGCACTACAATTCTAGATTCCAGTCTGGTATCTGCTGGGGAACTTCATGGAAAGCTTTCCCTTTTTTAAAATAAAGGGTCAGGGGCGCCTGGGTGGCGCAGTCGTTAAGCGTCTGCCTTCGGCCCAGGTCAGACCCCAGGGGCCTGGGATCGAGCCCCACATCGGGCTCCCTGCTCGGCAGGAGGCCTGCTTCTCCCGCTACCACTCCCTCTGCTTGTGTTCCCTCTCTCGCTGTGTTTCTCTCTGTCAAATAAATAAAATCTTTAAAAAAAAAAAAATAAAATAAAATAAAATAAAATAAAGGGTCAGACAGGGCTGGGGTTAAGCCTTTTTCTTGCTTTGACATTAGATATGACGTTTGGAGCTGCAATGATCATCTTGGAATTATTAGACTACAAATATGAATGCAAAAAGTTAATATGTTCGGGATGGTGGAGCAAAAATGTTAAAGATATTGATGGCATTATTGATTACTAACCCAAACTTAGCAATCACTGAGTTCAAGATTTTTTGTCTTGTGTGAAAATCGAATCCATATTTGTATATGTTATTGCCAACCGGGTTCTCTGTTCCCTTTAACGCAGAGCATTCTTAACAGTCAGAGTATAAATGTCTCTTTTCTGTACTACCATGTCAAAGATAGTTTTTGTTCATTTTTAGTCATGATGTCTTACTAGTAAATAATGGCTATATGAAGAGAAGAAAAGATTTTTTAGACTTTCAGAGTGTTACTATGTACAGGCATATTCTCAGTATGTGGCCCATATTGCATTTTTTTTTCAACTTTTTGGAATAGAACAGTGGCATATTTCAGCATTGCACTTTTAGTATAATTAAGAGACATCTTTTGAAAATTGCTTTCTCGTGCTGAGTTATATTGTGAGAAATGCTAAAGATTGTTAGAACCATATAAAAGTCGTCACAAAGAAATCACTGACTCCAGTGGAACAGTTTGATATAAAAGTCTTCACTTTTGTATGGAACAGTCTTTTAGTTCTGCATCATTGACTACTAGTAAATGTTTATTCCAGAGTGGTGTTTTATCTTAACTGCTTTAAATCAGAATATGTACTTGTTCTTCCGTTGTCCATTTAAATGTTTCTGTTCATTTCAGAAAATTGTTTTATTCCAATTGTGACTCAACCATATGAGGTTGAAGATTGTGCTATTTTTGCCCTTTTTAAAATTAATTAGAAATAATAGCCAAATGTGCCAGGAAAATGCTTGAACAACCAACAACAGTAAATAAGGAGATAAGCAGAATAGACCTATTTCTTTGGATGTATTGTATAGAAAAATTACATTTGGCTTCAAAAACAGCTAGCTTTCTAATTCTTAGTCACATTGACAAAATGTGATCCAAATACTTCCTTAGGAAGAGGAAAAAAATTAGTTTTATCCGAAGGGTTTTTGTTTGTTTGTTTTACATTCTAAAAACAAAAGCTTTTAAAATTATTTTAAAAACAAGCTGAAGGGCCTGACGCTGAAGATTCTGTTATTACTATGGCTAAATACATATAGAGTAATTTTGAGCTGTAGAGATACATTAGTCTGCACTGTGGTTTTGTTGCGGGCCTCTTCCATAATATTTTGCTTTCCTTTCCTGAGTCAGTCCTGACAAAAAATATCATAAGACTAGCAAGCTGACATCTAAGTGGGAGGTTCTTAAATGTAGATAAGGGTGGTTTTAACCAACTGGCTGAAAAAGCTGATTTCTACTGAGATTTTTACATTCTACAGAAAGGATTCGAAACAAAATTTAAAGCTTCGGGTTTTTCTTTATTTGAATTACTCTTATTTTTAAGACTGTGCTGTTATTGGGCACCTGACTCGCTGTCAGTAGAGCACGAGACTCTTGATCTCAGGTTTGTAAGTTCGAGCCCATTTTGGGTGTAGAGATTACTTTAAAATAAAATCTTAAAAAAAAGAAAGAATGTGTCATTTATTAGAGTGGTGGCTTTTATGACTATCCTCTAAGGTGTTTCTGCTGGGCGATTCTCCTGTCTACTTTTTATGACTGCCTTGTTTGCTGCTTATTCTCTAGTTGTATCTGATACACACATGCCCATATTCTTCCACTGTGGGGACAGCATTGCTAAGTGGATATCTTTGTCTCGGGCCTCATGTTCCACTGTCTGCTCAAACTGCACAGGTATTCTAGTTAGCTCACTATTTACTAAATCCCCACACTTAGGAGATTGCAGATGGAAGCCAAAATTATATTCACTAATGAACAGATCACTTATAAAATTAGTTATCCTTCATGCACGTCTAGGTGAGGAGCATTGTTAGCCAGACTTTTCCTGAGTGTTGAATATTCCTGTAAAACACTTAATGCAATACAAAGTGATTTTAGGTTTCAGTCGCAAGTTTTGAAAAAATGAAGGATAGATGATTAAAATGATGATGAACTAAAAAATGAAACTCATGATGAATGAAGATTTGGCATTTAGGCCACAGCAATTGAAAAATAGAAAAATTACAAAGATGATGACCTTCTCATCTCTTAAAAAATCAAATATCGGGATTAAAAGAAGGACTTGGAAAAATGGTCAACAATCTCAGATTTTTCCCCCAAATATATTTATTTTATTTTTTCTGTGTTACAAGATTAATTGTTCATGTACCACACCCAGTGCTCCGTGCAATACATGCCCTACTCAATACCCACCACCCGGCTTGCCCAACCCCCCACCCCCGCCCCTCCAAAACCCTCAGAGCAATCTCAGATTTTTTACAGTAAAATCTTCTTAGGGATTGCAATGTAGAAACTAGACAGGTGAAGTTAGTTTGTATGTAACAATTTTGTCAGAAATATTATTCTCAAATCCCTACTTATATTTGTTCATTTCTAAGAATTAGCACATAATTGCAATTATAACCTAATTTGTTAAATATAAGATAAGCTGATCAAATTCTTACCACTATTTATATATGAAATTTTCGTCTTTGTCTTAAGTGGACTGACTTTAAATGGCTTTTTTCTAGGGGCACCTGGGTAGCTTAGTCAGTTAAGTGTCTGCCTTGAGTTCAGGTCATGATCTCAGGGTCCTGGGATCGAGCCCTGCACCGGGCTCCCTGCTCAGCAGGGGATCTACTTCTCCCTCTCCCTCTGCCCCTCCTCCCTGCTTATGCTCTCTCTCTGTCTCTCTCTCTCTCTCAAATAAACATTTCTTAAAGACTAGAAAATTAAAAACAAATAAGTGGCTTTTTTCTAATATCAATTATATTTAGAGAAAGAGGATCTCCTATACATTCTGTAATGAGCATTTAAAAGAATTGTGTGTCTTTTATATCTGGGGTTTAGAGAATATGTTTACATATACATACAAAAATTCATACAAATATATATAGCGGAATTCTCTAGAATTTCAGGTATAAGATGTTGCTTGGTTTACTTCTCCCCATTCAGATCTTGACTTCTTCAGGAAAACCTCCCTTGACAATTGCCATTTTACATGTATGTGTGTGATTCCTTGATATGACTCATAGCCTTTCATAGCCTCTGAGATTCCTGAGGCAAGGACCCTTTTGGATTTGTTCAACATTTTATATTTTCTGCACCTAGCACAGTACCTTGTCTGCACTAGACACTGAGTGAAATAAGTCAAGCAGAGAAAGTCAATTATCATATGGTTTCACTTACTTGTGGAACATAAGGAATAACATGGAGGACATTAGGGGAAGGAAAGGAAAAGTGAATTGGGGGAAATTGGAGAGGGAGACGAACCATGAGAGACTGTGGACTCTGAGAAAAAAACGAGGGTTTTGGAAGGGAGGTGGGTGGGGGGAAGGGTGAGCCTGGTGGTGGGTAATAAGGGGGGCACGTACTGCATGGAGCATTGGGTGTGGTGCATAAACAAGGAATCTTGAAACATTGAAAAGATAAAATAAAAATTTTTTAAAAAGACAAGAAATAAAAAATAGAATCATTTATAATTTAATAGGAGAAATAAATATTTCTAAATTTAAAAAATCATATATATATATATTGAATCAATGATGAATAGATACGGAGTGTGCCATGTGAAATGAGGAAGATCCAGGTTAAAATTGCTGTTCTGGGGACGCCTGGGAGGCTCAGTGTGTTAAACCTCTGCTTAACAGAGGCTTAACAGAGTGTCTTTCGGCTCCTTCGGCTCTGGTCATGGTCTCAGGATCCTGGGATTGAGCCCCGCATCAGGCTTTCAGCTCAGTGGGGAGGCTGGTTACTCCTCTCTCTCTCTGCCTGCCTCTCTGCCTACTTGTGATCTGTCTTTCTCTCTCTTTCTGTCAAACAAAAAACAAACAAACAAACAAACAAACTCTTAAGAAAATAAGCTGTGATTCTGCCACTCACAAGATGTAGTCTTGGGACAATCCACTTAATCTCTCTTAGCCTCTGTTTCCTTCTCTCTAAAATGAAGATAATCCCTACATTGCAGGATTATGGGACTCTAAGGACTGTGAGGACTATATAATGTATAGGGAATTTTTATTTTTATTATGTTTTTGCGTGAAAATTTTTAAGTTTTTGTTTTAATTCCAGTTCAGTTACCATACAGTGTTATATTAGTTTCAGGTATCCAGTGTACTGATTCAACAGTTGGATATGCTGCTCAGTGCTCATCAAGATGAGTGTACTCTTTTTTTTTTCTTTTTTTAAAGATTCATTTATTTTATTTCCTCCCAAATATGTTTATTTTTTTGGTGTTACAAGATTAATTGTTCATGCATCACACCCAGTGCTCCATGCAATACGAGCCCTCCTCAATACCCACCACCAAGCTCGCCCAAACCCCCACCGCCCCCTAAACCCTCAGTTTGTCGCTCACAGTCCACAGTCTCTCGTGGTTCATCTCCCCTTCTGATATCCTCCATTCCCCTTTCCCTTCCTTCTCACAATGCCCTCCAAGTTTTTCCTTATGTTCCACACATAAGTGAGAATATAAGATAATAGGCTCTCTCTCCTTGACTTATTTCAATCCACATAATCTCTTCCAGTCCCATCCATATAGATACAAAAGTTAGATATTCATCTTTTCTAATGGAGGCATAGTATTCCATTGTATATATGTACCATATCTTCTTTATCCATTCATCTGTTGAAGGGCATCTTGGTTCTTTCCACAGTTTGGGGAATGTGGTCATTGCTGCTGTGAACATTGGGGTCCATGTGGCCCTTCTTTGTACTGCATCTGCTTCTTTGGGGTAAATGTCCAGTAGTGCGATGGCAGGGTCATAGGGTAGCTCTATTTTTAATTTCTTTTTTTATTTTTATTTTTATTTTTAATTTCTTGAGGAATCTCCACACTCTTTTCCAAAGTGGCTGCACCAGCTTGCATTCCTACCAACAGTGGAAGAGGGTTCCCCTTTCTCCACACCCTCTCCAACATTTCTTGTTTACTGTCCTAGAATTTTGGCCATTCAGACTGGGGTAAGGTGGTATCTTAGTGTGGTTTTGATGTAAATCTCCCTGATGTCTAATGATAATGTACATTTTTTCATGTGTCTGTTAGCCATTTGTATGTCTTCTTTGGAGAAGTGTCTGTTCATGTCTTCTGTCCATTTTTTGATGTGATTATCGGTTTTGGGATATTCGCTGTGGGCTTTTCATAGGTAGACTTGATGATGTTGAGGAATGTTCCTTCTATCCCTATACTTTGAAGGGTTTAAATCAGGAAAGGATGCTGAATTTTGTCAAATGCTTTTTAGCACCGATGGAGAGGACCATGTGGTTCTTCTCTCTTCTCTTATTGATTTGCGAATGTTGAACCACCCTTGCATCTCAGGGATAAATCCCACCTGGTCATGATGAATAATCTTTTGAAGGTGCTGTTGGATTCTATTAGCTAGGAACTTGTTGAGAAGCTTAGCAACTGTATTCATCAGGGATATTGGTCTGAAATTCTCCTTTTTGATGGGGTCTTTGCCTGGTTTGGGGATCAGGGTAATGCTGGCTTCATAGAAAGAGTCTGGAATTTTCCTTCTGTTTCTATTTTTGAAACAGTTTCAGAGAATACGTACTATTTCTTCCTTGAATGTTTGGTAGAATTCCTCAGGGAATCCGTCAGGTCCTGGACTCTTGTTTTTTGGGAGGTTTTGGCTCGCTGCTTCAATCTCATTACTAGATATTGGTCTATTCAGGTTGTCAATTTCTTCCTGTTTCCATCTTGGAAGATTATGGGTTTTCAGGAATGTATCCATATTTTTCTAGGTTGTTTAACTTATTGGCATAGAGCTGTTGATAATAATTTCTGATGATTGTTTCTATTTCCTTTGGATTAGTCGTGATCTCTCCCCTTTCATTCATAATTTTGTTAATTAGGGTCCTCTCCCTTTTCTTTTGGATGAGTTGGCCGGAGGCCTATCGATTATATTGATTCTTTCAAAAAACCAAGTTCTGGATTCATTGATGCATTCTACTGTTTCTCTAGTTTCTAACTCATTTATCTCTGCTCTAATCTTATTTCCCTTCTTGTGCGTGGGGTTGGCTTAATTTGTTTTTGAATTTCCAGTTCTTTAAGGTGTAAAGAGAACTGGCGTATTCGAGATTTTTCAATATTTTTGAGTGAGGCTTGGATGGCTATGTATATACTCCTTAGGACTGCCTTTGCCTTGTCCCATAGGTTTTGCATCGATGTGTCTTCATTCTCATTGGTCTCCATGAAATGTTTAAGTTCCTCTTTGATTTCCTGGTTAATCCCAACATTCTTGAGCAGGTTGGTCTTTAGCCTCCAAGTGTTTAAATTCCTCCCAACCTTTTTCTTCTTGTTGAGTTCCAGGTGCAAAGCATTGTGGTCTGAGAAAAATGCAAGGAATCATCTCAATCTTTTGGTATCAGTTGAGTCCTGATTTGTGACCCAGTATGTGGTCTATTCTGGAGAAAGTTCCATGTGCGCTCGAGAAAAATGAGTATTCTGTTGTTTTAGGGTGGAATGTTCTGTATATATCAATGAGGTCCATCTGGTCCAATGTGTCATTCAAAGCTCCTGTTCTTCATTTAATTTCTGTTTAGATGTTCTGTCTGTTACTGAGAGTGGCATGCTAAGATCTCCTACTATTAAAGTATTCATATCAATATGAATTATTAATTTGATTAACAGTTGGCTTATGTAGTTGACTGCTCTTATATTGGGAGCATAAATGTTTACAGTTGTTAGATCTTCTTGGAAGATAGACCCTTGCAGAATGATGTAGTGTCCTCTGTATCTCTGACTACAGTCTGTAGGTGAAAACCTAATTTATCTGATAGGAAAATCACTACCCCAGCTTTCTTTTGAGTCTCATTGGCAGGAAAGATGGTTCTCCATCCTTTCACTTTCAGTCCGGATGTATCTTTTGGTTCCAAATGTGTCTCTTGTAGAAAGCATATGGACGGGTCCTGTTTTTTTATCCATTCTGCAACCCTGTGTCATTTTTTCTTTTTCCCCCAAAAATGTTTATTTTATTTTTTTCAGTGTTACAAGATTTATTGTTCATGCACCACACCCAGTGCTCCATGCAATACGTACCCTCCTCAATACCCACCACCTGGCTCGCCCAGCCCCCCACCCCCTCCCCTCCTAAACCCTCAGTTTGTTGCTCAGAATCCACACACTCTCACTGTTCATCTCCCCCTCTGATTTCCCCCCATTCACCTTTCCCTTCCTTCTCACAATGCCCCCCATGTTTTTCTTTATGCTCAGCACGTGAGACCATAAGATAATTGGCTCTCTCTGCTTGATTTATTTCACTCCGCATAATCTCTTCCAGTCCCATCCATGTTGATACAGAAGTTGGATATTCGTCCTTTCTAATGAAGGCATAATATTCTATTGTATTTATGGACCATATCTTCTTTAACCATTCATCTGTTGAAGGGCATCTTGGATCTTTCCACCGTTTGGCAATTGTGGCCATTGTTGCTATAAACATTGGGGTACATGTAGTCCTTCTTCATAATGCATCTACTTCTTTGGGGTCATAGGGTAGCTCTATTTTCAACTTCTGGAGGAATCTCCACACTGTTTTCCAAAGTGGCTGCACCAGTTTGCAATCCCACCAACAGTGTAAGAGGGTTCCCTTGAAAGTCCAAATTTCATATTTTCTCTGAACTTAAGTTTTACATTTCTAAAATAAAAAGGACGTATAGTTAGATTTCTTCTAGCTCAAAAAAAAATAAGACTCTTGTAAGCAAATATTCATTCATTCGACAAATATCTATTGAGCACTTACTGTGTGCCAAGTAACTTCATCACTGTAGCAATCTCAAGAAACTGTTGTTATACCACCCAAATAACATTCTTCAGCACGTTTGTCTTTAGTCTCCAAGTGTTTGAATCCCTTCCAAACTTCTTCTTGTGGTTAAGTTCCAGTTTCAGAGCATTGTGGTCTGAGAAAATGCAGGGAATCATCTCAATCTTTTGGTATCAGTTGAGTCCTGATTTGTGGCCCAGTAAGTGGTCTATTCTGGAGAAAGTTCCATGTGCGCTCGAGAAAAATGAGTATTCTATTGTTTTAGGGTGGAATGTTCTGTATATATCTATGAGGTCCATCTGGTCCAAATTGTCATTCAAAGCTCTTGTTTCTTTATTGATTTTCTGTTTAGATGATCTCTCTGTTACTGAGAGTGGTGTGTTAAGATCTCCTCCTATGATTGTATTTCTATCAATGTGACTCTTTATTTTGATTAACAGTTGGTTTATGTAGTTGGCTGCTCCTATGTTGGGGGCATAAATGTTTACAGTTGTTAGATCTTCTTGGAAGATAGACCCTTGCAAAATGATGTAGTGTCCTTCTGTATCTCTGATTACAGTTTTTAGCTGAAAATCTAATTTATCTGATAGGAGAATTGCTACCCCAGCTTTTTTTGAGGCCCATTGGCATGAAAGATGGTTCTCCATCCTTTCACTTTCTGTCTGTATGTATCTTTTGGTTCCAAATGTGTGTCTTGTAGACAGCATATGGACAGGTCCTGTCGTTTTTATCCATTCTGCAACCCTGTGCCATTTTATGGGAGTGTTTAGGCCATTCACGTTAAGAGTGATTATTGAAAGGTAAGCGTTTATTGACATCATGATGCCTGTGTAGTCCTTGTTTCTATTGATAGTAAATTTCTGTTCTAAGTCACTCATGGGTTCTCTCTACTTTTATAGAACCCCCTTTAATATTTCCTGGAGTGCCGGTTTCTTGGTCACATACTCTTTTAATCCTTGCCAGTCTTGGAAGCTCTTTATCTCTCCATCCATTTTGAATGTCAGCCTTGCTGGATAAAGTATTCTTGGCTGCATGTTCTTCTCATTTAGTTCCCTGAATATGTCTTGCCAGCCCTTTCTGGTTGCCAGGTTTCTGTGGACAGGTCTGACGTTATTCTGATGGGTGTTCCTCCATATGTAAGGGATCTCTTCCCCCTAACTGCCCTCAAGATCTCTTGTCTAAAAGTATAATTTGCAAATTTTACTATTATGTGTCTCGCTGTATTTCTAGACTGGTTGATCTTGGCAGGTGTCCTTTCTGCCTCTAGGACACGAACCCTTGTTTCATTCCCCAGATTGGGGAAATTTTCATTCAGAATTTGGTCAGCTATATCTTCTAGTCTTCTGTCTTTCTCTACCCCCTCGGGATTCCAATAATTCTGACATTGAAACGTTTCATGGTGTCATTTATTTTCCTAAGTCTCTTCTCATGACTCCTGAGCAGTTTGCCCCAGCTGTCCTCTTGCCCTTTCTTCTCTACCATTTTATCCTCTAGATCACTAGATCCTTGTCTCCATAACTCTAGTTGTTAAACTATTTAGATTGCATTGGATCTCACTGATAGCACTTCTTACATCGGCTCTACTGGTTCTCATTTCTGCCCTTAGAGATTCTATGTTGTCATTAATGTTTTTCTCCATCCTAGCCATTGCCTGGATAATTGTCACCCTGAATACCCTTTCTGACATACTGTTAATGTCCATGTCTAATAGTTCTGTGGGAGAGGGCGCAGTCTCTGGGTTTTTCCTCTGTTGGGTGTTCCTCCTCCTAGTCATTTCGATGAGAAACGGATGAGAGGATGTGTAGTTGGACATTTCGCCCATGATCCAGGCAGGGTGCACTCTGGAAGGTTTAGGAACAATTGGGATTCACCACCAAAAATAAAAAAATGAGGATAAGAAAGGTAGAAAAAGAGGAGATTCCCAGCCAGAATGGGCCCAAACAATAAGATTTATGAAGTATGTAGACCAACGCAAGCAAACATATAGTCCGACAAAAGTAGATGACAAGAAATAAAAGAACCTAGTCTGAATGAACCCCAGGAATATGATTTATATAATACAAAAACAAAAGCAAATAAGTAGAAACACTGATAGAAGGATAAGATGGGAGAGTGGTCATAAATCCTCACAAGTGAACAAGGTTATTTCTGGTCTTCCTGGGTTTATCTTTGTATTAAGCTTCTAGTTGTAATGTTTGGTAGTTAAAAAAAAGAAACCCAAGAAATGTGAAAATGAATGAATAAAAAAAAAAGAAAGAAAAAAAACTCATGTCTCTGAAATATACAGGTTTGAGGGTATTTTCAGGCACTTACTATTTCGGTTTCCCCTGATGTTGGGGATTTAAAATTGTATGGGGACCCTGTGGTTATAGTCCTTTTGTTTTTTTTTTTTACTTGCCTTCTGGGGGAGGGGTCTGTCGCGTTGTTTTCCATTCAGTCTTGCTTGTGTTGAGTCACCCTGTCCTCCAATCATGGGGCTGCGCTCTGTGGAAACTGGTTTCTTTCACTCTCTGAAGGTTTTTGGCCTTTTGTAGCTTTTTCACCTTTTTGGAGAGTCCAAGAGAAGAATCTACCTGTACGTACCCAGACCTCTGCATAACAGAGAAGCCTCAGTCTGCTTCTCTCTGGGTGGTCCAGAACACACACTCCCCTCCACAAAATTCTGCTCAGAGCACAGCCTGTCACAGGTGTTGCATACCCCCCCACCCTGGCCACAATTCGGTGACTCTTCAAGTGCTCCCCTGCTCTCCAGGTTCCAGGCCCATGCAGGGTGTGGTCAGATTCCTGCCTGAGATTAGGCCGTCTGCTCGAGTCCTCTCCAGGGCCATCTGGGAGTGCCCACACCCTGCTGCAGACCCCAAATGTCTTTTCAGTCAGGGTTGCACTCAGTCCAGAGAGTGGGGCACGCAGTGAGAAGCTGCCAGCTCCTGGACCACAGCAGACTCTGTAAGGCACTTACAGGAGCGTGCATGCCCTGTCCACAAAATGGTGCAAGGAGCAGAAAGCTGAAGGTTCAGGAAGCACAGACTGGACCCCACCCCACCAGTCTCTCTTTGAGGCAAGTGGTGTCCTTCATGGGAGTGTGGGCCCATGCCTGTGCCCGCGACCACCCCTTCCATTAGGAAGGTTCCTCAGAACCTTTTGCTCTTTTTAAGTGTTTTTAACTGGACTCGAAGTTACTGCTGGTCCCCTACCGCCGGGCACTTTCTTTTGGGGTATTATTGTCCTTGGATCGCTTCTGGTGGCTCCCTCCCCCTTTTGTTTATCCTCCGATATCGGTTTGAGTGTTTCCACTTTGCTTTACCTCTCCACTGCTGTCTTCTGCTCCCACAGAGATCCAGAAGTGAAAAATCCTGCTCCTCGGGCTGATTTCATGTGTGTTTGGCGTGTTCTGGTAGATATCTAGCTCACTTTTGGGGACAGGTTGCAATGGGATCTCCTCTTCTCCACCATCTTGCCCACCTCCCCCTCATTGTCTTCTCTTTCGATGTTTGAAACAGCTTCAGAAAAATAGGTATTAATTCTTCTTTCAATGTTTGGTAGAATTGCCCTGGGAAGGCATCTTGTCTGGACTCTTTCTGGGGGGGGATTTTTTATTACTCTTTCAATTTCCTTGCAGGTTATGGTTTTTTGTTTCTTCTCATTTCAGTTTTGGTAGCTTCCATGTTTCTAGGTGCATCCATTTTCCTCCAGATTGCCTAATTTGTTGGCATGTAATCGCTCACATAATATGATCTTATAATTGTTTGTGTTTCCTTGGTGTTGGTTGTGATCTCTCTTCTTCCATTCATGATTTTATTTTTTATTTTATTTTATTTTTTAAGATTTATTTATTTACTTGTTTGACAGAGAGAGAGAGAGAGAGAGAGAGAGATACAAGTAGGCAGAGAGAGAGGGAGAGGCAGGCTCCCCGCTGAGCAGAGAGCCCGATGCGGGGCTCGATCCCAGGGCCCTGAGATCATGACCTGAGCTGAAGGCAGAGGCTTTAACCCACTGAGCCACCCAGGTGCCCCCATGATTTTATTTTTTACCCAAATTATTGGGTCCTTTCTCTTTTCTTTTTGATAAACCTGGCTAGGAGTTTGTCACTCTTATTGATTCTTTCAAGGAACCAGCTCCTAGTTTAGTTGATCTGTTCTACCCTTCTTTTGGTTTCTATTCCATTGATTTTTGCTCTAATCTTTTTTTTTTTTTTAAAGATTTTATTTATTTGATAGAGAGAAACACAGCGAGAGAGGGGACACAAGCAGAGGGAATGGTAGCGGGAGAAGCAGGCCTCCTGCAGAGTAGGGAGCCCGATGCGGGGCTCGATCCCAGGACCCTGGGATCTGACCTGGGCCGAAGGCAGACGCTTAACGACTGAGCCACCCAGGCGCCCCTGCTCTAATCTTTATTCATTTTCATCTCCTACTTGGTTTAGGCTTTATTTACTGTTTTTTCTCCAGCTCCATTAGGTGTAAGTTTATCCTGTGTATTTGAAGTATTTGTAATTTTTTGAGAAATGCTTGTAATGTTTTGTACTCTTGGGACTGCCTATGCTGTACCCCAAAGGTTTTGAACAGTTGTTTTTTCATTTTCATTTTTTTCCACGAATTTTTAAAATTCGTCTTTAATGTCCTTGTTGACCCATTCATTCTGTAAAAAGATGCTTTTTAAGCTGCATGTATTTGAGCTCCGTCCAAATTTCCTCTTGTCATTGAGTTCACTTTCAAAACACTGTGGTCTGTAAATCTGCAGGGAATAAGCCTAATCTTTTTCTACTGGTTGAGACCTGATTTGTGAACCTGGATATAATCTATTCTGGAGAATATTCCATGTGCACTCGAGAAGAATGTGTAGTCTGTTGCTTTTGGATGCAATGCTCTGAATATATCTGTGTAAGTCCATCTGTTTCAGTGTGTCGTTCAAAGTTCTTATTTCCTTTTTTGATCTTCTGCTCACATGATCGGTCCATTGTTGTGAGTGGGGTTTTAAAGTCCCCTATGATTATTGTACTATTAACAATGTGTTTCTCTAATTTTGTTATTAATTTGTTTACATAATTGGCTGCCACCAAGTTGGGTGTAAAACATTTAAAATTGTTAGATCTTGTGGGATAGACCCTTTACGTACGATGTAATGTCCCTATTCATCTCTCTTTGCATTCTTTGGTTTAAAATCTAATTTTTCTGATAAGGATTGCTACCCCAGCTTTCGATTGATGTCCATTAACATGATAGATGCTCCCCCACCCTCTCATGTTCATGTTCACGTTCATTCTGGAGGTGTCTTTAGGTCTAAAATGACTCTCTTGTAGACAGCATATGGATGGGTCCTGCTCTTTCATCCAGTTTGATATCCTGTGTCTTTTGGTTGGATCATCCAGCCAATTTACATGCAGAGTAACTAGAAATATATGAATTTAATGCCGTTGTATTACCTCTAAAGTCACTGTTTCCATATATTGTCTGTGTTCCTTTCTGGTCTATGTTACTTTTGGGCTCTCTCTTCGCTTACAGGATTCCCTTTAATATTTCTTTTAGGGCTGCTTTAGTCATCACAAATTCTTTTATTTTCTGTTTTTCCTGAAAGCTCTTTATCTCTCTTTCCATTCTGAATGATAGCCTTGCTGGATAAAGGAATCTTGGCTGCATAATTTTCTCATTCAGCATTCCTGAATATATCATGCCACTCCTTTCTGGACTGCCAGGTCTCTGTGGAGAGATCTGCTGCCAGCCTTATATTTCTGCCCCTGTAGGTTAAGAACCTCTTGTCTTGATCTGCTTTCAGGATTTTCTCTTTGCCTTTGAAATTTGCAAGCTTCACTATTATACATCAGGGTGTTGGTTTTTAGGGGGATTCTCAGTGCCTCCTGGACATGATGCCTATTTTCCTCCCAGATTAGGTAACTTCTCTGTTATAGTTTGCTCAAATATATCTTCTGCCCCCCTTTCCTCTTCTTCCAAACCTCAATTATTCCAATACTGTTTTGCTTTATTGTACTGCTGCTCTCTTGAATCCTCCCCTTTGTGATCCAGTAATTGTTCATCACCCTTTTCCTCAGTTTTTTTAATTTTCCATAATTTTATCGTTTATGTCACTGACTCTCTCTTCTTCATTTATCCTAGCAGTAAGATCCTCCACTTTATATTGCATCTCATTAACAGCCTTTTAATTTCTACCTGATTAGGTCTTAGTTCTTTTATTCCTCCAAAAAGGGATTCTCTAGTGTCTTCTGTGCTTTTTTCAAGCCCAGCTAGTATCTTTATAATCATTATTCTGAATTCACCTGACATTTTATTCATGGTCTCTGACTGTTAGTACTGCCTCTTGTTCTTTTTTCTGTGACTTTTTTCCTGTTTTGTCATTTTGTCCAGAGATGAATAGATGAATGCAAGAACAAGATACAAAAATATCAACCATGATCCCAGTGGAACACACACTAGACAAATCCAATGAGATCAGAAACCAAAAAAGGAGGAAAGGGGAGACTATAATCAATCAGGTGGACAGAACCGGGTGGCACACGAGGTCATAGGTCTATTTTGATCTGTTGGTTTGAAGACAGTAGATCCCAAAATAGTAAAGAAAGAAAAACTTCTATATATATACAAAAATAAAATTGAATGCAATCAAAGGAAGCCAGAAATGAAGAATACATATAAAATGTAAATATAAGAATGGACATTTTAAAAGTCTTTAAAAGGAGTTGACAAAATAAGACACTAGTTGGAAAGGTAAAAAGAAAAGAGAAAAAAGGGGCACCTGGGTGACTCAGTTGTTAAGCGCCAGCCTTCAGCTCAGGTTATGATCCCAGGGTCCTGGGATTGAGCCCCGCATCAGGCTCCCTGCTCAGCAGGAAGGCTGCTTCTCCCTCTCTCACTGCCCCTTGCTTGTGTTCCCTCTCTCACTGTGTCTCTCTCTCTGTCAGATAAATAAACAAAATCTTTAAAAAAAGAAAGAAGAAAAAAAGAAATTTTAAAAGGAAAGAGTAAAGAACCATGAGAAAAAAGCCTCAAATTCTATATTCTGTTTTCCCCAGCACTGGAGTTTTTCAGTTCTGTGTGACTGGTAAATTTGCTATTGCCAGATGTTCCTACTGGTCTTCCAAGGGAGTGGCCTGTTGCACTGATTCTCAGGTGTCCTTGTCTGTGCAGAGTTGCACCACCCTTGCTAAGGGGTCAGGCTCAGTATAAGCAGCCCAGGGTTGCTGTATGTGGCTTTTGTTCCCTTTTGTTCACTTTAGACAATGAATATTATTGGATTTTGTGTTGGCTAATTGAATTTAAATTTTTAAAAATGGGGAAAAAATGGCAGCACCCCGAACTCAAGCCCTGGAGTTGAATGATCGTGGGCCCCACTCTTCAGAGTGTCCTCAGGGAAAAGCAGTCAATCACTTTTGTCTCCTTGGTTTCCATCCCCACTCTGTGTTCACCCAGGCTGTGACCAAGCATTTTTACCTGAGGCCCATGACCCCATTTTGAGTCTTCAAACTTTTCAGACTCCTGCAGCACACACCCTCGCTGCTCTTCCCAGAGGAAGGAGGAAGGTCTCGCCCTGGTTCTGCCACTTGCTGGGCCCCTGCTCAGGGAGCAGTCATCTGATCATGCCACAGTTTGCAGTTTATGGCAACACCAAGCTGAAAGCCTACTCCTTGACTCACTGATTGTAGTTGGCTCCCCATTCTGCTATTTGGGAATTCTACCGAACTCAGGCACTCCCATTCTTTTTGTGACTTAGATGATCTCCTGAGACCACACTGGCTCACCTAAGATTCTGTTTTGCTTTGCCACCTTGAGTACCTTTCAGGCAGGGACATCCCTCAATGGAGAAGACTTCTAAAAGTTCTGGTTTTGTGCTCTGCTGCTAAATCACTTTCTGGTAGCTGGCTTATGGAGGCTCTCTCCCCACACAGTTTATCTTCCAATGTGTCCCCTCAGATTCACTTCTCCACACCTCCTACCTTACAAAAAGTGGCTGCTTTTCTATTTGTAGAATTGCAGCAATTCTCTTCTTATATCTCAGGTTGAGTTCACTGGTGTTCAGAGTGCTTTGACAGCTATCTAGGTTAATTCCAGGGACCAGACGAAATTAGGGTCCCCTACCATCTGCCATCTTTCTTCCTCTTCCTCACTATAGTTTTGATTTGTATTTCCTTGATCCTCAGTGATGTTGAGCATTTTTTCATGTGTCGGTTGGCCATTTGTATGTCTTTTTAACTGGTTTCCATGTCTGTTTTTTTTTTTTTTTTAAGATTTTATTTATTTGACAGAGAGAAACACAGCGAGAGAGGGAACACAAGCAGAGGGAATGGTAGCGGGAGAAGCAGGCTTCCTGCAGAGCAGAGAGCCTGATGTGGGGCTCGATCCCAGGCCCCTGGGATCTGACCTGGGCCGAAGGCAGACACTTAACGACTGAGCCACCCAGGCGCCCCTCCATGTCTGTTTTGATGCTAGTACTATACTGTTTTGATTACTTAACTTTATGGTATAGTTTGAAATTAGATTGTTTTATTTGTGTTCTTTCATGATTTCCTATGAAATTGACGATTTTGATTGGGAAAATCGACCTCATTATTCACTATTGGTCTGCTAAGATTCTGTTTTTTCACGATCTGGTCTAAGTGTTTGTATGTCTCTAGCAGTTTATCTATTCATTCTATGTATTCCAATTTGTTATGGCTTATAATTATTTGTGGTGGTCTTTGGTGATCCATTTTATTCCTGTGGTATCAGTTGTAATGTTTCCTCTTTTATTTCTAATATTATTTACTTGAAATAAATATTTATTATTTTATATTATATAAAATAAAAATGTATTATATATAATATTTTATATTATTTTATTATTTACTTCCTTTCTCTTTTTTATGGGCGATGTATACAAATGTATACAAATCAGTTTTGTTTTTGTTTTTTAAAAGCCAAACTCTTAGTTTCATTACTCTTTCTATTGGTATCTTAGTTGTTATTTTATTTGTTTTTGTTTAATATCAATTTTTTCCTCTGAAAAATAAGTTGAGAACATTCCCATTAAAATAACATTAAGAAGTGTAAAATGATTAGGAATAAATCTAATCAAAGAAGTGAAAGATCTGTACGATGGAAACTATAAGATATTGATGGAAAAAATGGTTGAAGATGCAAAGAAATGGAGAGGCATCCCAGTGGGTTGGAAGAGTCAATGTTGATAAAGTGTTCATAAATACAAGGCAATGTACAGATTCAGTATCATCCCTATTTAAATCCAATGGCATTGTTCAAAGTTACAGAACAAATAATCGTCCAAGTGGCATGGAACTACAAAAGAGTCTAATAACGAAAGCAGACCCGATGAAGAAGAAATCTGGAGACACCGAAGATCGTGATTTCAAATTATAGTACATAGCTATGGCAATTAAAACAGTAGGGTGCACACCTAAAAACACAAGTATAGATTAGTGGGACAGAATCAAGAACCCATACGCATACTCACACCTATATCGTCTAACTAATATTGCATCACGCAACCAAGAAGACTCTATGGAGAAAGGATAATCTCTTTGACAAATAGTGTTGGGAAAACTAGAGCATCATAATGCAAGGGAAATTGGGTTGGTAACCTACCTCACTCACAAAAATTAACTCAAAATGGATTAAAAACTTAAATGTATGTCTTGAAATGGTAAAATTCTTGGAGGAAATCATAGGACATATGTTTCTTGACAATGGCCTTGGTGATGAATTTTTTCATGACCTCAAAGAGACAACAAAAGCATAAATAAGCAAGTGGACTATATCCATCTAAACACCCTCTGCACAGCTAATAAAATAATTAGCAAACGGCATAGGCAACCTATGGAGTGGATGAGTATGTTAATAAACCATCTTCTGATAAGGAGTAATAGCCAAATTATGTAAATAACTCATATAATTTAATAGCAACATAATAAAACAATCTGATTACAAATAGAAAAACATAATAGATGTCTTCCCAAGGACATAAAAAGAGACTCACTGTCGCTAGTCATCAAGGAAATGCAGATCGAAGGCACAATGAGCTCTCACTTCAAACATGTTAGAATGACTAGCCAAAAAAGCAAGTATTGGCAAAGATGTGGAGAAGACAAATTCTTGCTTACTGTTGGTGGGAATGTAAATTATGGAAACCAGTATGGAGATTCTTCAAAAAATTGAAATAGCTACCCAGTTTTCCCAGTACCTTTGTTGATGAGACTATCCTTTCCCCAGCGTGCTTGTCTCCCTTCTCAAATATTAGTTGATTTATATACAGGGGTTTAATTCTAGGCTTTCTATTCTGTTCCATCATTATACATGTCTATTTTAACGCCAGTATCATACTATCTTAATTACTATAGTTTTGTAATATAAATTTGAAATTGTTACTGAACCAAAGTGGATCTGCTTCTTGGTGAGGCATAGATAGAAACTACACCAGGTGGCATTGCCTCACAAAGTTATCTTTATTTGCAGAAATGAGGAGACCATGCAGAATAATTCCCAAAGCCAACTCCTCTAAAAGGGGAAAGCAGGCTCCATTTCTTAGGGAGAGTTTTGATGTTATAATGGAGCTGAGGTAATTGTCAGGAGCTTCTGGCACTTTCTTATTCATGTGCACAGTTGTTATACTCAAATGTTTCTTTTCCTGTTCCAGCAGTTCATTAGCTTCAAAAAAGGTAAGATTGGCAGGCAGAAGCTTCGAGGAGATTCCTGAGTTCAGGAGGTCAATCCTAAATTCTGGGGGCTAATCCTTAGTTCAGAAGGTTAGGAGGTCTTGCTGGTAACACAATCAGAAAGTGAGATGCCTTTTAGAACTGTTCCTCTCAGGATTCATTTTGCTATTTGGGGTGTTTTGTTGTTTTAGACCAATTTTAAGATTGTTTTTCTATATCTGTGAAAATTTACACCGGAATTTTTTTTTTTTTTTTTTTTTTTTTAGAAATCACATTAAATCTACAGATTGCCTTGGAAGTATGAACATTCTTAACAATTTTAACATTTATGACAATTGAACAGAGGATACCTTCCCATTTGTTTTTGCCTTTATCAATTACTTTCACCAAATTCTTCTTTGTTTGTTTGTTTATTTACTTAAAGTTTTTCAATCGACTTTACATGTTTCATTATAGAAAGTCATAGAACATTGCAGAAACACTAAACAATCAAAGAAATACAGGTTGGTTCTGGGGGAATGAAAGTCATTTTAAATGAAATGAAAGGGTTCCCCTTTCTCCACATCCTCTCCAACATTTGTTGTTTACTGTCCTGTTGATTTTGGCCATTCTAACTGGTGTAAGGTGGTATCGAAATGTGGGGGTTTTTTTTCTCACAAAAATGTTTATTTTTTCAGTGTTACAAGATTTATTGTTCATGCACCACACCCAGTGCTCCATGCAATACGTGCCCTCCTCAATAGCCACCACCAGGCTCGGCCAGCCCCCCACCCCCACCCCTCCTAAACCCTCAGTTTGTTGCTCAGAATCCACAGTCTCTCATGGTTCATCTCCCTCTCTGATTTCCCCCCTTTCTGATTTCACCTTCCCTTCCTTCTCACAATGTTTCTCTCCATGTTTTTCTTTATGCCCAGCACTTAAGTGAGACCATAAGGTAATTGGCTCTCTCTGCTTGACTTATTTCACTCCGCATAATCTCTTCCAGTCCCATCCATGTTGATACAAAAGTTGGACATTCGTCCTTTCTAATGGAGGCATAATATTCCATTGTATATATGCACCATATCTTCTTTATCCATTCATTTGTTGAAGGGCATTTTAGTTCTTTCCACAGTTTGGCAATTGTGGCCCATTGCTGCTATGAACATGTGCATGTGGCCCTTCTTTGCAATGCATCTGCTTCTTTGGGGCAAATACCCATGAGTGCAATGGCAGGGTCATAGGGTAGCTCTATTTTCAACCTCTTGAGGAATCTCCACACTGTTTTCCAAAGTGGCTGCACCAGCTTGCAATCCCACCAACAGTGTAAGAGGGTACCCCTACCTCTGCACCCTCTCCAACATTTGTTGTTTACTGTTCTGTTGATTTTGGCCATTCTAACTGGTATAAGGTGGTATGTCAGTGGGGTTTTGATTTGAATCTCCCTCATGGCTAAAGATGATGAGCATTTTTTCATGTGTCTGTTAGCCATTTGTATGTCTTCTTTGGAGAAGTGTCTGGTCATGTCTTCTGCCCATTTTTTGATGTGATTATCGGTTTTGAGAGTGTTGAGTTGGAGGAGTTCTTTATAGATCTTAGATATCAGACCTTGGTCTATAGTGTCATTTGCGAATATCTTCTCCCATTCTGTGGGTGCCTGTTTGTTTTGTTGACAGTTTCCTTGGCTGGGCAGAAGCTTTTTATCTCTTACACTGTTGGTGGGAATGCAAGTTGGTGCAGCCACATTGGAAAACAGTGTGGAGATTCCTCAAGAAATTAAAAATAGAGCTACCCCATGACCCTGCAATTGCACTACTGAGTATTTACCCAAAAGAAGCAGATACAGTACAAAGAAGAGGCACATGTACCCCAATGTTCATAGCAACAATGGCCACAATTGTCAAACTGTGGAAAGAACCAAAATGCCCTTCAACAACCCTACATTTCTTGGCTACATATGGTTATATATGGATAAAGAAGATATGGTCCATATCTACAATATATACAATGCAATATTATGCCTCCATCAGAAAGGATGAATCCCCAACTTTCGTATCAACATGGATGGGACTGGAAGAGATTTTGCAGCATGACATAAGCCAAGCAGAGAGAGTCAATTATCTTATGGTCTCACTTATGTGTGGAGCATAAGGAAAAACACGGAAGGCATTGTGAGAAGGAAGGGAAGCATGAATGGGGGGAAATCAGAGGGGGCGATCAACCATGAGAGACTGTGGACTCTGAGCAACAAACTGAGGGTTTTGGAGGGGAAGGGGTGGGAGGTTGGGCGAGCCGGGTGGTGGGTGTTGAGGAGGGCACGTATTGCATGGTGCACTGAGTGTGGTGCATGAACAATAAATCTTGTAACACTGAAAAAATAAAATAAACGTATTTGGGGGGGAAAACAGAAAAAGATAAAGAGATTTAAAAGGAGGGAAAAAATAAAATAAAATCAATAGTTACCTGTGTAATCAATAAAAAAAGAAAAATGAAATGAAGAGAGTGTGGGTGATAAAGTCCAAAAAAATGGTCCTACTTTTTTGGGCCATGACTGCTCTGTGTCACCAGTGAAATGGGTGTATGTTTGGGGAACAGGTATGTCCAAAGAAGACATTTACTTTCTGGGTATGCAGGACTAGTGTTGAGATGGTTTCTAAGAGGTAATTTATTTTTAAATTCTATTTATTTTTTAATTTAAATTCAATTCTTTTTTTTCCCTTAAATATGGAAACACCCCCCCCCATTCACCTTTCCCTTCCTTCTCACAATGCCCTCCATGTTTTTCTTTATGCTCAGCTCGTAAGTGAGACTATAAGGTAATTGGCTCTCTCTGCTTGACTTATTTCACTCCGCCTAATCTCTTCCAGTCCCATCCATGTTGATACAAAAGTTGGATATTCGTCCTTTCTAATGGAGGCATAATATTCCATTGTATATATGTACCATATCTTCTTTATTGTTTTAATTGTGTTGTTCTTTCACTGCCTTGGGTAAATTTATTTATTTATTTACTTATTTATTTATTTATTTATTTATTTGCTATTGTAAATGGAAGAAGGATAGTCTCTTCAACAAATTGTGATAAGAAAATTGGATAATTGAATGATTAAAAAATGACATTTTCCCCTCCCTTCTTCCACCCTTCACATAATTACCTCAAAATGGATTAAAGACTTAAACATGAGACCCGATAACCCTAAAATTCTAAGAAGAATACAGGGAACAGGGAAGAACCTCCTTGACACTGGTCATGGCAATAACTTTTTGTATATGGCACCCAAAAGACAAGCTACAAAACCAAATGTCAACAATTCGGACAGCATCTAAATAAATGTTTCTGACGGCAAAATAAACATCCAAGAAATGTAAGAACAAATGACGGAATGGAGGAAAATATTCTAAACCATGTATTTGATAAAGGTTGTTATTCAAAACATGTAAGGAACCCATAAAACTCAGTATCAATATCCCAAATACTCTGATTAACAACGGGCAAAAGATCTGAAAGACATTTTTCCAAATAAGACATCCAAGGGGCCAAGAGGTAGGTTTAAAAAAATGCTCAACATCACTAACCATGAGGGTAATGCAAATAAAAACCACAATGAGGGACGCCTAACTGGGTCAATCAGTAGAGCATGTGACTCTTGATCTCAAAGTCATGAGCTTAAGCCCCACATTGCGTGTAGAGATGACTTAAAAATAAAATCTTAAACAACCTAGCTATCACCAAGAGGAAAAAAATAGTCGTGTTGGCAAGAATGTGGAGGAAAGGAAACCATTGTTTACTGTTAGTGAGGATGTAATTTAGATGAACCCATGTTAAAAACAGTGTGGAGGGGTGCCTGTGTGGCTCAGTGGGTTAAAGCCTCTGCCTTCAGCTCAGGTCATGATCCCAGGGTCCTGGGATTGAGCCCCGCAGAGAGCCGGCAGGGAGCCTGCTTCCCCCTCTCTCTGTGCCTGCCTCTCTGACTACTTGTGATCTCTCTCTCTCTCTGTCAAATAAATAAATAAAAATCTTTTAAAAAATCTAAAAAAAAACCCAACAGTGTGGAGGCTCCCCCCAAAACAAAACGACTACCGAATGTTCCAATAATCCCACTTTTGGCTATAAACACAAAGGAAATGAAAACAAGACATCAAAAATATATCTGCACTGACATATTTTAGAGAGAGAGAGCACCAGAGAGGGGGGGGGGGAGAAGGGGAGAGAGGAAACACAGAGAGGGAGTGAGAGGAAAGTGAGACTTTTTGACATTTTGTTTAAAACTTAGGTGGCTATATTCTGCTGGTCATAAACCAGTTTCCAAATGCTTAGTGGTTACACAAGGATGTGTATACCAGGGGCATACTGAAAGCCAGTGCGGAGGCAGTCCACCCCATAAGCTGAGATGACGTACATGGGTCTCATTCTAAATATAACAGGAGACAATGGAACAATTTTATGCCAGAAGATGACAATATCTGAATTTACATTAATTTCACCCCACCCCCACCCCATGGGTCTGAGCTAAAAATGAGGCAAAGTTGGAAGTGACTTTTCTAATACCATACTGCTGGAACTACCAGGTCTGCTTTGAGTGGTGTTCCCACCCCTTCCTGTAATTCTTCAACCACTAAATTGTGCTATAGGTACATATGACACCATCTGACAGGTGTAGTAGCTATTATCTCAGACACAACTGATGAGGTTCCCAGAAAGTAGGTTCTAGCCCCATCCCCTTTGTGTAGGTTTGGAGAGTGGAGAGGACCTGAGAAGCACAGTGATTTTCCCAGGACAAAGAATAGGTAAGAAAAAGGAGGCCCCAATCCAGATCTGTGTTCTCAGAGCTAGGATCTTCATTACATTTTCAGGGATCTGTGAAGAGGGATGTTTTGACTACTTTTGTATGGTTAAGGAGTTGGCATGGGGGAGGAGGAGGAGCAGTAAACAACCCATATGGGGCTTTAGATAAGTCTGGTTGAAAGGAGGCGTCCTGGTAACAGTATCTTCAAAATGTGACCTCATTTCTTTCTGTTTAGTGACCTCAACAGAACTTAGAACTGTGGTAACGAAGTACCTACATTCTAGAGATAGCCCCCTATCCAGCTCACTTGACTGGAGACAGTCAGGAGAGCAAGATGTTCCGATGTTGTCTCTCTGATAGCAGATCTGGGCTCAAGAAAGCCCAGAGCGAGAATCTTTTTCGTCGCTGCAGACATTGGCCCAGCCATCAGTCCCGATGCATCTGGTTATTTTGTAGAAGGCACCGAAAGGTAACACAGAAGAGCTCAAGGCAGGCCAGTTCAGGCTGGCACAAAATTGTGATTCCACCTGAGCGGCCCCACACCTCTTGTCTGTCATCGTGTGTGTGTGTGTGTGTGCGCGTGTGTGTGCGCGTGTGTGTGTGTGTGTTGGGGATGGAGGAGGCAGGGAACCAGGGTTGGGTCCTTCTTAGGCAGAAGCTGGTCGTTAGGTGTTGGAAGCCTGGTGGGTCTTTCATGTTCATACCATGCACCGTGACTGGTGCATGAGAAGGGGAGTTCCTCTATACTAACATATTCCATATGTTAATCCTGAGCCCTACAGGTTTTATCTTGTTTCCTCTCTAGGTAGAGTTCTTTGCAGATGCTCCACTCTGCCCCGGTGGGGGATCCCCCCACAGTATCTTCAAAATGTGACCTCATTTTGAGGTCAGAGGGGATCTGTGGAACAGATTTTCTCTCACCCCAAGTGTGGAACAGATTTTCGCCCCTAGTGGCAATGTCCAGACATGTCCTTTATTCCTCCTGGCCAAGCTATCAGTCACTGTCTTTTCAGAACTCAAATCAGGAGATCATCGAGGAGTTTGCTGGTGGGTTCAACTACTCCATCTCCATAGACAAGTGGCAGAGGCACCGGGACACCAACAAGGGACAACATGGGTCTTGGGTAAGTGTAAGACTTTAGAGGAGGTTACAGGTTACCACAGCCAGGACTGGCGTGGGCCCAGGACCCGGGCTCAAATCTGGCCACTACTTGAGACCATTCCAGTAATGTGGTTACTCCATATCCTTCCTGTCCCTGTCAGGAGCTGACCAAGCCTCAGGTATTGCAGTGGGAATGTCAGCCAGCCTACTCTTTAGATGTTTCTCAATTCTGATGTGCCTGACCTTGAGCAGCCAAATGAAATCCCGAATCCTCTCTATCCTTATATCTACAGTGGGGCAGTGTGTTGATGACTCACTGGGATAATCCTCTTAATATGGGCTATTAATGCAGAGGGGTGCTATTGTTTTCAGCTAACAAAATGCCTTGAAAGTATCAATTATTTATCATTCTCCCCAATCAAAATGTACTTTTACTTATTTTGTTTTATTATTTTATTTTATTTTATTTAAATATTTCTCTTTTTAAATTTAAATTGTACTTCGTTAACATACAGTACAATATTGGTTTCTGGAGTGGAAATCTGTGTTTCATCGCTTACATACAACAGCCACTGCTCATTACAAGTGCCCTCTTTAATACCCATCACCCCTCAAGCCCTTCCCGCCCACCCATCTCCCTCCATCAACTCTCAGTTTGTTCTATGTCATTAAGAGGCTCTTATGGTTTGTTTCCCTCTCTCCTTTCACCAGCCCCCCTTCCCACATGTTCATCTGTTTTCTTTCTCAAATTCCACATAGGAGTGAGATCATATGGAAAATGTATTTTTAAAGCCTACAACATTTTATGCCATAGGCACTCAGGTCCCTCTTCTTGCACAAGTTCATGAGGTGATGGAAGTTTCCAGTCTGAGCTCCAGACCCTCATCTTCCTGGTGGCTTATGTCGATGCTGCTGTTGCTATGTTTCTCTTGTCCACCAGTGTGAAAAGGAGTCCACACTGTGCCTGGGTGAGGCCTGCACAATGCAGACACTCCAGGAAGGCACAATTCAACGGTTAGAGTCCCTGGTACCAGCATACCCAAGTGAAAACATCTCCTACATTACCATATTCCTGGACCCGTACCAGGCCTTTGCCAGCTGCCAGCAGATCCTGGACCATTTTTTTAACAGGTGAGTGCCTACTCACCATGGCATCATGGTGAGTCTCCTGCCTACTAAGTGTATGAATGGGGAATGTCAACATACTTCTCTGAACTTCACTTTGCTCCTCTGAAAAGTAGGGTGGTAAGAGAATAAACATGACCGAGTTATCATAGGAAATCATGGGAGAAGCCCATGGTGGGTGCTTACCTGGTACCTGGCTCTGCAGAGAGGACTGTTGGCCATGCTGGGCATCTTCATGTTTGTTATTTTCTGTCCCTAGTGAAGAAGTTTTCTGCCTTGCCCCACCCTGGCCTGTGGCCTCTGTGAGTTTGGAAAAGCACATGGAATGTTTTCCCCGTTGCAAAGAGGTTTTGTGATTCCATCCAGCTATTCCTGGTCCTTGGCTTTGCTGTAGCCAGATTAGGTCTCTCTAAGGGCAGGAAGAGGAGCCCCAGTCCCACTCAGATGTCTGGGAAGGTTCTGATTGGGATTCATTCATTCAACAATATATATTAAATACATATTAAATACAATATATATTAAATGACATTAAAGTCATCCCACGCTGCAGGCCCTTTTGTAGACGCTAAGATAATCCAATGACTGAAGCAGACTCAATTCTTGGGCCTCAACTCTAGTCTGAGAATCAGAGAGTCACACTAGATATCATAAACAGTCGTGTTGTCAGTACATTAGATGTGATGCCCTCATGACCTCCTGTAGATACAGATTCACCTTCCCATGTTCAGATGTGGAGGAAGGGACAGAAGAACAACTGAAAATGTGAGTCGCCATTGGGCCTAGAAGTGGAATGGGATAGTAAGGGAGCCCCTGGGGGAGGAACTGGTAGTACCCTGACCCCACATATGTTTGATTCCCATGGAGGGCTGAGGTCTGAGGGCTTCCACTGCATGAGAAAAGGAGTCAGAGAGCTGTGTGTGGGGTCCTAAGCTCCTGAAAGGCAGAGGAGAGGCTGCCCTGAGTCAGCCCGTGAGACACTTGTCTATTCCACAGTCCGATCTTAAACGCTCTGCCCTGTGCATATCCATCTCTCCTGGTCACTACATCTGGGGCCCAGGATAGTAGGTGTGTGGTAAGCAGCCTGCTCACAAATATGCCATAAACCTCAGTCTTGATGCTCATGTGCATGAAAGATGGGGTAGGCTATGCCCAGGCACTTTGGGAGACAAGTGTTAGTGGAAAAATGAAACTCACAAGGATACCTTTTAGATGTGCTCCTGGACCATGCCTTCCATTGCAAAAATGGCCATATAGTGGTTGGGAGTAGCGTGGGGACATCCTTTGGTGCCCAGACACAAGGAAGGGGAATGTTGAAGCATGCTGTAGAATAAAAGGACAGGCCTCTGACACTGCTCCATACGTGACTTCCCCCAGGGCCCTCTCTCCCATCTTGCGCAGCTGGCCAGATCAATACTTACAGGAGGACTGGCAGAACCTGTGTCATCCTTGGTTAAAACTAAAGGTGGCATACAAGCACGCCAACCTGATTGGCTTAGACCTGAAGCACTATGACCCACTTCCCACGGTCCACTTGGAACATCTGGTGCCTATTGAGGCAGAAAAAGAGGGTAAGGGTGACCTCAGTCTTAGAAAAATATCTAGGGTGGGGTTCACGGGCTGGGTATTCCCTTAAAGGCAGTGGGATCCTTCCTGTTTTGGAAAGACACTTGGAAACACAGTTACATTGTTGAGTTTTTCTCTTTATCCTCTGCAGTGCCAGCTCCAGTGTCCCAGCCTGCTGCAAAGTCAGACCCAGGGCCAACCCTGGATTTAGAGCTTGTTCCAGCTCTATTTTTACCACCACCTTTAGTGATGGGGCCACCATCAACAGATCCAGTATTGGAGCAAGAGCAAACATCAGCTCTGGCACAAATGCCAAGCCCTGAGCCAGAGTCAGCTGGACCTTCAGCTATAGTCAGAATTTCATCTCCACTTCTGAAAGTAGGTACAGAGCCAGCTCCAGCCTCAGAAGCCTCCTGGCCCTGGCAGGTGACCAGTAAGAAGAATCCAGCTGAGGAGAAGCCTGACCTCATGGCCTTCCCTCCCCATCTGGTGGCAGAACAATTAACAATAATAGATGCGGTGAGCAGCTGGTTTCTTGTTGGAGGGGCGTGGGGATTTCCTCTGCCATCAGGTGGAGAGGAACCTGTCTTTTCCTGACTTGGACTCATGATCTGGGTCTGAATCCCGGTTCCACCACTTGCCATTTGTGTGAGTTGGGAAACTTTCTCAACCTCTGAGCCTTTGCTCTCCACCATGGTCAGTAGAGATGGACACTAGTAGCACCTGCTGCAAAGATTGTGCAGATTAAATGAGGTAGAACGATAGAAAGCTGGGTAGGGCCCAGCCCAACTGGTGGGGAACAAACACTCACTGTGTGCAGCCAGGTCCATGGGTTGGCACCCATCTGCCCGGGAGGCTCAGCAACCTCAGCACTTATGAGGCACCTGATGCATACTTAATTACAAGGAGGACAAACAAGGCCATGGCTGTAGCTGTCACAGGAGAAAGCACACCTCAATAGAAAGAGCAGAGGGGGTTCAGGATGGGTGAAAGATGCCCCCTTGGGAAGCACCAACTTCAGCCACCTTCTGGAATCTTAGAGCTAGTGAGGATGGGCTGGATGCAGATGAATCCTTCCTTCCCCACCAGTATTGGGCCCTGAGTCATCCCACGCTGTATGCCCTCAGGAGACAGAAAACAAAACCTAGGAACCCCTGCAAGGTTCAGACATTTCCTCAGCTTCCTGAGCTCCAGGTCCGACCAGTGACTCCTGCCTGGGACTGTGGGGGACTGTGGACACTGAGCTGGGCCTTGGCAGTGACTTGTGACACTCTCCTTGGTCCCCAGGAGCTATTCAAGAAGGTGGTGCCCAGTCATTGCCTGGGCTCCACCTGGTCCCAGAGGAACAAACCTGGCAATGAGCACCTGGCACCCACAGTCCATGCCACCATCGCCCATGTCCAAAGTGTGACTAGCTGTGTCATCGCCACCTGCCTTGGGGACCCTAGCATGACTGCCCAGGACAGGGCCAGGGTAGTGGAGTACTGGATCCAGGTGGCCCAGGTATGCTGGGGGAGTTCCAGTGGAATCCCACTCTGGATTCTTGGGAATGGCCTCTTCACCTTCTCAGTTCTATGGTCTGAGCCCCTCCACTGTCCCTCGGCCTTTCCTGCCACAGGCACGCTGCCTTTGACTCCCATGTCCCAGGGGTTGGACTTCCTACCTGGCTGCTTCTTTGAATTAAACAAAATCCTCCTCCCTTTGAGTGTTACTCTTCTGGCCCTAAATGTGTGCTTCCAGGGCTCCCTGAGCATCTGTCTCATTGGGGAGGGCAGGAGAGACTTAACCTGAGGGGACTAAAACTGGGTCAAATAGGGCTCTACCTCCCCACCTCACAGCTCAACCTCTTTTCCTACCCAGGAGTGCCAAATTCTGAGGAACTACTCCTCTTTGCGTGCCATCCTCTCTGCTCTGCAGAATGCCTCGATTTGTGGTCTGGGGAACACATGGCGGGAAATTTCCAGGTAGAGAAGCCTCTCTCCACACGTGGGACGCATTAGGATGCATTAGGTATCTCTTATATGTCTACCATGGCTCCCTCAGGCAGTTGAGGGAGCTCCTGGGAGGCAGCAAACCCTGGAGACAGAGACTGGGCTGATGTTGGGGTCTTTAGCCTCACTCAACCCTCAGTCCTCCCGTTCTGCTTCAGGAATCAGTTTCCTGAGGAACCCAGTGAAAACACTCATTCAGGTGAAGGTTTTTTCACCTTTGATTTGCCCTCAAATCCCCCACGTTATTCTCAACGTTTTCTTTTTTCTTTTCTCTCCTCTCAGGAAGAGCTTCGACAACTTTAGGAAACTCCAATCCCAAGACAAGTCACCGAGCAGGGATCTGATGACCAGGGTAGAGTGGAGGCGGGGGTTTGGAAAGAGGAGGACTGAGAGGAAAGGGGGACTGGGCAGGATGTGGTTTTGTTAGTTTCTCACTTAATGTTTTAGATTTTCTGGACTAACAGGAAGAAGTATCTGTGTGGCCTATGGGCAAGTTGAGGGGGGGCAGTTTGAGGCACAGGAGTCTCTGGACGTAGGATACGGTGGTGCTGGCTGGGCTGTCCAGCTGGTAATATTAACAAGTCTCTTGCTTCCATGAGGACCCATCCTGCTGGCACTAATCTTCCTCTAGGCTATTGAGTGGATGGGATGGTTAGGGATTCCTTTATTTCTTAAACCAGCCCAGTGTGCTCTCCAAAAGCCTGGACTCTGCTTTTTCTTCTGTTTTCATGATACCTCCAAGGGGAAGGCATCACCTGGGGGCGTCCCATGGACCAGGTGGACAAAAAGGCTTCCCAGGCTTGGGTCCAAATGGCTGGGCCAAAGACAGATATATTGCTATTCTCTCAGCTGAGTGTCTAGTTGACAATGACAATGCCCTCTGTGGCTAATGGAGAGTGTCTGGGGGAAGTGGTAGATTCGCAGTGGATCCTTCCTAAGTGGGCATCAGAAGTTTCATGTAAATGGGGAAACAGAGTGTCCTGTCACCCTCTTCTCTAATCATAGGTAATAATCAGCGTGTAATCAGAGGTAGCACTTTCAGGATTCCCTTCCTGAGTGAGTGAAGAAAGACTGCTAGCTGAGCAATGCCCCGAGGAGTAGCTGCTTGGGGGAGGTGAAATCGTTGGCTTTGCCTTGGTTCTGGTCTGGGTGCAGAGACTCCAGATGGGCTAAGGCAGGCAGGAGCTGCTTAAACAAACTTTGAGAACACCCCATCCCTCTCCATCTGTGGCTTAGCCCCGTTAGGGGCCTGGACATTCCTCAAGAGCCCAGAGGAAAGGATTTCTGGTCATTGGTGTCTTAGACTGAGTGAGAGCCGCTGAGACAAGGTCTCTGGCTAAAAAAGAACTGAAAAGGTCACTACCTCTCAATCTGTGAGCCCCTGAAACACTTACTGCCCCTCTGGGGCCCCACCTGGGAAATGGGGAGATGATGAGTCTGTGGTGCAGGCCTCAGCAAGTGGTGATGAGGTTCAAGGGAGGAAAGGAATATGTGGATCTTTCTGTCCTGACTCCTCTGGATGTGCGAGGGCAAGAACAATGATGACAGACACATAGCATTGGGTCCTCAGGAGACCCTGTGAATGGGGTAGAGTTCTCAGCCTTTTCAGATGAGGAAGCAGGCTCAGGGAGGCCAAGCCACAGTCCCTAGCTTACACACAGAGTGAGTGTTGGAGCTGGGATTGATCCAGAATCAGAACACACTGGGAAGTGAGAATAGCATTGGTACCAGATGACTCAGGTCGGATGTCCGGTAAAGCAGTAGTGCTGAGAAGAATTTGAGCAAGGGGAGTGTGGCCTCACTGACCCCGTTCTCAACCATGGCAGGAGGCACCCTCCAAGTTTGTCACCCAGGAGATAAACACCAAGAAAACCCAGGAGAGGCAGCAGCAGCAGCAGCAGCAGCAGCAGCAGAAAGTAAGTGTACTCATGGGGAAGGGGCGCTGCCTCCCAGCCAGCCTCCAAATCAAGAGAGGAGGGGCCCTTCCCCCTTCAGCCCTGACTCCTGTTGTCACAGTGCCTGAAATCCTTCCTTAGAAGTGACCAGGAAAATGGTGTGTAAAGCTGGGTGCAGGGTGGATTTGTGGATAGGGAGGGGCCTGGGACCATGTACCCTGTGATTTGTCAAAGTCAGGTCCTGAGAAGTGATTAGGCATCTGGTGGTCTTGGAAGGTGAGGAGAGGGGGCCTTGGTGGGGAGAAGCTGCTGAGGGACATAGTTTGTTCCTTGTGGGAACCCTGGGGTGGGCCAGGAGGCTGAGGGTGAGGAGTTTTCTGTGGAAGGCTGTGGGGGCTCCTGAGAGCAGATGCTCATGCCACTCCTAACACAACGGCACAGGGTTTTGTCCCCTACCTTCGAACATTCCTCAATGACCTGGTGATGCTGCACCTGACAAGGAGGGATTATCTGAAGGTGAGTGAGCCTGGGGACTGAGCAGGGAACCATGACTGAGACGTGGGAGCAGAGAGCCCCTGAGCTGAGCCCTGAGCTGTCAGAACTTGGCAAAGCTCCTCTCCTGAGAACCTCACAGCCACTCCTGTGAGCTGGTAAATCATGTCTATCTTGAGGGTGAGTGAAAGGAGACTCTGCATAAGACATCAGTCTGGGTTCGGTTCCCCAGGCTGGTAAAGCAGCAGACATGCCTGACTGCAGAGTGCACAAGGTTCTGACAGAGCTGGAACCAGCCTTTCCCTCACACGAGGCCCCTTAGGGGATAGCAAAGTCTGGCCCCTCCACGTCAGGAAGCACAGAAGTTAATGAGCAGTCCCTTCCTGCCTGAAGCCTCAGCCTCCTTGTATTATCATCAGAACAGGCTGGCCTGTAAGGTCCCTGAGCCCCTGTCCTCATGTCCCCCCTTCTTTGGGTCCAGAACCTGGATAGAGCCTTGTCCCATTTTCTGTATGTGCCTGGCCCCCTTGTGGGACCTGGTGGGAGTGCAACAGGAGAAGGAGTGGGCATAGAGTGGGCATAGAGGGGCTAGTAATGGCAACTGGGCTCTTTCTGATGGATTTGGATTGTCTGCCTTCCAGGGCGGAGAGATTAATCTCAGGAAAAAGAATGAGGTGAGTAGCCGTGGCGCTTCCTGCGGCGGAGGTTGGGGAGTGGAAATCAGAGACCCTCACCCCCCACCTCCCAACAGATTTATCCCTGGCCCCATCCCATGTTTTATGTTTATTGGGCGAGTTTGATAGCAGAGAAGTAGAAGACCCAGCCAACTGACGTTTGGGGGTGGGGGATTGGGGGTAGAATCAAGACAAATGTCCCTTGAGGATGGGCTATTTATACCTACCTCTGAGAACAGGTATGGCCTGGATGGAATTGAGGTAAGGAGGGTTCCTATGTATGCAGAGATCCAGGACCTATCCCCTGTCCCATTCCTCATACCCCATGAGGCCTTCCAGCATCCCCCATGAGGCCTTGAGGACAAGATACAGATCCTGTCCTCCTCTCTGGCCACAGGAAAATGAAGTAATGAGGGAGATCCTGCTGCTCCAGGTGGCTGCAAATAATTACAATCTCAACCCTGAGGAGCAATTCAGGGCCTGGTTCCGAGACATGGAGAGGCTCAGTGCGAAGGAGAGGTGAGTCAAGGCCAGGCAGGAGATGGGGGAGGGCAGTGGTAGACTCTCTCTGGTGGCCAATCCAGAGAACCTGTGCCCGGGGCTCCCTGGACAGCCCCAGACCTTGGTGCACTGTGACCCCCTGGAGTACCTGGACTTTAGCTGCTAGTCAGACACTGGGAAGGACACTGTAACTGTGGCTCCTGATAGGCTTACAGGTGTCACTCTCTCCTGCAGCTACATCCTGTCCTGCCAGCTGGAGCCCCGATCCTAGTCAGCCAACAGGACTGCAAAAGCCAAGAAGAGCCAGCTACCATCAGCCTCAGGGGCGAGTGAGTGTCCAGGCTGGCAGTACAACCTCTTCCTCAGTGTGGGGACACAGCTGGGATGCTTGAGGGTTCCAAGGCCCCTGCTCTGAGGGGAAGGAGACCATTGGGAGGCTCTTCCTGTGGTCCCCTGAAGGCCAGGGGAGGAGGCAATGATCCCACCCACATCCCTGACTTCTCTTCTCCAAGACCTGTATATACCTATTTGCAGGGGTGGTATTTAGTAAATGCTAGATTTAGACATGATTATATTAAAGTCCTGTTGCTTTTACAGCCTGACAGTTGTTACTTGATTCTTTTACTTCCTGTGCTAATTTAAATGATGAACAACTACTCACATTGCTTCTTGAATAAAGAAATCGTGCAGTCATCAGCTTACCATATGTGTGAGAGAGGAGAATGTCCATGCCACGCTCTTACTAGTGAAGGGGCCCCCAAACTCCCCTTCCTCAGAGGATATGTTCACTTCAGTCTTGCTCACCTATAAGGAGCAATGACAGTCCTGCAACCTCCCAGGATTTAGAGGTTGAGGCAACTCTCACTGACATAGCAACAATCACTGATAACACTTGCCAGGACCACTTCCCACCCTAGGACAGTGGCTACCTTTTTACACTTTGGAGGAAGAGGAAACATTTTTGGCTTCTCTTGTTGAGGTTTCTTTCAGCCATATATTAAAGACCTGCAGTTCTCTGGCTTAACATCCTGAAATGCATCAGCACTAAGTAGGGAAAAACATGAAAAGAGATCAAACTGTACACGTGAAAAGGATTAGGCCAGAGGAAGATAATATGTGAATAGCCTAAGGGCAGGTGGGACTTTCCATCCTCAGTCTCCCTCTAGGGGTTCCCATCTCCCTCTACCTATATTTGAATCCTCCTGGGATCTTTGTCCATGACTCCTGAATTCCTTTTCCTACTTGTCTTATATCCAGGGTAAAGATTGTGATGCGTGTTTTAAAGCTATAGCTGGGCCTCCTCCCATAAATATTTATGCCATATGTGAATAAGATTTTCAGCATCCCCGCAGTTCTTATATAACTCTTTTTAAGGCAGAAACTCCCTACATCGTTGCCACTGCTTCTTGGCTGGGACTTGTGGGATGTGGAATGGTTTCTTAGTTGCCAAAATCAGGTCCATATAAATGGCCAGGGAGAATCCCCACATGCTCCCTTCCTGGCCAAGATGACTTCTGGGTCCATGTGGTTCTGAAGTCCATGGTCTCAGACAGTCACAAGTGTGCATACTCAGTTGTGTTTTGACTGATTTGTCTTAAATTGGTAGCTCGGCCCAAGCCCATGAAGGGCTGCATTCTTTGCCATAGTTTGATGCTTTGGTTATGTCAAGGGGGTGGGGGTGTTGAACCTTTCCTCTTGGCAACATGACGCATGTGAGGGGAAGGCGTAGGGGGTTCCATCATGGGAAACACCATCAAACTGGTGATCAGTGGACATGCATGGACACAGAATTATCAGTTAAATACTGAATTGTTTATAATCTGGGTGAAAAACAGACACCGTTTTGAGCTCACCTGAAGTTTCCACACCATGATCAGGAGGTTAAGGTTTTTTTTTTTGTTTTTTTTTTTTTTTTTTTTTTTTTAAAGGAGGTAAAGTTTTAACACAAAGCATTTGGAGAGGATAAACTTTAAAAATGTAATTCATAAGTTTATTTAAGAAACATAGATCATGTTCTCTATAAATCATTTTTTGTGTATTCAAGATGTATCATATTTTTTAAAGATTTTATTTATTTGACAGAGAGAAACACAGAGAGAGAGGGAACACAAGCAGAGGGAATGGCAGCGGGAGAAGCAGGCTTCCTGCTGAGCAGGGAGCCCGATGCGGGGCTTGATCCCAGGACTCTGGGATCATGACCTGAGCCGAAGGCAGATGCTCAACGACTGAGCCACCCAGGCGCCCCAAGATGTATCATATTTTAAATGTATTACCATTATTCCATTTTCAGATATTTTATAGATAGTATGAGGGCAAATTACCCTCTTGTGCACAAAAACATAACTGAATAGAGAGGGTCATGAGGATAACATTCCACCCTATTCCTGAGTTTTTCAGAAGACTTGCTAGGGGAGAAAGAAAACAAAACCAACCACGACCCAGAAAAAACAAAACCCAACACACTTTGATTCCTTCCTTGACAAAGCTCCAAGGTATGCCAGCTGTTTAGAGATAACCACTTGAGTTTTTGGAAGTGCCTCTAGACCACCATTTCAAACTAGAACAAGCCAAAGATTTTCCACTTACATCTTCTGCTTCAGTTATTTGTGATTGTGACCAAGTCCACATATTAGCTCATCAAGGAGGACCATACCCCAAGTTGAGCTGCAGTTCTCTGTATCTAATAGTTTAAAGACCCCAGTGAAGAATCTGATGGCGGAAATGGATGGCTCTTTTGAGGGAGCTGAAACTGTTACTGTCATTATGGCGTGGCACAGACGCGACTTTTTTGAGATGACTCAGAAGCCTGGTGACTCTCTCGTTCTCCAGGCCATGGCTTCAAGGAGTGAGGCATGTTCCAGGCAAGAGAGTAAGCACGCATCGCATCGCAGATGCCATCAGCAAGAAAGCTGGGGCCTTGAGATTTTTTAGTGATTTAGCATCCCGACCAGGAGGAGGTGCGCATCTTCTTCCTGAGTCTCAGAGCAGCCTGCCAGGCCCTGGAGGGCAGAAAAGGCATGCACGGCCACCCCTACCAGTGAGTTCTCAGCATCCTGCGCTGCACCCGGAAGCCAGCAGGGGGCGAAGGAATCCACCCTTTATGAGTAGGATGGTCCACGTGAGTGTTCCTGCAGAGGGCGTTCAGCTCCTCCTCAGTAAGGTAATTTCCTCAGGAACTTCCAAGAAGGCTTCTCCATGGCTTCAGGATTGGAGGATGCCACCATGGGGTGGCATCAATGTGAGGAGAACTGTCACAGCAGTTGAATAAGGGGTTGGGCCACCACTTGTCCCAAAGTATTTTCTTCAGAGCCTGCCTTTTTTGGACGACTGCCATGTGGAGTATTCTCTCCTTTCTCTGGTAATACCTCAATCCTAATTTTTACAACAGGATCTGTTCCTTAAGGGGCTTGATGGGTCGAAATTATGCTCTGGGCTTTTTTTTTTTTTTTTAATAGATTCGAAGTTGTTTTGTGGGGAGAAACTCCTGTACAGGTTCAGAGAGAGAGACAGAGAGACAGAGAGAAAGAGAGAGAGAGGGAGACGTGGATGATGATGAAAGGAATAGACAAGATTTCAGGACTTTTCAGTCCTGTGAGCTGAGGGACATGGGATGTACCTGGCAGAGATGTATGGAATCCACAGGCCTAAGGGTAAAGGTGTTAAATTACACACCTCCTTAAATTAATTTTTAATAGTTAATTTTTCCTATAATGTGAAAGTATTTAAAAATATATTTTTAAAAAAGATTTTATTCATTTATTTGACACGGGGGGGAGAAAGAGAGAGCACAAGTAGGGAGAAGGGACAGAGGGAGAGATAGATAGAGAGAGAGAGAGAGAGAGAGAGAGGGATACTCCCCGCTGACCAGGGAGCCTGTTGTGGGGCTCGATCCCAGGGTTCCAGGATTATGATGAACTGAAGACAGATGCTTAAGTGACTGAGTCATCCATGTGTCCCAAAAGTATTTTTTATTTTAAAGATTTGTATTTATTTATTTATTTGACAGAGAGAGAGAGATCACAAGTAGGCAGAGAGGCAGGCAGAGAGAGAGAGGGGGTAGCAGGCTCCCTGCAGAGAGCAGAGAGCCTGACTTGGGGCCTCGATCCCAGGAGCCTGAGATCATGACCTGAGCCAAAGGCAGAGGCCTCAACCCACTGAGCCATCCAGGTGCCCCAACCCAAAAAGTATTTTTAAAATATTGAAAAAGGATATAGTAGGTGTATTTAAAGCTGTTATTTTGGGATACACTATTTCAAGTATGTCAAAGGAGAATTTATTGTAATTTTACTGTCTTTCTTTTCAGGATTTTCTCTTTATCTCTGAAACATGCAAGCTTTGCTATTATATGCCAGGGTGTTGATCTATTTTGATTGGACTTGAGGGGGGTTCTCTGTGCCTCCTGGACTTGAATACCTCTTTCCTTCCCCAGATTAAGGAAGTTCTCAGCTATCATTGGCTCAAATATACCTTATGTCCTTCTCTCTCTCTCTCCTCTTCTTCTGGGACCCCAATCATTCTAATACTGTTTTGCTTTATGGCATCACTGATTTCTCAAAGTCTCCATCATGATTCATTGTTGTTTTTCTCTCTCTCAGTTTCCTTATTTCCATCATTTTGGCTTCTGTGTCACTGACTGTCTCTTCTGCCTAATTTACCCTAGTTGTTAGACTGTCCCTTTTAGATTGCATCTTTATTAAAGAATTTTTAATTTTGCGAATATCTTCTCCCATTCTGTGGGTTGCCTGTTTGTTTTGTTGACTGTTTCCTTTGCTGTGCAGAAGCTTTTTATCTTGATGAAGTCCAAAAAGTTCAATTTCACTTTTGTTTCCTTTGTCTTTGGAGATATGTCCTGAAAGAAATTGCTGTGGCTGATGTTGAAGAGGTTACTGCCTATGTTCTCCTCTAGGATTTTGATAGATTTCTGCCTCACGTTGAGGTCTTTTATCCATTTCGAGTTTATCTTCGTGTACGGTGTAAGAGAATGGTCAAGTTTCATTCTTCTCCATACAGCTGTCTAATTTTCCCAGCACCATTTATTGAAGAGACTGTCTTTTTTCCACTGGGTATTTTTTCCTGTTTTGTCAAAGATTATTTGACGTAGAGTTGCAGGTCCATATCTGGGCTCTCTATTCTGTTCCACTGGTCTATGGGTCTGTTTCTGTGCCAGTACCATGCCATCAGGGAGATTCAAATCAAAACCACACTGAGATATCACCTTACACCAGTTAGAATGGCCAAAATCAACAGGACAGTAAACAACAAATGTTGGAGAGGGTGTGGAGAAAGGGGCACCTCTTCCACTGTTGGTGGGATTGCAAGCTGGTGCAGCCACTTTGGAAAACAGTGTGGAGATTCCTCAGGAAATTAAAAATAGAGCTACC
>CM053609.1:21482223-21497234 GCA_028646535.1 Procyon lotor | reverse complement strand
AGACTGGGGAAATTTTCATTCAGAATTTGGTCAGCTATATGTTCTAGTCTTCTGTCTTTTCTACCCCCTCTGGGATTCCAATAATTCTGACATTGGAACATTTCATTGTGTCATTTATTTCCCTAAGTCTCTTCTCATGACTCCTGAGCAGTTTGCTCCAGCTGTCTTCCTGACATTTCTTCTTAACCATTTTATCCTCTAGATCACTAATTCTATCCTCTGTCTCCATAATTCTAGCTGTTCAACTATTTAGATTGGATTGGATCTCACTGATAGCACTTCTTACATCGGCTATACTGGTTTTCATTTCTGCCCTTAGAGATTCTATATTGTCATTGATCCTAGCCATTACCTGGATAATTGTCAGCCTGAATTCCCTTTCTGACATGTCCAATAGTTCTGTGGGAGAGGGCAGAGTCTCTGGGTTCTTCCTCTGTTGGGTTTTCCTCCTCCTACTCATTTTGATGGGAGGTGGAGGAGAGAATGTATAGTTGGATATTTCGCCCATGATCCAGGCAGGGTGCACTCTGGAAGGTTTAGGAGCAATTGGGATTCACCACCAAAAGGAAAGAATAAGGCTAAAAAAGATAGAAAGAAACAGAGAAAGTGGGGATTTCAGCCAGAATGGGCCCCAATAATAAGATTTATAAAGTATGTAGACCAACACAAACAAACATATAGACCGACAAGAGTAGATGACAAGAAATAAAAGAACCTAATCAGAATGAACCCCAGGAATGGGATTTTCTATAATACCAGAACAAAAGCAAATAGGTAGAAACTCTGACAGAAGGATAAGATGGGAGGTTGGTTATAGCTCCTTGTGTGAGAGGAAGGATATTTCAGGTCTTCCTGAGTTTTTCATTGTATTAAGCCTCTAGATATAATGTTAAGTAGTTTAAAAAAATAAAAACAAAAAACAAAATAAAACCAAGAAATGTAAAAAGAAGTGAATAAAAATTTAAAAAAAGTGAATAGAGAAAAAAAAGCTTGTATCTATGAAATATTCAGGTTTTAGGGTATTAACAAGCACTTAATATATTGATTTCCCCTAATATATTGATTTAAAAGACTTATGGTGACTCTGTGGCTATAGTCTTTTTTTTTTGTTTTTGTTTTTTGTTTTTTTTTTTTTGTTTTTTTTTACTTTTCTCCTGGAGGAGGGGCCTGGCCAGTTGTTTTCCAGTCAATCTTGCTTGGGTTGAGTCACCCAGCCCCCCAGTCAAGGGTCAGATTTCTGTGGAACCCAGTTTCTCAGTCTTTAGCTCTCTGAAGGCTTTTGGCCTTTTGTAGCTTTTTCTCCTTTTCAGAGAGTCTGAGCGAGGGATCTGCCTGTCAGTACCCAGACCTCCCTGTCACAGAGAAGCCATAGTCTGCTCCCCTCTGGATGGACCAGAAGGAACACTCCCCTCTGCAAATCTCCCAGCACAGCCGCCTTTTCCCAGGCGGCACGCACTCAGCAGTTTGGCGGCTCCCAATATATGCCCCCAATATAGGAGCAGCCAACTACATAAACCAACTGTTAATCAAAATAAAGAGTCATATTGATATAAATACATTAATAGTAGCAGATCTTAACACACCACTCTCAGGAATAGACAGATCATCTAAACAGAAAACCAATAAAGAAACAAGAGTTTAAAAAAAAAAAAGAAACAAGAGCTTTGAATGACACATTGGACAAGATGGACCTCATAGTTATATACAGAACATTCCACCCTAAAACAACACTCATTCTTCTCGAGCGCACATGGAACTTTCTCCAGAATAGACCACATACTGGGCCACAAATCAGGACTCAACAAATACCAAAAGACTGAGATGACTCCCTGCATTTTCTCAGACCACAATGCTTTGAAACTGGAACTCAACCACAAGAAAATGTTTGGAAGGAATTCAAACACTTGGAGGCTAAAGACTAACCTGCTCGAGAATGCTGAGATCAACCAGGAAATCAAAGATGAACTTAAACAGTTCATGGAGACCAATGAGAATGAAGACACACTGATACAAAACCTATGGGACACAGCAAAGGCAGTCCTAAGGGGAATTACATAGCCATCCAAGCCTCACTCAAAAATAATCAAAAATCTCAAATACACCAGCTCTCTTTACACCTTAAAGAACTGGAAATTCAACAACAAATTAAGCCAGCCCCATGAACAAGAAGGGAAATAATCAAGATTAGAGCAGAGATCAATGAGTTAGAAACTAGAGAAATAGTACAATGCATTAATGAATCTAGTAGTTGGTTTTTTGAAAGAATTAATGAGATTGATAAGCCACTAGCCAAATTAATCCAAAAGGAAAGAGAAAGGACTCTAATTAACAAAATTATGAGTGAAAGGGGAGAGATCATGACTATCCAAAGGAAATAGAAACAATCATCAGAAATTATTATCAACAGCTCTATGCCAAAAAGTTAAACAACCTAGAAGAAATGGATGCGCTCCTGGAAACCCATAATCTTCCAAGACGGAAACAGGAAGAAATTGACAACCTGAATAGACCAATATCTAGTAATGAGATTGAAGCAGTGATTCAAAACCTCCCAAAGAACAAGAGTCCAGGCCCTGACAGATTCCCTGGGGAATTCTACCAAACTTTCAAGGAAGAAATAGTACCTATTCTCCTGAAACTGTTCCAAAAACTAGAAACAGATGGAAAACTTCCAGACTCTTTCTATGAAGCCAGCATTACCCTGAACCCCCAAAAAGGTAAAGACCCCATCAAAAAAGAATTTCAGTCCAATAATCCTGATGAATATGGATGCCAAGATTCTCAACAAGATCCTAGCTAATATCATCTAGCAGCACCTTCAAAAGATTATTCATCATGACCAAGTGGGATTTATCCCTGGGATGCAAGGGTGGTTCAACATTCATAAATCAATCAATGTGATAGAACAAATCAATAAGAGAAGAGAGAAGAACCACATGGTCCTCTCCATTGATGCAGAAAAAGCACTTTACACAATTCAGCATCCTTTCCTGATTAAAACTCTTCAAAGTATAGGGATAGAAGGAACATTCCTCAACATCATCAAGTCTATCTATGGAAAGCCCATAGCAAATATCATTCTCAATGGGGAAAAACTGACAGCCTTCCCGTTGAGATCAGGAACACGATAAAGATGCCAACTCTCACCACTCTTGTTCAACATAGTGCTAGAAGTCCTAGTGACAGCAATCAGACAACAAAAAGAAATAAAAGGCATTCAAATTGGCAATGAAGAAGTCAAACTCTCTCTCTTTGCAGATCACATGATACCCAAAAGACCCCACCCCCATATTCCTAGAACTCATAGAGTAATTCACTAATGTGGCAGGATACAAGATCAATCACAGAAATCAGTTTCTTTCCTATACACTAACAATGAAAATATGGAAAGGGAAATTAGAGAATCTATTCCATTTACTGTAGCACCAAGAACCATAAGATACCTGGGAATAAACCCAACCGAAGTGGTAAAGGATCTGTACTTGAGGAACTACAGAACACTCATGAAAGAAATTGAAGAAGACACAAAAAGTTGGAAAAGCATTCCATGCTCATGGATTGGAAGAATAAACATTGTTAAAATGTCTGTACTGCCCAGAGCAACCTATACTTTCAATGCCATCCTGATCAAAATTCCATTGTTATTTTTTCAAAGGACTGGAACAAACAATCCTAAAATTTGTATGGAACCAGAAAGACCCCAAATTGCTAAGGAAATGTTGAAAAAGAAAACAAAGCTGAGGGCATCACATTGCCTGATTTCAAGCTTTACTAAAAAGCGGTGATCACCAAGACAGCATGGTACTAGCACAAAAACAGACACATAGACCAGTGGAACAGAATAGAGAACCCAGATATGGACCCACAACTCTATGGTCTAATAATCTTTCACAATACAGGAAAAAATATCCCATGGAAAGACACATTGATACAAAACCTATGGGACACAGCAAAGGCGGTCCTAAGGGGAAAAATATAGCCATCCAAGCCTCACTCAAAAAGCACCTTCAATAAATCGTGCTGGGAAAATTAGACAACTATATGTAGAAGAATGAAACGTGACCATTCTCTTACACCATACACCAAGATAAACTCAAAATGGATAAAAGACCTCAATGTGAGGCAGTACTCTATCAGAACCCTAGAGGAGAACATAGGCAGTAACCTCTTCAACATTAGCCACAGCACCTTCTTTCAAGACATGTCTCCAAAGGCAAAGGAAATAATAGCAAAAATGAACTTTTGGGACTTCATCAAGATAAAAAGCTTCTGCACAGCAAAGGAAACTGTCAACAGAACAAACAGGCAACCCATGGAATGGCAGAAAATACTCGCAAATGGCACTACAGATGAAGCTCTGATATCTAAGATCTATTAAGAACTCCTCAAACTCAACACTCACAAAACCAATGATCACATCAAAAAATGGGCAGAAGACATGAACAGACACTTCTCCAGAGAAGACATACAAATGGCTAACAGACACATGAAAAAGTGTTCATCGTCTTTAGACATCAGGGAGATTCAAATCAAAACCACACTGAGATACCATCTTACACCAGTCAGAATGGCCAAAATCAACAAGACAGTAAACAACAAATGTTGGAGAGGATGTGGAGAAAGGGGAACCCTTTTACACTGTTGGTGGGATTGCAAACTGGTGCAGCCACTTTGGAAAACAGTGTGGAGATTCCTCAAGAATTAAAACTAGAGCTACCCTATGACCCTGCCATTGCACTACTGGGTATTTACCCCAAAGAAGCAGATGCAGTACAAAGAAGGGCCACATAGACCCCAATGTTCATAGCAGCAATGGCCACAATCGCTAAACTGTGGAAAGAACCAAGATGCCCTTCAACAGATGAATGGATAAAGAAGATATGGTGCATGTATACAATAGAATATTATGCCTCCATCAGAAAGGATGAATACCCAACTTTTGTATCAACATGGACGGGACTGGAAGAGATTATGCGGAGTGAAATAAGTCAAGCAGAGAGAGCTGAGACCATCTCATGGTTCTCACTTATGTGTGGAGCATAAGGAAATACATGGAGGGCATTGTGAGAAGGAAGGGAAGGGTGAATGGAAGAAATCAGATGTGGTGATGATACATGAGAGACTGTGGTCTCTGAGCAACAAACTGAGGGTTTTGGAGTGCAGGGTTTCGGGGGTTGGTTGAGCTGGGTAGTGGGTATGAGGAGGGCATGTATTGCATGGAGCATTGGGTGTGGTGCAGGAAAACAATCTTGTAACACTGAAAAAAATAAAATAAACATATTTGGGGGAAAAAAAAAGAGACAGTTAATCAACTAATCCACCCAGGTGCTCCCAGATTGTGAAAATTCTTTTATTCAATTCCACCTATATGCTAATATAAAATAAATATTATAGTACCAAAAAAAAAGAAGTGGAATTAATTAACATTTTTGAAGAAAGGAAAAACTGAAACCTACATATTGTTCTGTTAAAGTAGGCAATAAAAACAACATACCTCCTATTCTCTTGATTTGCTCTTCAGTTTTGAAGTAAATATTAACAAAAAGAATACATTTCAAAGTTAAAAACATTTGATTCAGTTATTTAAAAGACTAGTTTCACATATGAACTAAATTTGTACTTTCCAAACAGAAAAAGAGAGCCCAATGCAGGGCTTCATCCCAGGACCTTGTGAACATGACCTGAGCTAAAGGCAGAGGCTTTAACCCACTGAGCCACCCAGTCACCCCAAACTTCAAAGTTTGCACTTTTTCTCACTCTTATATTTTCCACAGAAATGAACACTCTAACTGGTCACATACAATAATAACACTGAAGCTATCAGATTCTGTTTCTTCATCTTTACAATCACCATGCTACCACTATTTATTAATAACTAAGAATTACTTAAATGAGAGATATGAACCAAATGAGGATGAACTGTGCCCAAAGCTCTGAATTCCCCTGAATTTTTATGAATTTACTTAGCAAAATACCCATATAGATGAGTCTATCTTTATTGAAAGCCAACTGTATAAATGGGAGTTCTCAATTAACTTCCATGTAGAATATTATATTAAATGATAATTAAAATGTGCTAATTTAAAGATTATATAGACATTAATTAAACTTAACAATAACTACAGAAATTGTTTAGAACTTAGACTGATAGATTTTTTTTTTTTTTATCACCAGTGCTGCTTAGAATTTCTGATACATAAAAACTACCAGGAATAAAAAGCAGAGAGACTTTGAGTGGGTTTATTACAGTTTAAATTTCTAAGGACAAGGAGAATTAATATTGCCTACACCAAAGTGATGCTCTTATTGTCCCACTCTTGGTATGTCACTGCTCAAGGTGGAATCTGTCATTGAAGTACCATCTGTAAAGATGGGTTTGCTGCCTTAAGTATATTTAACTTGCAAGAAAAATTTTTTAATATGAATGTTAACTGAGGACCTACTGAGTACATGGTAGTATGCTTTGTGTTTTACTCACACAAACTGTATGCACATGAACTTGGCTAACTTAAAGTCAATCATATTTATTCATTTAAGCCATTTCAGTAGGATTTTTTTTTTAAAGATTTTTACTCATTTTAGAGAGAGAGAGAGAGCACGAGCGCCAGAGGGAGGAGATGCAGAGTGAGAGAGACAAGCAAACTGTGCTGAGCCTGACATAGGACTCAATCCCACAACCCTGAGATTATGACCTGAGCTGAAATCAAGAGTAGGCCACTCAGGCCTACTAGGCCGTCTAGGCCGTCTGAGCCATCCAGATGCCCCTCTGCAGGATTTTTAAAAAGCTGTTTTGTTAGCACTTATTGTGTGAATATACTTAAATGTTTAAATAAGTGTGACACAAAGTCATGCATATTCCATTTTTCAGGGTTCTCAGATTGGCTTTCTCCCTGTGTGTTCTAAGTAAATGAGGTTGCATTATAAATCAACACTTAGAAAAGCTTGGAAATATTAACAGATACATAAACATTAACAATTTAAGATCTCTTCATATTAAATTTCACAAATCATGTGGCATCAGATTCGTATGTTCTATTTTTACAAGAAACTACCTCAAGAGAACAAATTTTAATTCTGATATCAATCTTTTCAGACATTCATAAGATCAGCATAATATCTAATCGGCCCTCTCATAATCTTGTAGCTACATATATGCACAAATTTTCTGATTATGTGATTCTGATACTCTTGAAAAGACAGTCTTTTTTACTTAAAGAAAATCTGGGGTGCCTGACTGGCTCAGTTGTTAGAACATAAGACTCGATCTTGGGGTTGTGCGTTCAAATCCCACATTGGATGTAGAGCTCACTTTAAAAAAAAATCTGACTTACCTCAAAAGACATTTTGGTATGGGATATGATGTCAATTACAGCCATATTAGAAGCAGGTATATCTGGCAAGAAAGTGACACAGAAGGCTTAAACCCAGTTAATTTCTTCCACTCCTGTTTTATAGCTCCTATTTTCCTTTTGCTGTAGAACTCCCTCACCCACAAAATTCCCTCTGGTTAGTCACCTGGTCTTCAGAAATAGCACTTGTTCTTTTTTTTTTTTTCCTTTTTGACAAGAAAGAGAGATCTCAAGTAGGCAGAAAGGCAGGCAGAGAGAGAAGGGCGAAGCAGACTCCCTGCTGAGCAGAGAGCCCCATGCGGGGTTTCATCCCAGGACCCTGTGATCATGACCTGAACTTAAGGCAGAAGCTTTAACCCACTGAGCCACCCAGGCGCCCCGCACCTGTTCTGTTTATGGTTCTAGTATTTCCCAACCTCTCCTATTGATAAGAATCCCCTGGGGGGGTGCGTGCCTGGGTGGCTCAGTGGGTTAAAGCCTCCGCCTTTGACTCAGGTCATGATCTCAGGGTCCTGAGATTGAGCCCTGCATCGGGCTTTCTGCTCAGCGGGGAGCCTGCTTCCCCCCCCCCCCCTGCCTGCCTCTCTGCCTTCTTGTGATCTCTCTCTCTCTCTCTGTCAAATAAATAAATATTTTTTTAAAAATCCCTGGGGCAGTGAAAAATAAAAATCACATGCCACTCTCCTGTAGATTAGATTTTAATTTGTTTGAGGTAAGGCTCCAGAATCTGATTTTCAACAAGAGTCCCCAAGTGATTCTTACAGGCAAGTTTAAGAACAAGCTAAAGAGGCCTGCCAGAGCTCTTCACAGTTCCTCTAAACTGATCAGCCTCAAGGGCTGGTCCTCCTCTGGGTGCTAGGGATATTTGAAAACAAGAGCAGGACCTATTTGGAGAAAGCTGAATGCCACCCTATCCACCTACCTCTGTTTTCAATACTCTAAATTTACCTCAGACAGGGAAGATTTTAGTTTTGAGTATGTGCTGTGAAGTAGGATACCACCAGGGGACAGCATAAGGCTGACAAATTAAACATGTTGGGGATTTTTTTTCTTTCTTTCTTTCTTTCTTTTTACTTCACCACATTAAATGATCGCATGTACATTTTCCATGAACTCAGACTACCAAAAATGGTGATTGGGGTATTACACTTAGAAGATACAGGTAAAAGATGTTCGCACATAATTTCTACATATTTTTTTTTTCTCTCCCTGGCTGTCTTTATAGCAGCCATTGTAGACAAAAAGTTCCCTTGAAGTAGCATTACACCTGGAACCAAAAACTGTATTGACTACAAAGACTCCAGGTAAACCAAAGTGATCTTCCAACTTGTCTGTAAGTTTCAAAATACTCATCCTACTCTTTTAACTAGCATTGTACCTGGGTGCTTTGCAATGGTGTTATCAAATCTTTAGAGTTCTCTAAGTGGGGTAAAAATGCAGTGGATAACAATGTGAGCCAACTATGCCAAGGCGTTTTTTTAAAAATAAGATAAAATAAATAATTTAATAAAATAAGATTTTATTTATTTGTTTGTTTGTTTGACACAGAAAATGAGAGAGAGAGAGATAACACAAACAAGTAGGCAAAGCGGCAGGCAGAGGGAGAGGGAGAAGCAGGCTCTCCCAGGAGTAGGGAGCCAAATGCGGAACTGGATCCCAGGACCCTAGGATCATGACCTGAGCCGAAGGCAGACGCTTAACTGACTGAGCCACCCAGGCACCCCACTTTTTTTTAAGTATAAGTGAAATGCTGCCAACATTTGTCAGAAAACTATACTCCCCCCACACCCACATGTCATCCATATTTCCAAATTTTCTTGGCCCATCCCAATCACTTTCTCTCATCCAGTCCACATTTTTTCCTTCTGGAGATATAAAAGAAAAATCCTCTGGCAACCCAGGTAGCTTCTACAAATATCACTTCTAAGGGCTTTTTTTCCCTCTGAAATTCCACCATAACATAAGCAGCACTGAAATCTGAGGGATGAGTTGAAGAAACTTGACCTATTCCCAGCTTGCCAAATTAGATACGCACGCCCTACCTAAGATATTCCTCTGAGAAAAGGATAATCCAGGCTCAGGGGGCAATTCCATGACCTAGGTTTTGAAGTCTTTCAATTCCACAATTACCATCTTTTAGCTAGGAAAGCAGAAGGGGAGGAGGAGGCAAGAACGAAAACAGGGGTGCCTGGGTGCCTCAGTCCTTAAGCGTCTGCCTTCTGGCTCAGGCCATGATCCCAGGGCCCTGGGATCCAGTCCCCCATCCAGTTCCCTGCTTCTCCTTCTCCCTCTGCCTGCTTGCTTTTCCTGCTTGTGAGCTCTCTCTCTCGCTCTCTCTCTCTCTCTCTGTCAAATAAATAAAATACAGGGGCGCCTGGGTGGCTCAGTCTGTTTGGCAGCTGCCTTCAGCTCAGGTCATGATCCCAGGGTCCTGGGATAGAGCCCCACACCTGGCTCCTAGCTCAGTGGGGAGCCTGCTTCTCCCCTGCCTGCCATTCCTTGTACTTGGTCCCTGTCTCTCTCTCTCCCTTGCTCTCTGTGTTAAATAAATAAAGTCTTTTTAAAAATAAAAAAACAAATAAATAAAATCTTGAAAAAGAAAACAATGACAGAAACCTTCCTGGGAGGCCAAATTGGCCTAAGCAAAAACATAATACCTTCAGAAGAGGTAGGAAAACTGGAAATCAACGTTGTCTGCAGAGCCAGAGGCTACACTTGAGTCAGTGCCCTAGAAAGGAGGGTTTCCAAATTTTTCAAATATTTTAACCAAAATGTCAGGACCCCATGGCTGTATTTTTAGCATGAACTGAGAGAGACTAAAAATAAAAGCTATGAGTTCAGAAGCTGCCTTAGTGACTGTGGTCCATTACTCAGGGCAGTACTTGCAGACATTAGAGTTGTACATACATATATGTGAGGACTCTTCTAACCTACAGAGAATATTTGTGATCCAGAATCCTCACCTACCCCACGTATCCCATCTGCTAACCCAGAAACAGTGCTCTAACAGACATTCTCAAGGAGGTCGGTATCATCTCCAAGGGGAGAAATCTTACTATATGTATAACGCACAACTACATAGATGGTCCATAAACAGCTTATACAGTTTACGGCTGATATCTGAACTTCGATTCGTGAGCAAAATGCCCAAAAAGCTTTCCTAAGAGGGCGATAGCGGAAGGTGGGAGTGAAGGTGGAAAAACACTGTCCTACAAGGGTCCTCGGCTGAGACTATCAAATGAAGGTCCTGAGAGGCATTTTTTCCCCAAGACAGCACACGGAGGGTCAGTGGTGTCTGGTTCTGAAAGGACCTGGGCCAGAAAGCAGTGTTTCCGTGTCCTTCGCTCCCTCACAAGGTGCCATGTGCGGATGTAACGACAAACTGGCAAAGAGCTCTGGAAACTGCGGAGCGCTGCACCAAAGCCAGAGGACGCTTCTTTGCTCCACTTTAGGAACCCCTGTCGGGGCGGGGTCGGCCTCTGCACTTGTTGCTTCCCCGGGGCGCCCCGCCCACCACCACCTCACACCTTCCCTTCGTGACCCCCTCTCCTCTCCACACACGCACACGCGGGCCCCCCAACTCGGCGTGTGACCGCCCCCCCCACTCACGCCACGACCCCGGCATGCGGCGCTCGCTGCTCTCGAGCCCAGCCGGCAGCCCAGCCTCCGCCCCCTGCCAGGCTCCAGCCGCCAAGCGGACGCGCCGAGGCTGCGGTTTCCTAGACAGCCGCGCCGCCGCTCAGTAGCCGCCGCGGCGCGCCCGCGCCCGCGCGCGCGAACGGCGTTAGGCGAGAGCGCAGGCGCGGGACCGGCGAACACCCCCGGAGCGAGACCGCGCGCGCGCGCCCCCGAGCGCGGTGGGCGGAGGAGCCGAGGGAGCGGCAGTGCCGCGAGGGGGCGGGAGGGGGGTACGGACAGGGGAGCCCTGGGAGAGCGAGCTGCGGCGGGCGCCGCTGCAGAGCCTAGCGAATCCCGAGCCCAGGCAGCAGGTATGTGTCCTCGAAGCTGGCTGTGGCCAGGGCTTCCCCGCCTGGATCCCCGGGTCCTGTGGCCAGGGCGGGGGGTGGGGGCCGGTCAAGGTTTGCAGGCTGCGTATCCAAAAGGGCTGGGATCTTACCACTGACCTTCATCCCGGCTCCCCCGGGGGTGGGGGGGGAGCAAAACGAGGGTGCGTGGGGGGAAATCCAGGGCTTCAGCTTCCAACCTGGGTAATCTGCTTCTTGTCACATGCTTGTTATTTATTTTTGCAAACTGCTCTGGTTCGGGTCCAGCTGCAGATGCTTTACCTCCCATTCTTTGCCTCGGTGTGCCATCTTGCATTTATTAACAAAACATGAAAGCTGGGGTGGGGGGGTGGATTGCTGCTGGGGGGAATCCCATTGCAGTATGGGTTGAGTGGCGCCTATTTTCGGTGTTCAGGCATTGTACTGAGGTGGAAATCCCACACCTTGGGCATTTGTGGCTTGGTTTGTGGGGCTTCCCTCATTTGTCTGGAGGCGCTTCAGCAGCAGGATGGGCTGTCAGGAAAGCTTGGTGGGCTTTCACCGTCAGGCCAATATCCCCTTCAGGCGACAGGGGGCACACAGTTCCGTGCTTGCTAACTTGCCAAGGAGGCTTAAACCCAGAAAATTGTTTCCCTTGATTACTGAAAGCCTTGAACAGAATCCTTGAGACTTGCATACTCAAACTCATTAAGGTTTTGCATCTGAAGATGACTAAAGCTTGCCACCTGTTGGAAATCAGACCCCATGAAATTCTTCATAATCTAACCCACCAATCCCTGTTTCAGTCACTAATACTTAGCGATAGGTCCATACTGGTTCTTCCTATCTTCTTTAATATTGCTTGTCATTTGTTCTTTTAAAATTTAATCCATGATTTGATTTTCCATATGTTATAAATTACACTATTTGTATATATTCCATACACTGATAACGTCATATCCTAAACACTGAATTTCTTTTCAGTGTCTAGATTACCAATTTCTTAGTTTTTCATCCTGCTTCATGCAGCAATCCAAAAAGTGGAATATATGTAACTGATTACCTTTCTTTGCCCCTCCCCCCCATACTGTGGTAAGAAGACTAGTACAAGCTAGAAGCATAAAATGAAAATGGGTATCACAAGACATTGGGGGTAGGGTGGCAGAACTAACTGCTTGTGAACTATTGTGAGTGTGCCATATGTAATCATGAGGACACATTCTTAAATGCTCATATGTGCCAGGTACAGAGCTATAGGGTATTTGTGCATGATCTTATTTATTTTATAGTTATTTGTTTATATTATTTATTTTACTTTATTAATTAATTTATTAATCTTCACAATAAATCTATTATTCTATGTTAAAGATGAAGAAAGTAAGACTAAGAAAGGTTAGCTAACTTTCCCAAGGTCACACCACTGAGAACCAGAATAAAGATGCAAACTCAAGTGCATCTGATTGCTGGGGGTGGAGGGGCATTGGGAGGAACCTTTAACCCTCGTGCTGCTTCTGCATCTATATTTTAATTAAGATCAAGTTTATGCATGAGCATACATGCTTGGATCTTATTTTCCATTTCATAGATTCCACATCCCTTGTTATGGATTTCTAGTTAGAGAAACGGCTGTTTCAGAGTGGGTCTGTGGAATTTTTTGAGGTGGCACTGAGCCTATAAAAAATGGTGTCCAGACATGCTTCCATTTAACTCTCTCAAAGAAGCAGTTAAGTTCAAAAAAGTTGTTTCCCTTCAGATTTAAATCTATAAAATGTATGTCCATCAGATAGAATGAATCACTCATGTTTTTCATTATCACATTCCACTCCTGTCTTCTTGCCACCCTGCACACTGGCTTCTGGTCTCAGTGCCAGTCATAAGAACAACATTGTCTGTCACACTCCTATGTGAGTGCCTTAATGAGGTGAAGGAATCCAGACCAGTCATGAACCATAATCCAGTCTCTCTAAGATAGTAGCAATTATTCACTTGAAAATCTTAGAATCTGTGCTTTCAGCTATGGATGTATACTTAATCTTTTTCTGCAAGTGCATTATTACAATGCAAATATTGGATTTTGCTACACATTCCAGTAGTTCTCGTAAACTTAGAAACTGCTATAGTTGCATCAATGGAAAATCCACTCAATGGGGCTACAGACTTTTATATTCAGGACACGTGTATAAAATGGTAGTGAGGGGGCACCTGGATGGCTCAGTGGGTTAAAGCCTCTGCCTTCGGCTCAGGTCATGATCTCAGGTCCTGGGATCCAGCCCCGTATCGGGCTCTCTGCTCAGCAGGGAGCCTGCTTCCCCCTCTCTCTGCCTGCCTCTCTGCCTACTTGTGATCTCTCTCTCTCTGTCAAATAAATAAATAAAATCTTTAAAAAAATTAAAAAAATAAAATGGTAGTGAGAAAGGTATAGGTAAATATAGGGGATTATTTGAAGTATCCCATAGAAATTAATAGCTTTTAATTATAGACTGATGTCTACTATTAAGTAGGAAATATAAGATTCTCTTATAAATTCTATAAGCTCTATTTTCTTCCTTGGGCAATGCGACTGGTTTTAGAACACCCTGATCTTACTTTTTTCATTATACTTTGTTGTGTTGACAGTAAAGCAATTTGCATAGCCATTTTGCCTCATGGAAAACACTGGGTTTTAGAAGAGCATATTCCCCAGTGCTTATGGAAATGCTGAGATGGAGTCTTTCTGCCCTGAGGATTTCCAGTCTATGAACAGATAAACTCAAGGGAGGCCTGATGTTACTGGTGAAGCAGCAGAAAGCAAAAAGAAGTATTGCTTGATTTCTGGAGAGGAATTAGGTTTTCCTATGTAGAGCATCACTATTTTCTTCAGTCAGAAATCCCTTAGTTAAAAAGCATTCAAGAAGTAGAAGTCTACTCTATTCCATTCTAGCAGGATTGTATTTAATGTACAGCTGAGCCTCCTTTTGGGTGTAGTGGTCAATCTGAGGAATGTAAAAATGTTTCTGGAGTACATTTTTTTAAATTGACTCATATATCTAACCTGGGAAAAACCGTATGGTCAACTATGGATGCTGAAGCCTTATTTTTTCCCCTCAGCAAATGTCTTTTTGGGGTTTCTTGGAGGTGAGGAAAAACAACTAAAATTTTTCCATGCTATGGGTAGCATGTATTGCAGCGACTGATTGTAATGCACATTTTAATCCATCCTTGAATAAGACACTGAGAACTGGCTTATTTGTTTCTCTTTGACTGACCTTGTAAGCTACTTAGTTGTGAAATGTGTTTTTGTATAGTATTCTTAATTTAATATTCTTTAAAATGAGATTTGTTTTTTCAGTGTCAACAATCTTGAATCATAAAAGGAGTTCAGTCAGCTTACCTTAAGATACTTTATTTTGAGTTCAGTCAGCTTACCTTAAGATACTTTATTTTCATCCGTCTTTTTCTTTCCTTAGTGGCAGCCATTGCGAGAGTTTTTTTGTTTGTTTGTTTGTTTATTAACATATGCATTATTTACCCCAGGGTATGTGTCTGTGAATCATCAGGCTTACACATTTCACAGCACTTACCATAGCACATACCCTCGCACATACCCTCCCCAATGTCCACAACCCAGCCACCCCATCCCGACCCCCCTGCCTCCCAGCCACCCTTAGTTCGTTTCGTGAGTCTAGGAGTCTCTTATGGT
>CM053609.1:21469505-21481723 GCA_028646535.1 Procyon lotor | reverse complement strand
ATTCTTCTCCATATAGCTGTCCAATTTTCCCAGCACCATTTATTGAAGAGGCTGTCTTTTTTCCACTGGATATTTTTTTTTCCTGTATTGTGAAAGATTATTGGACCCTAGAGTTGCGGGTCCATATCTGGGCTCTCTATTCTGTTCCACTGGTCTATGTGTCTGTTTTTGTGCCAGTACCATGCTGTCTTGGTGATCACCACGTTGTAGTAAAGTTTGAAATCGGACAATGTGATGCCCCCAGCTTTTTCTTTTTCAACATTTCCCTAGCAATTTGGGGGTCTTTTCTGGTTCCATACAAATTTTAGGATTGTTGGTTCCAGCCGTTTGAAAAACTCCCATGGAATTTTGATCAGGATGGCATTGAAAGTATAGATTGCTCTGGGCAATATAGACCTTTTAACAATGTTTATTCTTCCGATCCAGGAACACGGAATGCTTTTCCAACTTTTGTGTCTTCTTCAATTTCTTCATGAGTATTCTGTAGTTCCTTGAGTACAGATCCTTCACATCTTTGATTAGGTTTATTCCAAGGTATCTTATGGTTCTTGCTGCTACAGCAAATGGAATAGATTCTCTAATTTCCCTTTCCATGTTTTCATTGTTAGTGTATAGGGAAGCAACTGATTTCTTTGCATTGATTTTATATCCTGCCACATTACTGAATTGCTGTATGAGTTCTAGTAGTTTGGGGGTAGAATCTTTTGGGTTTTCCATATAAAGTATCATGTGTACTGCAAAGAGAGAGAGTTTGACTTCTTCATTGCAGATTTGAATACCTTTTATTTCTTTTTGTTGTCTGATTGCTGTTGCTAGGACTTCTAGCACTATGTTGAACAAGAGTGGTGAGAGTGGGCATCCTTGTTGTGTTCCTGATCTCAGAGGGAAGACTGTCATCTTTTCCCCATTGAGAATGATATTTGCTGTGGTCTTTTTGTAGATAGACTTGATGATGTTGAGGAATGTTCCTTCTATCCCTATACTTTGTAGAGTTTTAATCAAGAACGGATGCTGAATTTTGTCAAAAGCTTTTTCTACATCAATGGAGAGGACCATATGGTTCTTCTCTCTTCTCTTATTGATTTGTTCTATCACATGGATTGATTTGCGAATGTCGAACCACCCTTGCATCCCAGGGATAAATCTCACCTGGTCATGATGAATAGCCTTTTTAATGTGCTGTTGGATCCTATTAGCTAAGATCTTGTTGAGAATCTTGGCATTCATATTCATCAGGGATATTGGTCTGAAATTCTTTTTTGATGAGGTCTTTTCCTGTTTTGGGGATCAGGGTAATGCTGGCTTCATAGAAAGATCTGGAAGTTTTCCTTCTGTTTCTATTTTTTTCCCCCAAATATATTTATTTTATTTCTTCAGTGCTACAAGATGAATTGTTCATGCACCACAGCCAGTGCTCCATGCAATATGTGCCCTCCTCAATACCTCCTCAATACCACCAGGTTCGCCCAACCCCTCCTTCCCTCCAAAACCCTCAGTTTGTTGCTCAGAGTCCACAGTCTCTCATGGTTCATCTCCCCCTCTGATTTCCCCCCATACACCCCTCCCTTCCTTCTCACAAAGCCTTCCATGTTTTTCTTTACACTCCACATGTAAGTGAGACCATAAGGTAATTGGTTCTCTATGCTTGACTTATTTCACTCCGCATAATCTCTTCCAGTTCCATCCATGTTGATACAAAAGTTGGATATTCGTCCTTTCTAATTGAGGCATAATATTCCACTGTATATATGTACCATATCTTCTTTATCCATTCATCTGTTGAAGGGCATATTGGTTCTTTCCACAGTTTGGCAATTGTGGTCATTGACAGTTTCAAGAGAATAGGTATTATTTCTTCCTTGAATGTTTGGTAAAATTCCCTGGGAAATCCGTCCAGTCCTGGACTTTTGCTTTTTGGGATGTTTTTGATCACTGCTTCAATCTTATTACTAGATATTTATCTATTTACATTGTCAATTTCTTCCTCTTTCAGTCTTGGAAGATTATGGTTTTCCAAGAATGCATCCATTTCTTCTAGATTGTTTAACTTATTGGCATATAGCTGTTAATAATAATTTTTGATGATTAAAAAAATAATAATTTTTGATGATTGTTTCTATTTCCTTTGGATTAGTCATGATCTCCCCCTTTCATTCATAATTTTATTCATTAGGGTCCTCTCTCTTTTCTTTTGCATTAGTTTTGCCAATGGCTTATTGGTCTTATTTATTCTTTCAAAAAACCAACTCTGGATTCATCGTTGCATTCTACTGTTTCTCTAGTTTTTAACTCATTGTTCTCAGCTCTGATATTGATTATTTCTCTTCTTGTGCCTGGGGTTGGCTTCCTTTGTTGTTGATTTTCCAGTTCTTTCAAGTGTAGAGAGAGCTGGTGTTTTGAGATTTTTCAATTTTTTTGAGTGTGGCTTGGATGGCGATGTATTTCCCCCTTAGGACTGCCTTTGCCTTGTCCCATAGTTTTTGCATCGATGTGTCTTCATTCTCATTGGTCTCTATGAATTGTTTAAGTTCATCATTGATTTCCTGGTTGATCCCTGCATTCTTGAGCAGGTTGGTCTTAAGCCTCCAAGTGTTGGAATTCCTTCCAAACTTTTTCTTGTGGTTGAGGTCCAGTTTCAAAGCATTGTGGTCTGAGAAAATGCAGGGAGTCATCTCAATCTTTTGGTATTGGTTGAGTCCTGATTTGTGGTCCAGTATGTGGTCTATTCTGGAGAAAGTTCCATGTGCACTAGAGAAAAATGAGTATTCTGTTGTTTTAGGGTGGAATGTTCTGTTTATATCTATGAAGTCCATCTGGTCCAATGTGTCATTCAATGCTCTTGTTTCTTCATCGATTTTCTGTTTAGATGATCTGTCTGTTACTGAGAGTGGCATGTTAAGATCTCCTATTATTGTATTCATACCAATATGACTCTTTATTTTCATTAACAGTTGGCTTATATAGTTGGCTGCTCCTGTATTGGGAGCATAAATGTTTACAATTGTTAGATCTTCTTGGAGGATAGACCCTTTCAGAATGATGTAGTGTTCTTCTGTATCTGACTACAGTCTGTAGCTGAAAATCTAATTTATCTGATAGGAGAATTGCTGCCTCTTTTTGTAGAATTTTTGTAGAATTGCTACAATAAAATTGCTTTCTTTTAAGGCCCATTGACATGAAAGATAGTTCTCCTTCCTTTTACTTCCAGTCTGGATGTATCTTTTGGTTCCAAATGTGTCTCTTGTAGACAGCATATGGACGGTTCCTGCTGTTTTATCCATTCTACAACCTTGTGCCATTTTATGGGAGCATTTAGGCCATTCACGTTGAGAGTGATTATTGAAAGATAAGTGTTTATTGACATCATGTTGCCTGTGTAGTCCTTGTTTCTATTGATTGTAAATTTCTGTTCTAAGTCACCCATGGGTTCTTTCTACTTTTATACAACCCCCTTACTATTTCTTGAAGTCTCAGCTTTGTGGTCACATACTCTTTTAATTCTTGCCTGTCTTGGAAGCTCTTTATCTCTCCATCCATTTTGAATGTCAGCCTTGCTGGATAAAGTATTCTTGGCTGCATGACTTCTCATTTAGTGCCCTAAATACATCATGCCAGCCCTTTCTGGCTAGCCAGGTTTCTGTGGACAGGTCTGATGTTATTCTATTGGGTCTTCCTCCGTATGTAAGGGATCTCTTCCCCCTAACTGCCCTCAAGATCTCTTGTCTAAAATTATAATTTGCAAATTTCACTATGATGTGTCTTGCTGATTTTCTAGACTTGTTGATCTTGACAGGTGTCCTTTCTGCCTCTAGGACACGAACCCTTGTTCCATTCCTCAGATTGGGGAAATTTTCATTCAGAATTTGGTCAGCTATATCTTCTCATCTTCTGTCTTTCTCTACCCCCTCTGAGATTTCAATAATTCTGATGTTGGAATGTTTCCATTCCATCATGTCATTTATTTTCCTAAGTCTCTTCTCATGATTCCTGAGGAGTTTGCTCCAGCTCTCCTCCTGACCTTTCTTCTCTACCATTTTATCCTCTAGATCACTAGTTCTATCCTCTGTCTCCATAACTCTACCTGTTAGACTATTTAGACTGGATTGGATGTCACTGATAGCACTTCTTACATCAGCTAAACTGGTTCTCATTTCTGACCTTAGAGATTTTATATTGTCATTAATGTTTTTCTCCATCCTAGCCATTGCCTAGATAATTGTCAGCCTGAAATCCCTTTCTGACATACTGTTTATGTATGTTATGTACTGCTATGTCCATTTCCAATAGTTCTGAGTGAGAGGTTGCTGTCTCTGGGTTTTTCCTCTGTTGGGTGTTCCTCCTCCTAGTCATTTTGATGAGAAATGGATGAAAGGATGGATATTTCCCACCTGGATATTTCCCACCTTGATCCAGGCAGGGTGCACTCTGGAAGGTTTAGGAGCAATTGAGATTCACCACCAAAAAGAAAGAATAAGGATAAAAAAGATAGAGTGAAACAGAAAAAGAGGAGATCCCAGCCAGAATGGGCCCCCAAAATAAGATTTATAAAGTATGTAGACCAACACGAACAAACATATAGACTGAGAAATTAGATGACAAGAAATAAAAGAACCTAGTCAGAATGAATCCCAGGAATGAGATTTATATAATACCAGAACAAAAGCAAATAGGAGAAACACTAACAGAAGGAAAAGAAAAGAAAAAAAAACAGAAGGTGTTTATAACTCTTCGTGGTGAGGAAGGTTATTTCAGGTCTTTCTGGATTTGTTGTTGTATCGAGCCTCTAGTTGTAATGTTAAGTAGTTAAAAAAACCAAACAAACAAACCAAGAAATGTGAAAACAAGTGAATAAAAATATAGAGAATAAGAAAGAAAAAAACTTGTATCTATGAAATATACAGCTTTGAGGGTATTATCAGGTGCTTAATATATTGATTTCCCCTTATGTTGGGGATTTAAAGTTTTACGGGGACCCTGTCCTTTTTTTTTTTTTTTTTACTTGTCTTCTGGGGTAGGGGCCTGCCGCGTTGTTTTCCATTCAATCTTGCTTGGGTTGAGTCACCCTGCCCCCCAATCAAGGTGACAAGCTCTGTGGAAACTGGTTTCTCAGTCTTTTGCTTTCTATAGGCTCTTGGCATTTTGTAGCTTTTTCTCCTTTTCAGGGAGTCTAAGCGAGGAATCCACCTGTCCGTACCCAGACCTCCCCGTCACAGGGAAACCTCAGTCTGCTCCCCTCTGGGTTGTCCAGAACAGACACTCCCCTCCACAAGTCTCCCAGTGTATCCTGTCTCAGGTGGCATGCACTCAGCTGTTTGGTGACTGCGCACTCCCCTGCTCTCCAGGCTCCAGGCTCTAGTGGCCTGTGGCCAGATTCCTGCCGAGATTAGGCTGCCCGTGCTGGCTCCAAGTGCACAGGCTGATAAGTTCTTGTGGTCAGGGGTGCACTGTCCAGAGAGCTCTGTACACGGAGAAAAAGCTGCTGGCTCTGGGACCACAATGGAGTCTCTAAGGCACTTGCAGGAGCCCGTGCACCCCACCCACAAAATGGTGCAGGGATTAGAAAGCTGCAGGTTCAGAGTCACAGACAGGATCCCCCCACGAGTCTCTCTTTAAGGTGAGTGGTGTCCTTTCTGGGAGTGTGGGCCCAGGCCTGTGTCAGCGACCACCCGCTTCCGCTAGTTGCTCCTCAGAACCTTATGCTCTTTTTAAGTGTTTTTAACCGGGTTCTACGTTATTGCTGCTTCCCTGCCACCTGGCACTTTCCTTTTTTTTTTTTTTTTTATTTCTTAAAATCTAATTTTATTCCTAAAGTTCAAATTAGCTAGCAGTAGTACTGTCCTTGTACCGCTTCTGGTGGCTCCCTCCCCCTTTTGTTTATCCTCCGATATTGTTTCAAGTGTTCCCGCTTTGCTTTACCTCTCTGCCGCTGTCTTCTGCTCCAGTAGAGATCCAGAAGTGAACAATCTTGCTCCTCAGGCTGATTTCATGCGTGTTCAGCGTGTTATGGTAGATATCCAGCTCACTTTCGTGGAGAGGTTGCAACGAGAGTGCCTACCTCTCCGCCATCTTGCCCCCTTCTGCATCATTAGGTTTTGATGTAGCGTTCAATGATTCATTAGTTGCTTATAACACCCAGTGCTCCTCACATGACGTGACTTCCTTAATAACCATTACCCGGTTACCCAATCCCTCCAACCCCTTCCTTTCTGTAACCCTAAGTTTAAGTTTCCTGGTCTCCAGAGTCTCTTATATTTTGTCTCCCTTTCTTATTTCTTCTCATTCAGTTTTCCCTCTTTTACCCTATAGTCCTCTGTGCTTTTCCTTATATTCCACGTATGAGTGAAACCATATGATAATTGCCTTTCTCTGCTTGACTTATTTCATTAGCATAATCCCCTCTAGTACCATCCGTGCTGATGCAATTGTTAGGTAATCATCATTTCTGATGGCTGAGTAATATTCCATTTTATACATGGACCACATCTTTATTCATTCAGCTACTGAAGGACATTTCAGGTCCTTCCACAGTTTGGCTATTGTGGACATTTTTACTATGAACATTGGGTACATGTGCCCCTTCTTGTTTGTATCTTTGGGGCAAATACCTAGTAGTGAAATTGCTGGGGTTTAGGGTAGCTCCATTTTAATGTCTTGAACCTCTATACTGTTTTCCAGAGTGACTTTACCTGCTTGCATTCCCACCAGGCGTGTAAGAAGATTCCCCTTTCTCCACATCCTCACCAACATTGGTTGTTCCCTCTCTCAATTTTTGCCATTCTAACTGGTGTAAGGTGGTATCTCATTGGTTTTTATTTGTATTTCCCTGATGGCTAGTGATGTTGAACATTTTTGCATGTGTCTGTTAACCATCTGTAAGTCTTCATTGGAGAAGTGTTTATGTGTTCTGCCCATTTCTTGATTGGATTGTTTGTTTTTTGAGTGTTGAGTTTGAGAAGTTCTTTATAGATTTTGGATATGAGCCCTTTATTTGGGCTCACACACTACTCAGATAATGAGCAGAGATAGACACCCACACACCAAGCACATACCATTGATACACCACACTCAAAACACACTTACCACCCAAAACCACACCACACATACACCATGCATAGAGCACACAAGTAACCGAGGCACAACACATACACCACAAACACAAGTGCACTTATATCATACATACACACCACACATGTCCCCACCCATACCCACTACACAAATACCCAACATAGACCATACAAAGCACATCTCCATCACACACCACCCACACATACAGCACACAAAATGCACACCACATACACACCACTCAAGAAGTGCACAGACACTTCTCCAAAGAAGATATATAAATGCCTAAAAGACACATGAAAAAATGTTCATCATCATTAGCCATCAGGGAGATTAAAATCAAAACCACACTGAGATACTACCTTACACCAGTTAGAATGGCCAAAATCAACCAGACAGTAAACAACAAGTGTTGGACGGTGTGTGGAGAAAGGGGAACCCTCTTCCACTCTTGGTGGGAATGCAAGTTGGTGCAGCCACGTTGGAAAACAGTGTGGAGATTCCTAAGAAAATAAAAATAGAGCTACCCTATGACCCTGCAATTGCACACTGGGTATTTACCCCCAAAGAAAGAGATGCAATACAAAGAAGGGCCACATGTACCCCAATATTCATAGCAGCAATGGCCACAATTGCCAAACTGGAAAGAACCAAGATGCCCTTCAACAGATGAATGGATAAAGAGGATATGGTCCATATATACATTGGAATATTATGCCTTCCTCAGAAAGGATGAACTTTTGTATCAACTTGGATGGGACCGGAAGAGATAATGCTGAGTGAAATAAGTCAAGTGGAGAGGGTCAATTATCCTATGGTCTCACTTATGTGTGGAGCTTAAGCAAAAACATGGAGGACTTTGTGAGAAGGAAAATAAGGGTGAATGGGGGGAAATCGGAACGGGAGATGAACCATGAGAGACTGTCAACTCTGAGCAACAAACTGAGGATTTTGGAAGGGAGGGGTTGGGGGGTTGGGCGAGCCTGGTTGAGGAGGGCATGTATTGCATAGAGCACTGAGTGTGGTGCATGAACAATGAATCTTATAACACTGAAAAAATAAAAGTATTTGGGGGAAAAAATAAATATTTGATAGAATTCCCCTGGGAAGCCATGCAGCCCTGGGCTCTTGTATTTTGGGACATTTTTGATTATTGGAAAAAGAAAGCAAAAGGAAATTTCCTTGCTGTTTATTGGTCTGTTCAGATTGTCTATTTTTTCCTGTTTCAGTCTGGGTAGTTTATAAATGTCCGGGAATGTATCTATTTATTCCAGATTGCTTTATTTGTTGCATATAGTTGCTAGTAAGAATTTCTAATAATTGTTCTTTAGTATTGTTTGTGATTTATCCCCTTGCATTCATGATTTTCTTTTTTTTTTTTTTTTAAAGATTTTATTTATTTGACAGCGAGAAACACAGCGAGAGAGGGGACACAAGCAGAGGGAATGGTAGCGGGAGAAGCAGGCTTCCCGCGGAGCAGGGAGCCCGATGCGGGGCTTGATCCCAGGACGCTGGGATCTGACCTGGGCCAAAGGCAGACGCTTAACGACTGAGCCACCCAGGCGCCCCGCATTCATGATTTTCTTAATTTGGGTCCTTTCTCTTCTCTTTTGGATAAGTCTGTCTAGAGATTTATCTATCATATTAATTCAAAGAACCAGCTTCCACTATTGTTGATTCATTCTACTGTTTTTCTGGTTTCTCTTTCATTGATTTCTGCTCTAATTTTTATAATTTCTCTTCTTCTATTGGGTTTAGGCTTTATTTGCTGTTCTTCCTCTAGGTCTTTTAGGTGTAAAGTTAGCTTGTGCATTTTGGGGATTTTTCTAATATTTTGAGAGAGGCTTGGATGGCTCTGTACTGCCCTCTTAGGACAGCCTTTGCAATATTCCATATGTTTGGAAGCAGTGTGTTTTCATTGTCATTGGTTTCAATTTAAGTTCTTTAATTTCCAGGTTGACTCATTCATTCTTTAGTAGCATGCCCTTTAACCTCCAAGTGTTTGTGTTCCTTCCAAATTTCTTCCTGTGATTAAGTTCAAAACACAGTGGTCTGAGAATATGCAGAGAATAATCTCAATCTTTTAATATCAGTTGAGACCTGATTTGTGACACAGTATGTAATATATTCTGGAGAAAGTTCCATGTGCACTTGAGAAGAGTGTTCTGTTGTTTATGGATGGAATGTTCTGTGTATATCTACAAAGTTCATTTGGTCCAGTGTGTCTTTCAAAGCTCTTGTTTCTTTGTAGATCTTCTGCTTGTTGATCATCAAGCAGTTGATGATCAAGCATCAATTTGTTGATCATCAATGGACAGTTGATCTGGCCATTGCTGTGAGTAGAGTGTTGATGTCTCCAACTGTCAATGTATTATTTTCTATTTTTTCTTTATTGTGGTTATTAACTGGTTTATATAATTGACTGCTTCTATGTTGGGGGGGCATAGATATTTACAATTGTTAGATCTTCTTGTAGTATAGACCCTGTAAGTATGATATAGTGTCCCTCTATATCTCTTACTACAGTCTTTGGTTTAAAATCCAATATGTCTGATGTTAAGATTGCTACTCCTGCTTTCTTTTGCAGTCCATTGGTGTGGTAAATGGTTCTCCATCCCCTCATTTTCATTTTGGAGGTGTCTTTAGGTTCAAAATGAGTCTTTTGTAGATGGCATATGGATGATTCCTGCTTTTTTATCCAATCTGAAACCCTATGTCTTTTGATTGGTTTATTAAGCCCATTTACATTCCAAGTAACTATTGAAAGATATGATTTTAGTGCCATTGTATTGCTTGCAAAGTCCCTGTTTCTCTAGATTTTGTCTGTTTTATTCTGGTGTATGTGACTCTTGGGTCTCTCTTTGCTTATAGAATCCTCCTTAATATTTCTTGCAGGGTTGGTTTGGTGGTCACATATTCTTTTCATTTCTGCCTGTCCTAGAAGCTCTTTATCTCTCCATATGTTCTGAATGACAGCCTTGCTGGATAAAGTATTCTTCTTCTTCTTCTTATCTTCTTCTTATTAGTAGTAATTAGTAATACTTTATTATTAAACTATTCATATTCTTCTCAATTAGTACCCTGAGTCTGTCTTGCCGGACCTATTTTCTGGATAGGTCTGTTGGTATTCTAAAGTTCCTCCTTCTGTACTTAAGAAATCTTCCCCCTTGCTGCTCTTAGGATAGCTTCTTTGGCTCAAAGACTTGAAAGCTTGTCAGGGTGTTGATCTATTTTTATTGATTTTGGGAGGAGTCTTCTGTGCCTCTTGGACAGAAATGCTTGTTTTCTTCCCCAGATTAGGGAAGTTTTCAGCTACCATTTACTCAAATAGACCTTCTAGTTCTTCCTCTTTCTCCACCCCCTTGAAGATGCCAATAATTCTGACAGTGGAACGTTTCGTGGCATGATTAATCTCTCCAAGCCTCTTTTCATGGACTACTAGTTGCCTATAATTGTTTTCCTCAATTTCTTTTCTTTCTATCAGCCTGTCTTATACATCACTTATTTTCTCTTTTGCCTCACTTACCCTAGCTGTTAGAGCAGCCAATTTAGACTGTATGTCATAGCATTTTTAAGTTTGTCCTGATTAGATCTCATTTCTGCTTTTGGAGATTCTATTTTGTCACTAATGCTTTTTTCAAGCCTAGCTACTGACTTTCTGATTGCTATCCTTAATTCTGTCTCTGATATCTTGCTTGTATCCATATCCATTAGATGTGTGTCAGAGACACTGCCTCTGGTTCTTTGTTGAGAGTTCCTCTTCTTAGTAATTCTGTCAAGGGATGGTTAAGCAAATGAACAGGGTTCAAAATATCAATCATGATCCACGTGAAATACACCCTAGAAAAATTCCCAAGTGGTTGGAAGATACCAGATATGCCTACAAAGCCAAGATAATACAAAACAAAACAAAATAAGATTAACAAACAAAAGGCTATAATCTCTCAGAGTGGACAAGGCAGAGTGATCTGCCTGTACCTGATTGATTTTTTTTGGTCTGTTTTGGAAGATATGATATCTCAAAATTGCAAAGAAATCAGAACTTACATATATACCAAGATAAAATTGAATAGAGTGAAAAACGGACTAGTTTGGAGCATAAATCTATAAAATGGGGCATAAATCTATAAATTCTATAAAAATTTTTAAAGTAACTTAAAAATATAAGTTGGGAAATAAGAATCTATTTCAAACAGGAATGAGGTGAAAAAAAGACACAAAAAGGAAATGTAAAATTTTAGCCTGAAGTATAAACAAGACGTGAGCAAACACTTGGTACTCAATATATTATTTTCCCCTTGTGCTGGAGTTTTACAGTCCTGTGGGAAATAAGCTTGTCATTCACCTGTTCCTCCAGACTCTCTTCTGGGCGAGGGGTCTGCTGCTTAGCTTCTCTGGCATCTTTGCCTGAATAGAGCTGCCCCACCTTCTGTCAGGGGGATGGACTTAATGCGAGGAGGTCTCTTGTGGCTTTTGTTCCTTTAGGCTTCCCACTTCTCTTTTTTTTAATTTTATTTATTTATCCCCAAATAAGTTTTTTTTCTTCCAAATATGTTTATTTTTTCAATGTCACAAGATTAACTGTTCATGCGCCACACCCAGTGCTCCATGCAATGCGTGCTCTCAATACCCACCACCCGGCTCGCCCAACCTCCCACCCCCTCCCCTCCAAAACCCTCAGTTTGTTGCTCAGAGTCCACAGTCTCTCATGGTTCATCACCCCTTGATTTCCCTCATTCAACCTTTCTTTTCTTCTCACAGTGCCCTCCATGTTTTTCCTTATGCTCCACACGTAAGTGAGACCAGAAGATAATTGACTGTCTCCGATTGACTTAATTCACTCCATATAATCTTTTCCACTCCTGTCCATGTTGATACAAAAGTGGGATATTCATCCTTTCTGATGGATATATACAATATTCCATTGTATATATGGACCATATCATCTTTATCCATTCAGCTGTTGAAGGGCATCTTGGTTCTTTCTACAGTTTGGTGATTGTGGCCACTGCTGCTATGAACATTGGGGTACATGTGGCCCTTCTTTGTACTGCATCTGCTTCTTTTGGGTAAATACCCAGTGTGCAATTACAGGGTCATAGGGTAGCTCTATTTTTAATTCCTCAACATCATCAAGTCTATCTATGAAAAGCCCA
>CM053609.1:21385589-21463454 GCA_028646535.1 Procyon lotor | reverse complement strand
CCATTCTCTTACACCATACACCAAGATAAACTCGAAATGGATAAAAGACCTCAATGTGAGGCAGGACTCTATCAGAACCCTAGAGGAGAACATAGGCAGTAACCTCTTCGACATCAGCCACAGCAACTTCTTTCAGGACATGTCTCCAAAGGCAAAGGAAACAAAAGCAAAAATGAACTTTTGAAACTTCATCAAGATAAAAAGCTTCTGCACAGCAAAGGAAACAGTCAACAAAACAAATAGGCAACCCACAGAATGGGAGAAGATATCTGCAAATGCCACTACAGACTAAGGTCTGATATCTAAGATAAAGAACTCCTCAAACTCAACACTCACAATACCAATAATCACTTCAAAAAATGGGCAGAAGACATGAACAGACACTTCTCCAAAGAAGACATACAAATGCCTAAAAGACACATGAAAAAATGTTCATCATTTTTAGCCATGAGGGAGATTCAAATCAAAACCACACTGAGATACCACATTATACCAGTTAGAATGGCCAAAATCAACAGGACAGTAAACAACAAATGTTGGAAAGTGTGTGGAGAAAGGTGAACCCTCTTACACGGTTGGTGGGATTGCAAGCTGGTGCAGCCACTTTGGAAAACAGTGTGGAGATTCCTCAAGAAATTAAAAATAGAGCTACCCTATGACCCTGCAATTGCATTACCTGGTATTTACTCCACTTCTCTTTAGAGAGTTGGAGTAAATATGGCCATGTAGGAATCTCTGACACAGAGCCTCAAGGTCCTGGTCCCTTTTCTTCAATAAACCCTCTAGACCAAATCATCTCCGCTTGTGTGTAACAAACTCCATAGACTTGCGCTATTTGCACCTCTTGCAACTCTCCTGGAGGAGTTCCAGGGACCTGCAGGCGTCTCTGTGCTTTGTGCTTTTGCAGTTGCAAGTGGCCGTGGGCTCACGTGTGCACCCAATTCTGGAGCCTCCAGGTCACGGGTAGGCGCTACCCCAGTGTCCTTTCAGGGGCCACAACACCCTGAGAACTGTTTCCTAGTCATAGGCACAAGCTATTTCGCTTCTCCCCTGGAATGTTAAATAACCTGCACTTTCTAGTCCTTTTCAGGGTGCTCACTGAGCTGTCTCCCTACTGGCCCAGCTCTTGGTTTATGGTGACCCTTCTAGGCTCACTGACCATAACCCATCTTCCTGCTCCACTGCTTGGGCACAGTATTGGTTCAGGCTCCCTGTTCTTAGTCTTCTGGAATCCTGAGACCACAATGATCCACCTAGAATTCTTCTCTGTTCATCCCCCATGCCCTTTTCAGAAAGTGATGTCTCTCACTGGTGCAGATTTCTAAGGGTCCTGATTTTATCTTCCAGTGTTATATCACTCCTTCTCCTTTATCTCCTGGTATCCCCCCGACCCTCAAAGATTCAAAGTTCTGCACCTCCTACCTTGCAAAATGTAGTCACATTTGTGCTTGTAGAGATGCAGATAAATCTTCTCACATCTCAGGTTGAATTTTTGTCTTCAGAATGGTTTGGTAGATATACAGCTAAATTTGTGGGACCAGATGAAACAAGGTCCGGTACTCTGCCACCATCTTGAGAATTCCCTCCCAGTCACATAGGACCATAATATTAAAATAACTTTCTGGTAAACATTCTTCACATAATGTAGATATTTTGTTCTCTTAACAAAGATGTTATTAAAAAAAAAAGCAAAAAAACAACAAAGATGTTATTACTAATGCTTACTATGTTTTGTTACTTTAGGATTTTCATTAAGCAGCCTCCTACCCAGCTTCTACAAATGGAAATCAAGTCAGTCATCTAAAAACCTCACAAGAGGATTTAGAGTCTTCTGTTTCCATTAAAACTGAATTTATGGTGGTGATAATCTGGGTTAGATTGTGTGGACATGAAATGACAAAGGCAATTTTATTTTTTTCCTCAAAAATTTCTGTAGAATACATAGAAAATTTTCAGATTTGTTCAAGTTTTCCATTCTTTGCATGTTCAACGTGTTAAACTTGCAATATAAATTATTGGCAAAGCTTTTACTATCTGGCCTTTTTTACAAATTTGAGAAATTGCTATGTTTGCTAATGATCCATTTTTAGGTAAAGTTGAGAGAATTTTAAGTGGTGAAGTGGCCCACTGAATGCCCCTCATTAGATAGGTCTCAGTAGATTATTATGTCATTATGCAGTGTGTCTATTTCTATGTTTTACTCCCAAGGTCTGCCTTCCCTCCTTTCTCTTAGATGGCTTGTAAGGAGTTTAATTCTACTCGCATAAAGGGAATGGAAATAGAATTCCTTGAAGCAGACTTTTACAGAGCAAATTACTGCAGGATTGTGCTGCGAGAGCACACAAAGTATTTTAAATGTCTTGATTAAACCATCCTGTCTGATTATCACTTGAGAGAAGGTGGTTCAGTGTATGAAGACACTAAGAGTATAATCTTTCCTTCTCTTGTGCTCATGTATTGTATCATATATGATCTGTTCTATGGTTTCAGAAATGACTGTATAAAAGTTGCCATTTCTAGAAATTTAGTATGGTTTTTTTTGCTGAAAAACAATTATCCTTGAATGCTTTTGTTTAACACAGGTCTTCAAAATTATAATTATTTCATTTTAACTTTAAGTTCCTGTTCCCCTTCAGGCAACATCAAGACCTCTAGAGGCAGGGTAGATGGCTTTTGTTTTCATCAATACTACATTTGTTTCTATCGAGTCAATTTCTTCCCTTTGTATTCTGCACCAAAATTACAACTTTGTAGTCAATGAATTTACTGTTCATAACAAGCCTCCAAAGCTCAGATATACAAAGGGACCCTATAACCTCAAATATCGTATTGAAATGATCCTGCAGCAGACTCTCCTTTGAGAAGTAACAAAACACTTTGAGTATTAATTTGAAAAATAATCTATTCAATTATTATGGTCATTTTGTTCATATTTTTAGTTTTTCAAATCCTTTTCTCCTATTATTCAAACAACTTGTGTTCATATCAGAGACAAGAAAAATTTACAAACCATTTTCCTTATGTGCTATGTACGCATATCCAAAGACTTGAATTTTGAGTATCGTCTATTTGACAATGGGTAACCAATGTCAAATAACAGAAGAGTTTAACAACTAAATAAAGGCTAGATATTAATATTCACAGACCAAAAGTTCTAAACTTTTCTTTGGATTTTCTTCAGGAACTAAAATTTAGGATAACCACACAATAAACATTTACGTATTTTTATCATATACATATACAGCAAAACCTTTTAACATAAAAACTGAGGAAAGTAATTAAAAATAGAAAATCAGGAAGGTTAATTCCTTTTGATTTCACTTTACCTTGCAGGTTTTCTACTGTTCTGGTAGAACCACTGACCATTACAAAAGTGCCATACATTAGACATCTACTGTATTAGGTAGAATAAGTTAATATAAACATGTTATAATGAAGAACAGTGGCTGAGGCAAGATTGATGTTAATCTTGAAACTGTATGACAGTCTGGAGATAGGCCATCCACACCACGTATGGTAGCACTTCAACACAATTGTACAGCAACCCAGAACCCTTGTTTCTGTGTGATAGTGTTGCCTCTTTTGGAGAGTTCAAGATGTCACACCACCAGATCCACTTCTATGCAACAAGCTCGAGGAGGGACAAAAAAAAAGTGGTGACACACCTCACATTTCACTTGTCACAACAGTCAATGGCAAGGGGCACTAGGAAATGTAGTCTTTGTTATAGCAGGCCTGTGCCTAACTGAAAATCAGAGGTTCTATCATTATGTCAAGAAAGGTCACTGGGAAAAATTGGTGTTCTCCAAACATATCTCATATAGGTATTAGCATAGTTAGAAATACAAGCTTAAAAATCATTCTACTGGGAACATGGCAGGATTTACTACCTGACAACTACTATTCTGGGTTTTCATTTCAAAAGTATTGTTTACTTCCATCATTCACTCACCAAAAGCAATGACATACAAAACACTATCTGAGTGAGTTTCCAACGTATGTTTTATTGGTATAAAACCAAAGGAAGGCGATGTAATGGTCTAGTCTGCCAGTTAGCTATATAGAACTCAGTGAAGAAAAGGATTTTCTCTTATAATTTCTTCATTGAGGAAAAAGGAAAATTTTTTCCTTATAAAGTAATAAAATACTGATTAGTTGTGGCAACTTATTTGACTAAGCAATTTTAGTGTACTAGAACAAAAACAGTTAATTTTTATCAAATAAGTAAAAAAAAATTGTTACAGCTTCTAAAAAAAAAATTCATAGAATTGTAAAGCAGAGAAAGAGTTCTCAAGCTATCCATGTTTTTTTTCTCCTTCATTAAGGGTAAAAAAATGTCTTCATGATTTTGCTAAAGATCTAACAATGCAGAGGTAGTCATGGGATGTCTTAAATCTCCATCCTACTGATGAATTCTCTTTCAATCTTCCTATGCAGAAGACTATAAAGTCACATTACACAGCATTAGGCACAATACAGCCATAATTGGGGTTGTGCCTCATGATGCAAAAGCTCTCAATTGTTTGTGTTATGTTACATACAAAATTGTCCTTTATCAAACTTTTTTTTTTTAAGATTTTATTTATTTATTTGACAGAAAGAGAGGAGAGAGATCACAAATAGGCAGAGAGGCAGGGGGAAGCAGCCGAACAGAGAGCCTGATGCAGGGCTCAATCCCAGGACCCTGAGATCATGACCTGAGTCGAAGGCAGAGGCTTTAACCCACTGAGCCACCCAGGTACCCCCTTTATCTAACTTATTAAAAACTGCCTCTAATATAATCTTTAGAGTTACAAAACTGATACATATAAAGTTATTATTCTTATTTCTTTTTTGAAATACACATATCCCAGTTTCCATTTTCTAGGAAAGGTGGAGCTCGAAAATTATATATTGTGAAAGCCACTTTACAGAAGGCTTTATTTAGACGACCCAAGATGAATCAGTGCCATTATTGTTGTATAGCTGTGAAACAAATCATCATCCTTCACCTCATTACATTTCTTCAATATGAAGTTCCCAGTGACTATGCGATCACATCCAATTTCTCCATTTCCAAAGAAGCCAAATAAAGGAACACTAGGAAAAAACTTCCTGAATGCATCAGCTTCAACATTGCCCTTTGCTCTATAATACTGAAAGCCCCTGCCAACACATGCAAACATGAAGCCAATGGTATTCCGTTCTGGAATGTTGGCAGCTTTAAGGCGCTGCATTGCAGCCTCAACGGTCTTCTCGTCATTGACATCCTCGTTGAGTAGCACGGTGGCACTCTGGATTCGATGTCCACTAAATGACAGTCCAACCACACCAGTGGCGTCAATATCCAGAGGGTGTCTGGAATTAAATTAGAATAATGTGGTGAAACATCATAAAACAAAATATAAACTTTCTTTTTTTAAAAGATTTTATTGATTTGACAGACAAATCACAAGTAGGCAGAGAGGCAGGCAGAGAGAGAGAGGGAAGCAGGCTCCCTGCTGAGCAGAGAGCCCGATGTGGGGCTCGATCCCAGGACCCTGACTGAGATCATGATCTGAGCCAAAGGCAGAGGCTTTAACCCACTGAGCCACCCAGGCACCCCCAAAATATAAACTTTAAAGTGTAAAAGAAAACTCCTGATTCACTGGTTAGGAGCTGCTGACTTTAAGAGCCTATACCTGGTCTGAGGCTTACCTTCCCAGATAAAAGCAGTATAGCAGGGATTAAAAATTAAACTACGAATACATTTAAAAGAACTCAGGGAAACAGATCTGTGAAGAAGCAACTTTTAGTCACAAATTCAAAGGCCAAATGCATCTCCACAAAGATTTCTGAAAACCATCCTGGGTTTAGATATATAAATGTCCTTAAACCTTTCTCACTTTCTTAAAAGGAAATCTTAAAAGTTTTATTCATATGCGTGATGGTATCGATTAAATAACGCTTTCTGGTATTATTTACATGTTTGGTATCTTTCTACTCCCTACCTTGGCTGTCAAATTCTAAAAAAGATGTATTAGATATTTAACCATGGATGATAATTTTATTAAGAACCTGTAACTCTGGAAGTTTTAGCTTTATGTTATTTGGTCCATAAAGAAACAAGATTCCGTTCCTGTGTCTTATTTATTACTTTCAGCATAGAATTAAGCTTAACCTAAAGGTGAAAACATGTTTTGTATATATTTGCTATTTTATCCTTACTAAACATAAAGTGTCAAAGTTATAAAGCACAATACAGTGAACATGTACGGGGAAAAACAAATACCTTATATTTCTATCACCTTTACACTTTAAGTGTACACATTTACACTTTACCAACACATAAGTGGATGAAATGTGGAAGATTCACTGGGTTAACAACCTCACTCAACCTTAACTCAAAAAACTTAAATGACTAAAATAATAAGGCTAGCTCAGCAGCAAAACCTGTTCCTGAGGAGAATCTACCTTCTTGGTCCTCCACTACTCCTTTATTACATCTCCTCTTTGGCATACCACTGCAACATGTATTGTCAGTATCTTGCCTCAAAGAATGATTTACCTATTTTTTTTTTTTTTTGGCAAGGTGGTATCTGGACACTATTAAAATGGAGGTTTGATGTACTCAATGGCTTCTCTTACCCACTGACACTGACACAGTGGGAAGACCACACTAAAATTAACGTGTTGTGTAAAGGGTAACAATTCTTGAGGGCTATAAATAGGTATAAAAAAATGATATACAGACACTTGACCACGCTAACAGGCTCGCATCTCAGACGCTGTATGTCTGGTTTCAAAGGTACATTTCAAAGATAAGTGAAGTATTAAATCGTCACTGCCCTATTGTACACAATTTAGAGGTACAAGCAAAGACAGAGAAATCAGGTAAGAGGAGAGATAATCCACAGGTAATCACTGAGAATTAGGTGTATTTATGTATGAAATCCAATGTCCGATATCCTAACTGCTTAGAATTCAGTGCACTTGCTTTCCTCACTTCTTCCTCACTGGTAGTCCAGGGACCTCAACTTAGCTAATATGTTGAACAGCACATGTCCATTTCCATATGGATTTTTCTTGACAAGTACAGTACCGTAAAAGTATTTCCTTACGATTTTCTTTTTTAAGATTTTATTTATTGGGGTGCCTGGGTGGCTCAGTGGGTTAAAGCCTCTGCCTTCGGCTCAGGTCATGATCTCAGGCTCCTGGGAATTGAGCCCCGCATCAGGCTCTCTGCTCAGCCGGGAGCCTGCTTCCCCTTTTACCTCTGCCTGCCTCTATGCCAACTTGTGATCATTCTCTCTCTGTCAAATAAATAAATAAAACCTTTAAAAATTAAAAAAAAAACAAAAAAAACATTTTATTTATTTGACAGAGAGAGATCACAAGCAGGCAGAGAGAGAGGGGAGAAGCAGGCTCTTCGCTGAGCAGAAAGCCCGATGCGGGACTCAATTCCCAGGAGCCTGAGATCATAACCTGAGCCGAAGGCAGAGGCTTTATTTAACCCACTGAGCCACCCAGGCACCCCTTCTTAAGATTTTCTTAATAACATTGTCTTTTCTTAGCTTTCCTTATAAGAATATATCTATGTGTTAACTATTCATGTTATCAGTAAGGTTTCTGGTCAACAGTAGGCTATTAGTAGTTAAGTTTTTGGGGAGTCACAAGTTATACATGGATTTTCAACAGCAAACGGGTCAGCACCCCTATCCCCTGTATTGTTCAAGGGTCATCTGTATTTCCTTTCCCTGATTCCTGATCAGCTAAAGCTGATCCATCGGTGGAGACTTCCAGAAGGGAAATTATAACTGAGATGATTTACATTGCTTTTAAAGTCTGATCTGAGGGTGCCTGGGTGGTTCAGTCATTAAGCATCTGCCTTTGGCTCTGGTCATGATCTCAGGGTCCTGGGATTGAGCCCCGCATCAGGCTCCCTGTTTGACAGGAAGCCTGCTTCTCCCACTACCATTCCCTCTGCTTGTGTTCCCTCTCTTGCTGTGTTTCTGTCAAATAAATAAAAAATCTTTAAAAATAAAAAAAAATAAAAAAAATAAAGTCTGATCTCTAACATCTGTTGTCATTTCACCACTCCAGTATCCAAGTACTAAACACAAATATAGTGAGAAATGAATACTAGTGTTTGTAGGAAGCATCTGGGGATAAGTGGTTTTCATTTTCTTGCTTTTGGATATTCATGTCCACTTAATTAGCTCAAACGTAAAAAATACTACAAACTCTCTTACTCTTGGGAGTAATGGCTCTCAAGATAGCTGAAGCAAATATTTTTCATCTGCAAAAGCAAAAGCCTTAGTAACAAAATCAACAAGGCTTTCAAAAAGACCTAGTATAGTATTCCCCAAAATGTGTGCCAAGTCATACCAACAGGTGTCCAAGATACTCCACTGAATAGATTTGAGAACTGTCATTCCCTCTCTGGAAGATTTCCATAGCACTGGGCATATCAGAGGCTCTAAGAAGTTTTACCATGAAGATTCACTGTTTAAGCATGTGTTTCCTTTAGAGGAGAAAACAGAACTAGAGAGGAAGTGATCACTGTGGTTGTACAGAGTACAGAGCTGTCGGGAGATACCAGTATACAAAGCTGAAAATCAGTTTTGAGAAGAGTATGAATCCAATTAAGACTAAGTTATTAGAAGACAACATAAAAATTTCATTCTTTAACTGTAAGCAGAATTATGTGGACTATTATAAAATGGAATGAACTGTTAGCTTAGCAATTCTGTAAACATGTATTTTAAAAACCCAACGTAAGAAAAACCCAAGAACATTTCTGGTCATGCATAGGAGAAATCAGAAGCACACGAGACATACTTGTCAGACGTTAGCGATGCCAGGTTGTCTACCTGGCCTCCAGCCAAGATGACGTTCATATCACTGAAAGTGCTGACGACTCGCTGCAGGTAATTACTGGCTCCCACCTTACAGCAATTATAGCCAAATACCAGGACCACACGAAGCTCAGGGTTATCTAAAAGACCTGCAAAGAAAAGAAGAGCAACAATTAAAGATAGCCTTAAAACAGGTATATCAAATTTCATTACAATCTTATTTTCTACATTTTTGCAAAATGAAATGTTTCTGCTAATGACCTGCACTTCTAGTTATGTGCAATATAGTGCTGAAGCTATCCTGTTTCTTTTTTTATTTTTTTTTTTACAAACTTTAACACTGTTCAAAATGTTTGCAGCAATTAATTTTTCCCACTAAAAAAACCAAAATGGCTATTTAAAAATAATACAACCCACATTCAACACAAATAAAGAAGCAGCTGTGGGACTGTGCAGCACCCATGGTGGAGCATGATGCAAGCCATGTCTATACAGGCCACCACCTGGAATGAAAGGGAATGATGGTTTACACAGAAGAGAGGTAGCAGTAGTGATAATATAAAGATCTGGAAAAAACAGAAAAGGTGCCAACCACTTGTAGTGTGTTTAATGGTGGTCTCCCCAAAAACGTATCCACATCAGATCTCTGGAACTAATGAATGTGAACCCATTTGGGAAAAGGTTCTCTCCACATGTGATTAAGGATCTTGAGATGAGATCATCTGTTATTATCCAGGCAGGTTCCATAAATCCTATAATAAATGTCCTTGGAAGAAATATACAAGAGACACAGACATAAGAGGAGGCAATGTGACCACAGAAGCAGAAACGGGAGTGATGCAACCATAAGAAATATCCATACCCACCAGAAGGTGGAAGACATAAAGAGATTCACCCTAAAGCCTTCAGAGGGAGTGCAGCCCTTTCTTTTTTTTTTTCTTTTTTTTCTTAAAGATTTTATTTATCTATTTGACAGAGAGAAATCACAAGTAGGCAGAGGCAGGCAGAAAGAAAGCGGGAAGCGGGCTGCCCGCTGAGCAGAGAGCCCCACGTGGGGCTCAATCCCAGGACCCTGAGATCATGACCTGAGCCGAAGGCAGAGGCATTAACCCACTGAGCCACCCAGGCACCCCAATGTGCAGCCCTTTCAACACCTTGATTTTACTCGCACACTGTGACAGAATCCATTTCTGTGGTTTTAAGATCCCAAGTGTGTGGCCATTTGTTACAGCAGCTTCAGGAAACTGATACATCATGAAAATACATATAGGTCCAATGCACCTTTCCAGGAGAGGGAGTGGGAGGGGAGATGGATTTCAAACTCTTTCCAAAGCAGGAAAACATTCAATTCTGTAGCATATGGACAAAAAGTAGCTTCCATCAGGGGGTGATACAGCCAAACAGGAGAATGGCTATCCTGCACTCCCCCACAAACTCCCCAGCTTTCACCTGAGCCTCTGGGCACTTTAAGTCAATCAATTTGAAATTTCCTGGCATTATCAAACTCATAATTGGGACAGGAAAAAAAAAATCCAATACCTAACCACACTCCTGTTTCCACTGACTTCCATCTTGACAGACCTAAGGTGAAGGTCCTTAGAAATACAGCTCACTTAAGGAAATTGAGGTACAGGGTGGGGGAATGACTAATTACTAACACCAAATAATGACTTATCAAGGGAAACTTCCTCTGGTCCACTTTTAATTCTCCTTGTAATAAATCACCGATCTGGAGAATGAAAAGGATACTACTATACAAATCCAGTATTTTCATGATTCCATATACCCTAAACCATTACTAAAAGGTCTTTTTTTCCCCACAAATACCAGAGCAGAACATTTGGAGAGCATGTTTTTTCTTTTCTAAAATGAATTTTCAGAGCTGGAAGAGGATTGTGGGATCAACTGTCACTAGACAGTAGTCTTACTTTACAAGTAAGGACTGCTACTCCCAGAAAAGTGACTGGCCCAGGAGAGTAACACGGTAGGTTCTAGATTAAAATACACACCTCCTCTCAGACTTTTAGGTGTCAGAAACCTAAAGCTTCTAAATCTCTACCTTCCCTACTGCTTTCTAAACTCCAGACCCTCTTTTATAATTGTCTACTAAGCATTCTCATTTGAGTACTTTAAAGGCACTGCCCTCATTTATTTAACAAACACATAGCCAGTATGTTCCACATCTTCCTCCAGTGGTATTGCTCTAAAACTTAGCCATATACACCGAAACCGAGAAACTACCATCACTTCCCCTTACCCCAACTTAGAAAACAAATCCACCTTAGCTCTGGCTGGCTGGCTGACAGCAGATGGGTCTGTATATTTGCCCAATAGACCATCTGGAGCTTCAGATATGGAACAGAAGGAAGGAACAACTCAAACCCTTTGCTACTCAAAACTGAAATGCCTAAGCGACACTTGCCTGAGAAGACCACCCAGCTCTTTTTGGTAAATCTTGGCACTGCCTTCAGCCTTGTCTCAGTTTACCTCTGTGGCTAAACAGGACGGTTCTCTACCCAGGACAAGTCTCTTAGACCTTTCAACTTCAAGAAAGCATGTTAGCCATTTCCCCAGCTCAGTCGCTTGTTGGGCAGATGACCATACATATTATCCAGCCCAATCTCCAGTTCACTGTTACTTGAAATCCAGCTGTGAGAGCTAAGTCACAGCAGAGTCAGTGCCTAAAAAACGTGCGGGCTGTCCATTCCTATAGTGTGTCTAAACATTCTTAGATAAAGCAGAAAGCTCAATGACCAGACCTCACTGGTTTGGCCCTTAGAACTGCTTTTATTAAGTTTCACTTGGGGTGATGCCACTGGTATTCACAGAGTGACATAAGAAACTGCTTGAATCCAGTAGAATTCATCTCCATTCTCAAAAAATTGTGAAGAGTTGGGCTTTTTCTGCTCTGGCTCAGCCAAACCTGTGGACCACCTCTAACAAGTATTGATGGTATAAATTTTGTGACTTCTTCTCAACCTTGGTTTCACTGTGTTCTTCCTACACATGTCCCTCAGTTCAGAACTCCCCCACTGATATTGTATGTACAGCTGTGTAAGCTGCCTTAAATTCATTCAAATAGGGCAAAATATAAGTTCATTATGGCTACGATCAACTAGAAGGCAAAAAGGAAAATAAAAAAATAAAATAAAGTCCCGATACCAAGACCCATGTCAGATTCAGGAAAGCCAAAATAGGAAGAACCATTCCAAAGACAAGCCAGGACTCCTTGGAAACGTCTGCACGTTCAGATTTCTCTTCTTTATGGAGAAGCCACATTTTTTTTTCTTTTTAAAGATTTCATTTGACAGAGAGTGAGAGAGAACAAGCAGGGGGAATAGCAGGCAGAGGGAGAGAGAGAAGCAGGCTTCCCGCTGAGCAGGGTGCTCGATGAAGGACTTGATCCCTGGACCCTGGGATCATGACCTGAGCCGAAGGCAGATGCTTAACGACTGAGCCACCCAGGCACCCCTGAAGAAGCCGCTCTTGAGACAACTATTTTATGACCTGTTTGAAAGTGATGAAGTCTAGGGGCACCTGGGTGGCTCAGTGAGTTAAAGCCTCCACCTTAGGCTCAGGTCATGATCTCAGGCTCCTGGGATCGAGTCCCGCATCGGGCTCCCTGCTCAGTGGGGAACCTGCTTTCCCCTTTCTCTCTGCCTGCCTCTCTGCCTACTTGTGATCTCTATCTCTGTCAAATAAATAAATAAATAAATAAATAAATAAATCTTTAAAAAAAAGTGATGGAGTCTAAATCCATGTAGAAAATATCCCTCAAGGGGCGCCTGGGTGGCTCAGTGGGTTAAAGCCTCCGCCTTCGGCTCGGGTCATGATCTCAGGGTCCTCGGATCGAGCCCCACATCGGGTTCCCTATTCAGTGGGGAGCCTGCTTCCCCCTCTCCCTCTGCCTGCCTCTCTGCCTACTTGTGATCTCTCTGTCAAATAAATATAAATCTTAAAAAAAGAAAAAAGAAAACATCCTTCAAAGAAAACATCTACTTAAAATGAGGTGAATACCATAAATAATTCATGGACCGAAGCTAGATTCTCCCTTCCCCCACAACTTTCTTTCCTGGGATCTTCATACCTATCTTTTTCACACTAGGGTAGGGGCAAGTATGAAGTCAATACAGTAAGGATGTGGGCTTTGGAATAAGAGTAGGGTCAGAACTCAGGCTCAATCACTTGCAGCCGTATCACTTTGAGCAAGTTACTGGACTTTGCCAAGTTCAGATTGGCAAATCCTCTAAATCTGGGAAAGGAGCAAGTCTCAAGGGTTGTTTTGATGAAGATAACATCACAAAGTAGCACCTATTCTGGTGCCTAGTACCCACTAAGGGCTCAACAGAGGATAGCTAAGAAATTTCAATCTGCCTAAACTTGAGGCCTCGACCACAGGTTAGGTTTGTTTCATCAAATAATGAAATGATGAAGCTTAAGGCAAACATTTCCCCTTGAATTAAATGAATCTAAAGTAAACGTCAAATTTAGAGGTGGAAAAAAGCCTTGCAACCTATCCTCAAAACTGACTAGGGGTCTACTGTGTTGTTCTGGCTTTTGAGTAGACATGCTTTTTGAGATGCACCTTATCTCTAATGTTATGCAATAAGAAACTATGTCACTGTGTATATGGGAGGAAACTTCCACTGTATGAACATGGAGCCTGTGGCACAGGGGCTGGAGGTGGAAGGCATGGTGGGCTGAGGACTATACTCTGCCACCACTGTAGCCTGGGAGTAAGCTCTTGCTGGCCTCTTACATTCTGAGTTTTCTGGCCTCTGCTCCAGTATCTAAATTAAGCTTACCACAAGGACAGGAAAGCATAACAGTATATTGACAGGAAGACGAGAAATAACCTTCCTAACCCGCATGGAGTTATAACCACCCTTCCATCTTAATCTTCTGTCAGTGTTTCTACATATTTGCTTTTGTTCTGGTATTATATAAATCTTATTCCTGGGTTCATTCTGACTAGGTTCTTTTATTTCTTGTCATTTACTTTTCTTGGTCTATATGTTTGTTCGCGTTGGTTTACATACCTTATAAATCTTATTTTGGGAGCCCATTCTGGCTGACATTTCTTCTTTTGCTCTTTCTCTTTTTTTTATCCTTATTCTTTCTTTTTGGGGGTGAATCCCAATTGTATCTAAACCTTCTAGGGTGCACCCTGCCTGGATCATGGATGATATATCCAGCTATACATCCTGTCATCCACTGCTCATCAAAATGACTAGAAGGAGGAACACCCAACAGAGGAAAAACCCAGAGAGTGCACCCTCTCCCTCAGAAAGGGACATAAAGAATATATCAGAGAGGGAATTCGGGGCTGACAATTATCCAGGCAATGGCTTGGATGGAGAAAAATATTAATGACAAAGGGAATCTAAGGGCAGAAATGAGAACCACTACAGCTGATGTAAAAAACGCTATCCATGAGATCCAATCCAATCTAACTAGTCTAATAACTAGAGTTACGGAGACAGAGGATTAGTGATCTAAAGGATAAAATGGGTGAGAAGAAAGGTCAGGAGGAGAGCTGGAGCAAAGTACTCGGGAATCATGAGAAGAGACTTGGAAATAAATGGTGCCATGAAATGTTCCAGCGTCAGAATTACTGGAATTCCAGAGGAGGTAGAGAAAGACAGAAAACTAGAAGATAGAGCTAACCAAATTCTGAATGAAAATTTCCCCAATCTGGGGAATGGAACAAGGGTTCGTGTCATAGAGGCAGAAAGGAAACCTGCCAAGATCACCAAGTCTAGAAAATCAGCGAGACACATCACTGAAATTTGCAAATTACAATTTTAGACAAGAGGTCATGAGGGCAGCTACAGGGAAGAGATTCCTTACAAATGGAGGAAGACGCATTAGAATGACATCAGATGGGTCCACAGAAACTTAGCAAGACAGAAAGGGCTGGCATGATATATTCAGGGCACTAAATGAGAAGAACATGCACCCAAGAATATTCGGTAAGGTGGATATTCAAAATGGATGGAGAGATAAAGAGCTTCCAAGACTGGCAAGGATTAAAAGAGGATGTGATCACTAAGCCAGCACTCCAGGAAATATTAAAGGGGGTCCTATAAAAGGAGAAAGAACTCATGAGTGACTTAGAACAGAAATTTACCATCTATAGAAACAAGGACTACACAGGCAACATGATGTCAATAAACACTTATCTTTCAATAAGCTCAACGTGAATGGTCTAAATGCTCCCATATAACAGCAGAGGGCTGCAGAATGGATAAAACGACAGGACCCATCCATATGCTTTCTACAAGAGACACATTTGGAACCAAAAGATGCATCCAGACTGAAAGTGAAAGGATGAAACCATGTTTCATACCAATGAGACTCAAAAGAAAGCTGGGGTAGTGATTTTCCTATCAGATAAATTAGGTTTTCACCTACAGACTGTAGTCAGAGATACAGAGGACACTACATCATTCTGAAAGGGTCTATCCTCCAGGAAGATCTAACAATTGTAAACATTTATGCGCCCCATATAGGACCAGCCAACTACATAAACCAACTGTTAATCAAAATAAAGAGTCATATTGATAGGAGATCTTAACACGCCACTCTCAGTAACAGACAGATCATCTAAACAGAAAATTTAATTTATAAAGAAACAAGAGCTTTGAATGACACATTGGACCAGATGGACCTCATTGATATATACAGAACATTCCACCCTAAAACAACAGAATACTCATTTTTCTCGAGCGCACATGGAACTTTCTCCAGAATAGACCACATACTGGGTCACAAATCAGGACTCAACTGATACCAAAAGATTGAGATGATTCCTTGCATTTTTCTCAGACCACAATGCTTTGCACCTGGAACTCAACAAGAAGAAAAAGGTTGGGAGGAATTTAAACACTTGGAGACTAAAGACCAACCTGCTCAAGAATGTTGGGATTAACCAGGAAATCAAAGAGGAACTTAAACATTTCATGGAGACCAATGAGAATGAAGACACATTGATGCAAAACCTACGGGACAAGGCAAAGGCAGTCCTAAGGAGTACATACACAGCCATCCAAGCCTCACTCAAAAATATTGAAAAATCTCGAATACGTCAGTTCTCTTTACACCTTAAAGAACTGGAAATTCAACAACAAATTAAGCCAACCCCAGGCACAAGAAGGGAAACCATTAAGAATAGAGCAGAGATCAATGAATTAGATCAATTAGAATTAGAAACTGGAGAAACAGTAGAACCCATCAATGAAACGAGAAGTTGGTTTTTTTAAAGAATCAATAAGATCAAAGAGCTTCTGCCAAACTAATCCAAAAGAAAGGAGAGAGGACCTTAATTAACAAAATTATGAATGAAAGGGGAGAGATCACGACCCATCCAAAGGAAATAGAAATGATCATCAAAAATTATTATCAATAGCTCTATGCCAATAAGTTAAACAACCTAGAAGAAATGGATGCATTCCTGGAAAACCATAATCTTCCAAGACTGAAACAGGAAGAAATTGACAACCCGAATAGACCAATATCTAGTAATGAGATTGAAGCAGTGATCAAAAACCTCCCAAGAAACAAGAGGCCAGGACTGGATGGATTCCCAGGGGAATTCTACCAACTATTCAAGGAAGAAATAATACCTATTCTCCTGAAACTGTTTCAAAAAATAGAAACAGAAGGAAGACTGCCAGACTCTTTCTATGAAGTCAGCATTACCATGAAACCCAAACCAGGCAAAGACCACATCAAAAAGGAAAATTTCAGACCAATATCCCTGATGAATATGGATGCCAAGATTCTCAACAAGATCCTAACTAATAGGATCCAACAGCACATTCAAAAGATTATTCATCATGACCAGGTGGGATTTATCCCTGGGATGTAAGGTGGTTCAACATTTGCAAATCAATCAATGTGATAGAACAAATCAATAAGAGAAGAGAGAAGAACCACATGGTCCTCTCAATTGATGCACAAAAAGCTTTTGACAAAATTCAGCATCTGTTCCTGACTAAAACCCTTCAAAGTATAGAACAGAAAGAACTTTCCTCAACATCATAAAGTCTATCATTGAAAAGCCCACAGTAGATATCATTCTCAATGGAGAAAAGCTGACAGCCTTCCCTTTGAGATCAGGAACACGACAAGGATGCCCACTCTCTCCACTCTTGTTAAACATAGTACTAGCAGTCATAGCGACAGCAATCAGACAACAAAAAGAAATAAAAGGTATTCAAGTTGGCAATGAAGAAGTCAAACTCTCTCTCTTTGCAGATCACAGGATACTTTATATGGAAAACCCAAAAGACTCCACCCCCAAACTACCTGAACTCATACAGCAATTCAGTAATGTGGCAGGATACAAAATCAATGCACAGAAATCAGTTGCTTTCCTATACACTAACTATGAAAATATGGAAAGGGTAATTAGAGAATCGATTCATTTACTGTAGCACCAAGGACCATAAGATACCTGGGAATAAACCTAATCAAAGATGTAAAGGATCTGTACTTGAGGAATACAGAACGCTCATGAAGGAAATTGAAGACACAAAGAGGTGGAAAAGCATTCCATATTCCTGGATCAGAAGAATAAACATTGTTAAAATGTCTATACTGCCCAGAGCAATTTATATTTTCAATGCCATCCCGATCAAAATTCCACCGGTTTTTTTTCAAAGGGCTGGAACCAACAATCCTAAAATTTTTATGGAACCAGAAAAGACCCCGAATTGCTAAGGAAATATTGAAAAAGAAAAACCAAGCTGGGGGCATCACATTGCCTGATTTCAAGCTTTACTAGCTAGCATGGTACTGGCACAAAAACAGACACAGACCAGTGGAACAGAATAGAGAGCCCAGATATGGACCCGCAACTCTAGGGTCCAATAATCTTTGACAAAACAGGAAAAAATATCCAGTGGAAAAGACAGTCTCTTCAATAAATGGTGCTGGGAAAATTGGTCAGCTATATGGAGAAGAATGAAACTTGACCATTCTCTTACACCATACACCAAGATAAACTCGAAATGGATAAAAGACCTCAACGTGAGGCAGTACTCTATCAGAACCCTAGAGGAGAACATAGGCAGTAACCTCTTCGACATCAGCCACAGCAACTTCTTTCAGGACATGTCTCCAAAGGCAAAGGAAACAAAAGCAAAAATGAACTTTTGAAACTTCATCAAGATAAAAAGCTTCTGCACAGCAAAGGAAACAGTCAACAAAACAAACAGGCAACCCACAGAATGGGAGAAGATATTCACAAATGACACTACAGACAAAGGTCTGATATTTACGATCTTTAAAGAACTCCTCAAACTCAACACTTACAAATCCAATAATCACATCAAAAAATGGACAGAGTACATGAACAGACACTTCTCCAGAGAAGACATACAAATGGCTAACAGACACATGAAAAAATGTTCATTAAAAAAAAAAAGAGGAAGAAAAAATGTTCATCATCTTTAGCCATCAGGGAGATCCAAATCAATACCACACTGATACCATCTTACACCAGTTCGAATGGCCAAAATCAACAGGACAGTAAACAACAAATGTTGGAGAGGATATGGAGAAAGGGGAACCCTCTTCCACTGTTGATGGGAATGCTAGCTGGTGCAGGCACTTTGGAAAACAGCGTGGAGATTCCTCAAGAAATTAAAACTAGAGCTACCCTATGACTCTGTAATTGCACTACCGGGTATTTACTCCTAAGAAGCAGATGCTGTACAAAGAAGGTCCACATGTACCCCAATATTCATAGCAAGTGGCCAGAATTGTCAAACTGTAGAAAGAACCAAAATGCCCTTCAACAGATGAATGGATAAAGAAGATAAGGTACATATATATAATGGACTATTATGCCTCCATCAGAAAGGATGAATATCCAACTTTTATATCAACGTGGCAGGAATGGAAGAGATTATATGGAGTGAAATAAGTCAAGCGGAGAGATTCCATCATCTCCTGGTCTCACTTACATGTGGAGCATAAGGAAAAACATGGGAGGGCACTGTGAGAAGGAAGTCAAGGACGAATGGGGGGAAATCAGAGGGAGAGATGAACCATGAGAGACTGTGGACTATGAGCAACAAACTGAGGGTTTTAGAGGGGTGAGGGTGGGGGATTGGGCGAGCCTGGTGGTGGGTATTGAGGAGGGCACATATTGCATGGAGCACTGGGTGTGGTGCATGACCAATTAATCTTGTTACACTGAAAAAATAAAACAAACATATCTGGGAAAAAAAAAGAAAAAAATTAAAAGTAAAAAAAATTGCTCCACCTATCAAAAAAAAGTAAATAAATAAATAAATAAATTTTACCTAGAGTGTACTGCAGTAGCCTCTGCTTATCACTAGTTTGAATTTGAACATCTCTAGTAACCTGTATACTTAATTTAGACTCTGTCAAAGAAACAAACAAAATCAATCAACAAATTGGGCAATTAATGGTAAATAATGTTGACTTACCTACTTCAGTGAGTTGATGTCTTTCTAGCGTTAAATTCTTTGGGTCCTTAATAAAATGAAAAGGTTGTATTTTTATTCCTTCAATTTGAGGGAATAATAAGGCAAAACCAGACTCTCCTATTTCTATTTCCTGAGGTCGATTGTTAGCTGATCCCATTGGAGTCACTAGGAAAAAAACAGTTTTGTGAACAGAATTATTTATTTATTTTTAAAAATATTTTATTTATTTGACAGAGAGAGAAAGAGAGATCACAAGTAGGCAGTGAGGCAGGCAGAGGGAGGGAGGAAGCAGATTCATTGCTGAGCAGAGCACCCAATGCGGGGCTTGATCCCAGGACCCTGAGATCATGACCTGACCCAAAGGCAGACAGAAGCTTAATGAACTGAGTCACCCTGGTGCCCTTGAAGAACAGATTTAATAAAAACTGAGGTTTCATTTGGCTAACACTTCATCTGATATGTATTCAGCCCCACCTAGGTAACTACAGTTTGGGTAACCAAGATAATCAACAAGTTAAAAATTGAGTAAAGTTTCTCAGCTTTGAAATTTTAGGAATAATGTCATGATGTCTGCAATCTACTTTCAAATTTTTCAGATAGAAATGTTTTTACAAACAGAAAAAAAGCAACTGTTGCAAAGTTCTTTAAACTGGTAAATCTAGTTAAGGAAAATGGATGTTTACTGTACTAGTCTATCTTTCTACAACTTTGAAGATTTGTTGATATTTTTCTAAATCAAAAGTTGGGGGATAAAAAAATACTGCAAAGCAATTCTATTTGTTTTTTAAAGATTTTAAAATTTCATTTATTTATTTGACAGAGGGAGAGAGAGATCACAAGTAGGCAGAGAGGCAGGCAGAGAGAGTGGGGGAAGCAGGCTCCCCGCTGAGCAGAGAGCCCAATGCGGCACTTGATCCCAGGACCGTGAGATCATGACCTGAGCCGAAGGCAGAGGCTTTAACCCACGAGCCACTCAGGTGCCCCTCTATTTTTAAAAAATTATCCTAAAAATACTGACAATTGTATAAAGTATGTATATGTGTCTGTACGTATATACAGACACATGTACATATACACACAGATATATATGCACACATACACACAAAGTACTTTTATCACAGAATTTAAAAAAAAAGGAGAAATGGGACAGGCTGATTCTAAAATATATGTTGAAATACAAAGAACCTAGATAGCCAAAACAATTTTTAAAAAGAACATCAAAACCTACACTAAGCAATCTTTAAAAAGAATATCAGGACCTACAGTAATATGGCATTGGCTGAAGGACAGACAAATATATCAAGGGAACAGAATTAAATCCAGAAACAGACCTATAAACATGCAGTCAATTATTTTTGACAAAGGTGCCAAGGCAATTAAAGAAAATTTTTCACCAAAGGGTGATGAAATAATTGGATAAACATATGAAAAACAAAAACAACAAAAAACCTTGAACCCTACCTTATGCTATACACAAAGATTAATTCAAGCTAGGTCACAGAACTAAATATAAGACCTAAAACCACACAGCTTATAGAAAAAGACATAAGAGAATATCTGTGACTCTGAGATAGGCAAAGACTTCTTGGAGAGGACATAAAAAACATTCACCAGAAAAGAAAAAACATAAATAAACTGGATTTCAACAACATAAATGTTCACTGGTCATGAAAGACACTGTTGAGAGAATGAAAGTGAGTAACAGACTGCAAGAAAATATTTACAACACCTATACGTATAAAGGTTTTGAACTAGAATATATAAACAATTTCAACTCAGAAATAAAAATATCCAATTAAAAAAAAATCACTGGAGTAACCTAAATTAAAACCACCACAAGAAGGTAAAATTAAAAGACTCACTTGAAGACACTAAGTGTTAGTGAGGATATGTAGCAGTGAGCATCTGAAACCCTCATTTATCTCTGCTGAGTATAAAATGGAACAACTCTGGAAAATAGTTGGGTAGTTTCTTATAAAAGTAAACATAAACCAATCCCAAGACCCAGCAATTCCACCTCTTCCAAGAACAAAATCAGGTCCAAAAGAAGACTTACATAAAAATGTTTACAACATGGGGTGCCTGGGTGGCTCAGTCTGTTAAGCAGCCAATTCTTGATTTCAGCTCAGGGTCCTGGGACCAAGCCCCATGGCTCCCTGCTCAGCGGGGAGTCTGCTTGTCCCTCTGTCCCTCTCCCTGACTCGTGTTTGCACTCTCTCTCAAAAAAATAAAATCTTAAAAAAAAAAAAAAAATGTTTACAACAGCATCATTTGTGATAGCCGGGAATGTGAAACAATCCAAATCTCCATCAAAAAGAATGGAAAAATAGTCTAATTATGTAACAGAATAATAATTTTTAAAGAATTACTGACATGATTACTGACATAGTAACATAATCTCAAAAATATGTTGTTAAAAATATGTATACCGAGTAAAAAAGCCAAGACATAAAAAGAGTACATACTGTATGGTTCCATTTATATGACATTCAAAAATAGGCAAACTAATCTATGGTTGCAGAAACAGAACTGGGGTTTTCTATGCAGGGAGAGATCAATAGGAAAAAGGACACGAACGAACTTCCTGAGGTGATGGAAATATTCTCTATCTTGACTGGCGTGTAGCTTACACAAGAGTATACATTTGTCAAAACTCATTAAATTGTGCAAGTCACTGGAAGTAAAGTTCACCCTAAAAGAATGATAATGACCTCTGCACATGTAAGAATGAACAATTTTTCTCAAACCTTAAGTTTTTTGAACCTAAAGAAGAAAGATGGGCCAGTAGCCAATGGCTGTTTTAGACACAATCACTAAACTGTGGCCTAAGTAAAAGGAATCCAACCATCTTGAGGTCAAAGTGTTGCTGGGACATGCATGGAACTGGGTCAAAGAAAGCACCTAGCTGCAGGGGAACCAAAACCAGTAAGTGTGTCCAAGAAAACACAAGAGGGAACAGGAATGGCATCTAATGCTAACACCAAGATCAAAAGGAAACTCAGAACAGCCAAGTTAGAATTCCTTCAAGGTAAGGCAAGTACAAAAGGGAGGCTTAACGTAGACCTCCCGCTCTCACACTGGGGTCCTCCCCAAGTCCACCCTCCCTCTCCTGCCTCCAACCCCAAGCTGAAATTTTAGAAAGGAGAAACGTGATTATGCTTTGGAAAAGCAAAAGTGGGTGAGAATTGGGGAGGTCTATGAAAATGAAGCTATTATTCTATACAAACATTTGCTAACAACTAGTAATGGCAAAACCTAAATCACTCGTTTAAGGGAAATTCAAAAGCTAAAAAAAACCATGGTTTCTGTTACCATTTTTTTAATCTAATGAGAAACAAAATGTCTAGTGATAGGCAGATGTAACAGTAGGAGATGGGGAGCTGATAAAGGGAGATGAACAGTCCCTATCAGCCATGTATTTACCCTTATTCATTTATAAACACTTAAAATCCTTTGTACTTTACCATATAAGACTCTTAAATTCAGATCAAAAGTCTCTCAGTGAAGATTAAAAATGCCAATTATGGAGTACTACTAAGTGAAACAAAGAAAATCCTAATAGTTAACATTTACTCACTGATTCCTGCACATCTCTACTCTGACTACTTTTCATGTGTTAACTCAATTCATCTTCATAACCTTCCAAAGATGGATTATCAATCATCTCCATTTCATATATGGGGACACTAAACCCTCTGAAGTTAGGTAAGTCGCCCAAAGTCATACAGAGAGATACTAAGTACAGCCGGAATTCTAATCCCGGCACCTGAAACACTGCACCATGACTGCCTCAACAGAGTATCTTCCCCCCATGAGCTAGAGAAAAGAATCAACAATAATAGAAACCAGTAAAAATTCACCAGCAGCATACTTGAGAAGGAGTATAATTTCATGCTATAGCCTTCAAACCATGGTCTCCAAGCAGAGAAAAAGAAGTTTCCTAGGAAGATCTACTGCAGCTCCTAATCCCAGCCCTAACTCACCCCTGCCCACAAGAAACGAGGATATTGGATGAACTGACCAAAGTGAGAATGCTCACTTAATGCTTTCTAATTTGGAGAAAGGGAGAATGTGAGCTTTCTCTTCTTATGAATGGCTCCCCTGGAAAGACAGGCATTACATTTGGTTTATATAGATAGTCCTGAGACTGGGACTACTAACCACAATAACCTCAAGAACACTAATAGAAGTCAAATATAATATCATGGTGAATACGACTAACTTTATGGCATTTTGGATGGCCAAAACTATAAATGTGCTATCTACAGGACCCCACGTTAATATAAGGCAGGAAATCATCAAATTGGTATTTTCTCTCACCTACAATTCCTGGGGTCACAATCCCAAGGACTTGGCATTGTTTTGGGAATAGCTTCTCAAGAGCAAACGCTGCTTCCATAGTAGTTCTTTTTCTTGCTGTAATAATACAGTAGCAAAATTGTTAAATGTTATTAATTTTAGGTCAAATCTGATTGTATGGGGGGGAAAAGCAAACACTGAACAAAATTTAAGTTATTTATACCAGAATACTTTATAAGAAAGTCAATGGGGCACCTGGGCAGCTTAGTCAGTTAAGCATCTGACTCCCTGTGTGGAGCAGACTTAAAAAAAAAAAAGAAGCCTAGGGGCACCTGGGTGGCTCAATGGGTTAAAGCCTCTGCCTTCAGCTCAGGTCATGATCTCAGGGTCCTGGGATCGAGCCCCGAATCTGGCTCTCTGCTCAGTGGGGAGCCTGCTTCCCCCTCTCTCTCTGCCTACCTGTGATCTCTCTCTCTAGCAAATAAATAAATAAAATCTTAAAAAAAAAATAAAAGCCTAAAAACTTTGATGAAAACAAACATTTTCCCATTTGGGGTCCGTTTTCTATTTTAAATTCTAAATCTGACCTTTAGCATCACTAATTTGCCTTTCTTGCTTGGTTTATATACTGTTTTTGCCCTGATGATATCAAATTTAGCAGCAGCAGCAAAATTTTAACTTGCTGTTGTATCTCTTTTTAGCTGATATTAGAGCATGACTTTTTCACTGCATAAACAACAGTCACTTGGATTCAAATCAGACAGTGATAACCCAGGTCTAGTTCTGGGCCTCAGTGTGCCCAGCCTGGTACCTTTGATCTACTTCTCTTAGCAAGAGTCAAAAAGAAGGCACAGTATAACTTTGGTGTCCCTAAATGGGTCCCCATCACACAATAAAAGCCTTCAATAACCAAAGATATACATCCCGTTTTAATAATAAAAAGTGCCTGGAGAATTAAAGTATTTCAAAATGAGAAAGACCTCTTTCTAAAGAATTTGTTTTAATTGTACTGCAAGGTTTAGAAATCAATCTTTGAAGCAGAAAGGGCCCCTTAAGTTTCAAAGACAATATATTCATGCATGCTATAGGGAGATGGCCCAGAGCCTCAGAAAGTCAATAACTCTCAAGACTAGGACAGTATGTAACTCCAGAGGTACATAAGGAACAAAAACCCCAAACCTTTTCTTTTGATATTTACCTCTCTTATGGCCACGACACTCTTCCAGACTAATGAAAGTTTCTGAATCAGCCATGTAAAGAACTGTCTGTGGTAAGATGTGAACATTCTGCTAAGAAAAACAAAAACAAAAAAGGTATTAGATCACACAAATCCCTAAGTGCTCTCACGGTCCCTTACAGTTTTGCCCTGGTCCAAACTGTTGTCAGCATACCCTCCCTTTAGGTCAATATTAGCATTCTGAGTCCAACCACTTCCCATTCATTTTTCACTCATGCTCTTACCTTTTCAGGTCATTCATTTGAGCATCTATTATTTCTTCTTCAACTCAAACTCATTCCAGCCTCACTCAAGAAGTTCATTTTCATAACTTAAACCCTTAGACAGAAACATTAAATGCCAGCAAAAGGTGTAAAAACATTAAATGCCAGCAAAAGGTGTAAAAACATTAAATGCCAGCAAAACATGCTACTTGCTTTATTTGAATAGGCATCACAATCACAGAAAAACCTCAGCAACAAAGAGAAGGCATACAAATTGTACCATTCCACTTTTTACTGCCTACCAAATGAAATAGCCCAGGCCTTCATTTCCACCTTACCTTCTAGTTCCTTCCAGGGATCTTTTTGCTCACTATAATCCAGACACACGCACTACTGTATAGATTCTCCTACAGCTCTCCTTGTTTCATACTTAAGATTGTTTCCCCCAAGAGACCACTTAAAATGCCACTTCCCCTATAAAACCTTTTTTAGCCTCCTTTAGTACCCTGGACCTCATATGTGACATACTTTACATCCTCAGTCATTCATACTTGTGCCTCACCTACACTTATGAGCTGGGCTTATTCAGATGTTTGTTTTCCACTAAATGTCACATTACAGACAAGTGGCAAAGTGGCTGAATTAAACAAGAGGATGAACGTATTTTTTTTTCCTAAGCTGGTTATTTTCAAAGATTTTTACTGTCAAAATGGAATGAAGTACATATAGCAAAGCCTCAATCATTTTCCATGATTAAATGGAAAAAAAAAAGTTAATCCACTGTAATTTGGAGGAATGTCAAGATGTTTCAGAGTAGATTCCACATAGACAAAATCAAAAAAGATACTGAGATAGAATGATGACCCTGTGGTGTGGCTCCACAGTTGATAATCTATGAATATAGTTCCCATGGCCCACACAGCATTTTTGAAGAATATAATTTGGTTACCAATTTTTAAAATTCCACAAAATATTTATAGAAAATGTGGACTTCCAGATTCTTTTGAAAACTAGACATTTTAACAACACTTTGACTGCATTCCTCTTGATGGGGGCTAAATGCAGTCAAGTACTCCCTGGTATGCCATGGCTTTACTGTTTCCTGTGATGTTACACTAAAGCAACTTAGTCATCTGCTTAACCTTGGAGTCATTTGAGTTTGTGGTATTTGGTATAGGGAGTAACGAGATAGGAAGTCCAGTCCTGAGGTTTTATCATTTTCTTTCCAAGTATCCAATGAAAAGCAATTGCTCAGTCTTTCTAATTCTCATCAGAAGCAGTGACAATGACAGTCCTCAATAGGAAATGTTCTTAAAAGGACAATGTGAGACAACTGCAACTTCATTCAATCACTCAAAGAAGTTCCAAATGCCAAGACGTTTTATAAAATTTTTAGGGGACTTTAAAATCTTTCTAACAAAAAAGTTAAACCAACTTTTTTTTTATGGCTCTAACAGTACCATGTCCACTAGGTAATTTGGCAAACACAAAAAACCCCAGCATGATTTGGACAAGGTTTCCATGTTTCTGTCTAATCACACTAGCATTTACTACAATGAATAAACTTCTTTAAGGGCATTACCATATGAATTTTAGTAACACTGGTAACAGAGAATAATTTCATTTATTGAAAATATCATTATCTCTGGTACTGTAGGTAATATATTAGACGCATTACCTTTCCATTATTTAACCCTTAGAACACCTCTTTAAGTGTATGAGGAATATTTTTATTGTCTTTTCATTTTATGGAGATAGAACCTGAAGCTCAGAGGGATTAGGTAACTTTTTCAGAGACTGGCAGCTAATATGCACTAAAGATGAGTTCATATCTAAATCTGTCCAGCTGTAACAGCCATTATATTGTATAAACTTTTAAAGCTATATAAAAATAATACCTGCTGTGGTAAAAATTTAAAGGAAAAAAAAATTTAAAGCATTAAAAAAATATTTCATACAATTCAACCCTGAAAGGAAACTTTTGCTAACATTTTAGCTTATTTCTTTTCTATTCTTTTTTGTTTATAACTCAGATGATACTAAATATAATTTCATTTAATCTGCCTTCTTCATAATTTCATAATCTGCCTTCTTCACTCATGACATGAACTTTTTCTTGTCACTAATGTATCATTAAGTGAATTTATTTCTAAACATTAGGTTATTTTCAATTTCCCTTATAATAAATGATGCTGCAAAGAACATCTTCTGCATTCTGAATTTCTCCAAATGACAACTTCTAGAACTAGACTGGGCAGGATTTGAGCCAAAATGCAAAGGAAGTTTTCTGCAAGACTGTCTTTGGATACTGGCCACTTTGGGTCTGAGTCCTAGAGCCCAAGCACAGTAAGGAGAAAATCCATATGAGGAAGGTAGAAACAGAAGATTGATCACTTATGGAGCATTTGCCCAATATCTAAACAGATTCAGAATGATGATAGCTGTGGTACAAATACAACCTAAGAGAAAAGAAAACTGGAAAGAATCCTGTGTTGGACTGGAATTGGATGTACTTGTGCAAACTCATGGATTTCTGTATATATAAAAATATAGTTGTAAAGGCATGTGTATGTAAATGTATGTAAATGCATACACATATATTCCTTGGATCTGTTCCACCGGGCTCTGGAGCAGCAAACCCTTCAACAGCAGCGAGTTGTTTAGATCTTAGCTTTTAAATACCACCATTCTCCACTAAAAAGAACCAGAACTCTTCCTCTAAGATGAGCTTAGAATATCTTGCACCAGAAAGCAAAGAGGTGCTCAAATGATGGACTCATCTCTCTAAAAGACCCTGAAACCAGCTGAAGGGGCTCCTGATAGCCAAACTGGGGACAATTCGGATATCAAAATAAATACTGACAGTCAGAGATTATATTCCATTGAATAAAATAAGAGACTTAAGAGTCTATATAGAAATAAATGAAAAGAATTGAAACAGGGTATTTACATAATTTCAAAGTATGAAATTCATATTTTGAATTACATAATTTCAAATTACAGTGGAAAAGAGTAATTTTACAGGAGTGACATCTGGCACACACCACCTTAATCAAATTATCAAAGGTACTAACACCAGTAATAGGACAGAAATGGAAATTATATGCTACTTGACAGGACAAAACTAGAAGAGCATAGCATCACTTCTGTGTTATTCCTGCCAAAGATACATAATCTGAACCCAAGAAACAAGTTCTACAAAATAAACGGCATGTAATTTACACACTATTCAAAGTTGTGAAAGCCAAAGAAAACTTGAGAAACTGTTCCACAGCAAAAACAGCAAAAATTAAAGAAATGACAGGGGAGCCTGGGTGGCTCAGTCAGTTAAGCCTCGACCTCTTGATTTCCACTCACAGGTCATGATCTTAGGATGGTGAGTGAGATTGAGCCCAGTGTCCAGCTCTGCACTCAGGGCAAAGTTGGCTTGTCCCTCTCCCCTGGCCAACTCTCTCTCAAGTAAATAAATAAAAAATTTTTTCTTAAGAAAAATTTAAAGGAATGACAAAAACAACAAAAGATTCTAATCTGAATTATTTTGTTATGAGGAACATTACTGGGACAACTGGCAACGTCTGAAATGATTCTGAGGAATGGATGGCAGAAACATATCAATAAGAATTTCCTGACTCTGATGATTGCATTGTGATGATGTAGAATATTCTCGTTTGTATGTAATGCCTACTGAAGTATAGGGAAGTCAAAGAACATCAGATTGATCATTTACTCTCAAATAGCTCTGTCCCAGTGGCAAATGAGATACCACAGCCACACAGTCACCTGTGCTCAAGAAGGCTGACCCTCTGATTCCACAGTTCAAGTCATTACCTCCCCAGGTTTTGCCCATCTTTTGAAATTGGGGGTCCAGAGACAAAATACAAAAGAGTATACAGGACCAGCGGCTGATATGTTTGGGTTTAAGTATTGGTTCTTGGCTTTTTAATGTGACGCTAAGCAAAAAGAAACCCAGCTGCCTTCCCTGCCAAAGAGTGACAACAATATCTGCTTCAAAGGAAGCAGGTAAAGAGAAGGTCCTCCACAGCGTTATTATAATAGTAAAAATATGTACACACAAAATGCCCAATATTTGAAGAACGGTCAAATAAATCATGGCACATCCTTAGGTGTTTATAAAATCTTTTCATGTCACGAGAAAATGTTCCGTAATTCAGAAAGAATAGGGTCACACACAAAATAAGGATTCAAAAGAAAAAGATTGAGTTTGCAAAGGCTGACCCAATGACCCCGAAAAGAACGGGGCTCCCTTCCATCGGGCTCCCTGCTCAGCACGACACGTCTTACTTGCCTCAAGCTCCTCTGCTACCACGCGCACCAAGCAATGCTCCTCCAGGTGGCCAGCATCCGCCAATCCCGCGGAGATCCAAGTCACACTACGATGCGTCCGCAACACCCGACGAACACACTCCCTCCATAAGCGGCACACGCTGTGGGGGCAAACGCACAAAGGGTTGTGAAGGGACGTTCATTTCCCTCTCCAGCAGCTCACGGACACCCCCATTAGCCCAGCAGGAGACTCCTGCGGATCAAAAGTCCCAGAGCCAGTAGTGTTGGCGCAGATTTGGAGTGACAACCGGGGGCGGAGAAAACCTTAGGGCGCACCTCGCCCCTGCAGGAAGAGTCCCCGAAATAGGCACAGGGGTACGGCAGGCGTACCTCACGGATGGGGGAAATCACCTCGGGGCAGCCGTGGGTGTCCCGATGGTGTCTGCCCGCCCCGCCAGCCAGGGCAAGCCCTAGGCATGTCCCGAAGTAAGCTTCCCGCCTCCTCTCTCCTCACCCGGCCACCCGCAGCAACGCCTTGGCGGGCAGGAAGGTGAGGACACGCTCCACCACCTCCGCTAGGTTACCCAACACAAAGGTGCTTTGTGGGTCCGCGGAGGAGCCTTGGCGATCACCACCACCATGATCACCACAGCCACCCACCACCTCCATTCCTCACCAACCCGCCCAGCAAGCACTACGGCGACTCGGAAGGCACTGTGAGGCCGGCCCAAGACCTCCCAGTCAGCGCGCACTGAGCAGGCGCACACGCGCTACTTCCGGCCGGTTGGGGCAACTGGGCGGCTGAGATCTACCCACGTGACTCCAGGCGCTGCGGTTTCCTGCGTCTGTCTCAGGAGGGCGGGCTGGCGCTCCGAGGTGGTGGGCTCCCATCCCTTGATCCTCCAGGTACTTTCCAGGCTTCCCGCGGGCACAGATCCTCGTTCTGTGCCTTTCACTGTACTTGCAGCGCTGTATTTCTTGTCGGTACAGAGCTTTCTCTGATTCTTCGGTTTCTAGGAGGAGACTCGGTAGTATTTGTCCGTCTTAACAGTACAAATGCCTGTTAATAACGTGAGCCCAATTTTTGAGTGAGGAGTATCTGCTTTAAGAATAACTGGCTGATGGGGCGTCTGGGTAGCTCAGTCGTTAAGCGTCTGCCTTCGGCTCAGGTCACGATCCCAGGGTATTGGGGTCGAGCCCCGCATCGGGCTCCCTGCTCAGCAGGAAGCCTGCTTCTCCGGCTACCATTCCCTTTGCTTGTGCTCCCTCTGTCGCTGTGTTTCTGTCAAATAAAATCTTTAAAAAAAAAAAAAAAAGAAGAACTGGCTAAGTGTGTGAAAATGACCACCTATACTCAACATCTAGTGAATGTGGTTAACTCAAGTTAGCCCTCACGCCTTGTATGAAACGACAAAACTGCTGTGAAAACTTGCACCAAACTGCACTAGTTCCTTATAGTACCATCATAGTCACCGGGAATTACGAAGTTTGGGCTAAAAAAAAATTTTTTTTCCCCAAAGAAGTTATTTGAGAGCGCGCGCGAGAGCGCGCACAAGCAGGGGGAGGGGCAGAGGGAGAAGCCGACTCCTCGCTGAGCAGGGAGCCGGGACTGGACTCCAGCTGGATCCCAGGACCCTGAGATCCTGACCAAAAGTGAAGGCAGCCAGGTAAATGACTGAGCCACCCAGACGCTCTTGGCCTAAAAAGTATTATCGAAGTATAATTAACTGTTATATTAGTTTCAGGTTTATGATTCAATAATTCTATACATTACTCTGGTCACCAAGATCAGTGTACTCTTTAATAATCCTCTTCACCTATCCCCCCACCCCACATCACCTCTGGCAACCACCAGTTCTCTGTATTTTAAGTCTTTTAAAAATTTGTTCCTTTTGCTTAAATTCCAACATGGGTAAAATCACGTGGTCCTTGTCTGAGTTATTTAGCATTATGGCCTCTAGGTCTATCCATATTGTTGCAAATGGCAAGCAGTTTCTTTTTTCTGGTTTAACAATATTTTATTGTATATAAATACCACTTCTTTATCCATTCCTCTATCAGTGGACACTTGGGTTGCTTCCCTATCCTGGCTATTGTGAATAAAGACTGCAGTAACAGGGATACATATCTTTTCAAGTTAGTGTTTCATTTTCTTTGTGTAAATACCCCTAGTGGAATTACTAGGTCAGATAGTAATTCTATTTTTAATTTTTTGAGGAACTTCCATACTGTTTTCCACAGTGGTTGTACCAATTCACATTCCCACCAACAGTGCATAATTGGTTCCATTTTCTCCATATCGTCACCAACATACTTGTCATTTCTTGTGCTCTTACTTAGAGCCATTCCGACAGGAATAAGGTGATTATCTCACTGTGGTTTTATTGTGCATTTTCCTATGATCAATGTTGAGCATCTTTTGTCTGTTGGGTTTTGGCACATTCTTGGTCCTCAACTCCAGGTCTACTGAATCAGATTCTGAGGGCAGGGCCCAACAGTCTTGTGTTTAACTTTTCTGTGACTTATGCTTTCCTGTGATTCTGACGCAAGCTCAGGTTGTGAACCACAGATGGAAGGAATGTAAGCACAGCAGACACTGCTGTATCCCTACTTAACAACCATTTCTCCTACTGCTTCCTTCCTAACAAAGCCGATTTGATCCCCATCTTTTTTTTTTTAAGACTTTGGTTTAATAGAGACAGAGTGAGAGTGTGCGTGCGCAAGCAGGGGGACCAGCAGGGAGAGGGAGAAGCAGACTCCCCGCTGAGCAAGGAGCCCTATGTGGGGGCTCGATCCTAGGACGCTGGGATCATGACTGGAGCTGAAAGCTGTCCCTTAATTGACTGAGCCACCCAGGCGCCCAGATCCCCATCTCTTGAAGGTAAACTTAATTCATCTAAACTAGTGTGTCTCAAACACTGTGGTCTCCAGACTCACATTAAATAATGACAACTCCAAAGAGCTTGTTTATGGAGTTATGTCTATTAATATTTACCATATTAAAAATTAAAACATATTAATTCACATAAAATAATAAATCCAGGTTAACAAAGATTGACAAAGTAAAATTTTCTTGAAAAAATAACTATGCCCCCCCTCATCCAATAGTGAACAGCTATGGCATCACTTTACATTTTGCAAACCTCTAATTTCTGGCTTAATAGAAGACAGCTGGATCTGCTTCAGAATTCCATCTGTTGTACCATCACATTGTGTGGCCTCTGGAAAAGCCCACTGTACACTTGTAAGAAAATGAGAGTGAAAATGGCAAATAATGCTTTAGGAAAATAATTTTGACCTTAAATAAAACCTCCTGGCAGTGTCCTAGGGGTCTCCAGAGTTCCCCCAAACATACACTGAGAACCACTGGTCCAAACTAACCATAATGATTTATTCTTTTTATCAGCCATTAGTTTAGGGGTGGACACAAGCCCCAGTTCTAGCCAAGGAAAAGTGAAGAGCAATATGCTTGGGCAGGCAAGGGAGGCTTCTAAAAAACAAGACCATTATCTACCTCTGAACAGAGTAACACGGTTACAACATCCAGACATTAACATTAAATCCAAAGATGAAGCCAACATGAAAAAAATCTCAAAGCAGTAAAGCAGAGCCCAAATGTACCAGGCCTGGAGTTTTCCGACTTCAGGACTTCCTGTGAGATAACTTGATAACTGTGGGTAAGGCGGCCATGGGAATACTAAAGAAGGAGCAGACTATTATAATGGAGGGAACTAGAGACAGCTATGGAGAAAGCAGCACTTGGATTTATATTAAGGAATGAGAGTGGGAGAGGGAAAAGGTTGAGGAAAACCTGAGTATACCAAGTCTGTGCACACCACTGCTGGGTTCTCTAGCTTTCTCTTGTTAAATCAATCTGCCTCTGTTCCTCTCAACCCTCTCCTCACCCCATCCCACCATATATAAATCCTATTTTTAAAGAATTCACTCTTGGCTTCAGGTGTTTGTAAGCTCTATTATCTCTTATGAGGGAAAAGTAACAAAGTTATTTTTTAAATGGTTCTTTATTCATAAACTTGATGCAAGTTTACAAAATTTACTGTACATTGCCAAATAAATCTGCAATGAAAAATAAAACCCAAAAAAACAAAGCATGCCAAATGTGCAGCTGTCAATCTGCTAGCCATCAGGATATTAAAGAATTCAATAATGTATTCAAGATTTAGCCTTAGGTTTAAGGAACTTTAATGCTTTAAAGAATTCTGCCTGGTCACTTATTATCTCAGCAACTGGCAATCATAACTTTATACAAACGTAACCAAGTAAACAAAAATGCCGGAAAATTTTCTATTGTCCTCTTAACCAAAATAGAACAAAAAGAATTAAAAACACAGTAACGCAGAAGTGCCAAGTTTCTTTGATGTGGTTTACAAAGTTAAAAATTGAAACTTAGAGCAAATTCAAAGAAACACTTTTGAATTTCGTAACTTGTTTGTGCAGAAAATGTGCTTCTGGATTTCATTTTAAAAGTGCTTATTTACTAGAATTTACTTTTAAATCAAACTTGGGTAGATAAAAAAATCTATCACCAACCAACAGGACTGATTCAGGTAAGGCAATAAAATGGAGGTACACTGATTTGAGTCAGGTTTTATAAAAGAATGAACATATGTAGAGTTCCTATTAGTCTTTCAATGCAAAAGCCATTGTTATGACTATAGCATAAATTTTAAGAGTCTCCAAATTAGACAACTTTCTGTACTTTACTGTGCAGCTTTTGCTCAAGGATTCTGTCTTTGTGCCAATCACTTTACAAGTTTATTAGTTTAAAAATGATTGCAACATCCCGTTAATAAAATGGAAATGTAAAATAAAATGATTTAGTATTTTAAATAACTTCAAGCTCTATACTGCAGTTCTTCATAAGAAATACTGAACCAACAAGAAGCAGATTCAGCCCAGCAAGACTCTGATGCCCCAGTGGAAATTACTACTTAATTTACACAGCCTTGCTTTGCTTTGCCTAAAAAGTACAATACAACTCAATTAAGAGCATATCTTCGGGAAACAATTCATCTCTTCATCTAGCCATAAAAAAGTTTAACAATTTAATGAGTAGGCTTCCTGTCATTATTTTGGCAATATCAAAAAATGGTTTTAACTTGAAAAAGTTACTGTGATTTAGAAGACCTTAAATTTTCTAAACCAGTATTAAACATCAATTAAACTTTTATTGACTCTAAATGGAACAGTATATTGCAAGTCCTCATAACACATGAGCTCAATATGGGAGATTTGCCATATGGTCACAACTTCTATAACCTGATGCTGCTTGTCTGCTTAACAGATTTTTCAAGAAAAGGAGATCATGAGTGGCCAGTATGTGTATTTATCACAAAAAATACAGTAAAGGCCCCACTGCTCAGTCCAAGATACCTAAAATGAGCAATATGAAAAGGCTGTAACTCATACAGGATGTCAATTGACAGATTATCCACTAAAATTATCTATTAGCTAATGTCTTCAGTACTGCTGTTATAGGGGCACTCAAAGCTTGTGTCTGTGTGTTGGAAAGAGTTTCTTTAAAGCAACATTGGTCCAAACATATGGCAGTCAACATATTTAGCCATCTTCCTTTGGAGGAGTATACCAGCCTGAAACACAATGGGAAAAAAAGTTAAAATACCTTAAGTCAACTAGGAGAAATGGCATTTCATTTAAGGTTAGCTACTTTCTCTACTCATATTTTTCTTGTTTAAATCTGTTGTAAAAATTAAACTGACACTTGGGTTGGTAATACAGCATTTTGATATGTGCACAACATAAAGTTATTTTCTATGAATAATCTGTACTTGAGTTTTCAACATCAAATATACGAATCGAATTTCTAAGCTAAAGATGATAGCATGGAACAACAGCCTACAACCTAGGTTTTATCTTCCATTTCAATTGCATAAAAGTAAACCTCACTGAAAATAGCTATCCCCCAAACAAAATGCTGGCATTTTAAAATAAGAACCTGGGTTGTCAGAAATACAATGATACCATTTCACCAGTGAGGAAAGTCATCTCAGCAAGTGCACTTGACTATGCCTAGGATCAGAGTTAGCAGCAAAAACCAACCTAGAACCCATTTCCTGGTTTTGAATCTATTGCTCTTTCCCCAAAGCTAAGCTTATACATACCCACACTTTCCAAAATACATTTCCATAAACATTTTTGAATGCTGACTACAATGTTTGCTTCAACAAAAAATAAATAAAAGAGAAGAAAACATAAGATTGTTTCCCAGACAACAAAAAATCTAAGCTCTCTATAAAAAGGCTAATGAAACGAAGTACTGCTTAGCATGACATGGCCGTTGGAACAGTATGAATATAGCAAGAGATGTGGAGCATCCACATGGTTATGAAGTAGTATACAGGTACCTGTGGATCTACTAATTTAGTGTGCTGTGAATTATTATTATGAAAACCCAGTCTTGCCTTCAGGTTTTATCATTTCCTTCGTCAGAGGCCTGAACTGTTTCAAATATTAGTCTTTCAGAAATAGTCACTGAAAAAGTGAAGAGTTTGCTTTGCGATTAAAATAAAAGCGAGCACAAAGCACAGATATTAAGTCACAAGCTACCACATTTCTAGTAAAGAACACTTTACTGTAAATACTCTCCTTACACAAAACTAGTTCTTATTTCTCATTCTGCACAAAAAAGCATCAGTTTCACTACCATGGCTATAAATATCTTGTTATCAGCACTTAGTTACAAAGTGCCATGTGAATACACTATTCTTTTTCCTCACAAGTTTGGCAAGACAGATATGCCTTTTTAGAGATGAGGAAACAGAGGCTGAGAGGTAATGGGACTTGCTCAGAGACACAGAGCTAGTGAGTAACACAAATGGCACTTGGAAAATCAGTCTTCTAATTCCAAATCCACCTCACTGTTAGAGACAACAACTCAAAACATGCATTGTGAATACAAGCAAAATTTAAAGTAGAATAAAGTTCATGAAAGATATTTTAAGTTTTTTAAACTTATAATGCAAATATTCTTAAGTGTATATATACTAAAATTAGAATTATTTTTACTTGAATAAATAAATGTGTATAACTGTCAAAGAGTATTAAGAGGTCTGAAGATGTTTCAGAAACAGCTGGTTCAGGATCCTGATACATTTACTCAGTATCAGCAAGAACTCCACCTATACAATTGCCTTTAACTCAGCTCCTATCTTAATACCATACATTTCAAGTGAGTAAAGTGATTCATTCACTTTTCTATTAAAAAATCTTGACTCTGACTCAGGCCACGTATTTAGGATACAAAAATTTTTAAATGAAGCACAGTGTGTGCATCCTCAAGCTAAGTCAAACTTTTTCACTGTGGTAACAGTTCTTTAAGAAATTAAAGCAAAAACAAAAATAAACATGACACGTTATCAATAGTATCTTATATAAAACTTTTATAAATGGTAATAAATATGTATTGAATTAAACGTACCATTTTTCTCATGTATCTGTACAATGGAATTATAGGATTGTTGGGCTCTTGCTAGATTATATTGATTCTGAAAGAGAATTATACATTTTAAATAAAAACTAAGTAGATGAAAATCATTACAAATAAGTTATGGATGTATCACCACTATGCTTAAAAGAACACAGGAAACAATTATATTTCCGCTTAAAAAATAATTTTCACTTAAAACCCTCATTTATCAATTCCATTATTCTCTACCACCCTAGAGGAACAAAACTAAAGTTGTACCACAATAAAAATCTATTTACACTTCACAGTTCATTTTTATAAATCTTCTTACCACTGGACAAGTATAAAGCTTTACAGTTCTAGTGCCCCTCTCCTGATGAAACAAGGTAAAAAAATGCTATCTGGGGGCGCCTGGTTGGCTCAGTCGTTGGGTGGCTCAGTCATTGGGCGTCTGCCTTTGGCTCTGGTCATGATCCCAGAGTCCTGGGATCGAGCCCCGCATCGGGCTCTCTGCTCTGCAGGAAGCCTGCTTCTCCGGCTACCTTTCCCTCTGCTTGTGTTCCCTCTCTCGCTGTGTTTCTCTCTGTCAAATAAATAAAATCTTAAAAAAAAAAAAATGCTATCTGAACATGAATAAAACTCAAACTCTCTTCCTTGTAACTTCCACCTCCCGAAAAACCACCAAAAAAAAAAAAAAAAAAAAAAAAAATGACCTTTAGATAAGGTAACCTTAAGCTTTAAGAACTATGCAGATCAATGACATCTTTAATAGTTAAAAATCTGGTATCTTAAGTGGCACTGAGGCATTACTAAAGGAGTCCTCTTTTGGTAGCCTCTTTAGATCCTCTTTTAAAGGGCCAAATTTAGGATTAATTTTGTCTCTATCAGTACAACTGAGCCACATCTTTACTTACAATTAATATATCATGAGCATTCATAGTGGTACACACACATTAGGTCATGGAATTTAATAAATTCACACAGCACAAGAATTAAAAATGCATAAAACATTCTAAGTGAAAATTCTCCTTCCTACCTGTCCTCCAATCATCCAGTTCCTCCTCTCACCCATCCTCCTTTTCCTACTCAAGTTAACTACTATTAGTTTCTTGTATCTCCTTAAGATTATATAAGTCATAGCTTATTGTTATTAGCCACCATACCCGGCTTTTCCTCCCAACAAATGGTAGGTAGCATGCTACAGACACTGTTCTACCCCTTTTCTCACTTAACATATCTTGGACCTTGTTCCCCCATCAGTGAGCAAAAAGCTTATCTGTTTTTTTAAATCATGAAACATTCCATTGCATGGAGAGTCAAAAATTTTATTAATCGCCAAAGTGGACATTTAGGTTGTTTTCAGTATTTTGTTGCTACAATGTTATTACAGTGAGCAACTCTGCAGAAATACTTCCGAAGCATTGGTAAAAAGTCCTTGAGTTTTGGAACTGCTGGGCCAAAAGACATATATATGCCTTTGTAATCTTAAGGTGTTGCTAAGATAGCTCTCTCAAGACTGTATAAATGGGCTTGCCTACCTGCTGTGTGTGAGAATGCCTCTACACAGCTTCACCAGAGGGCTCTTACAAACCTTTGTTATTTGTGACAATATCGGAGGTGGAAGATGAACATAGTGTGGGTTTGATCTGCATTTCTATTCCTGAGGGAGGCTGAGTGTATCTCCAAATGTTCAGAAGCCATTTATTTCTATTTCTGCAATTGGATGTTTTATAACTTTTTCTAGAGTGTAGCCTTTTTCAGTTTCTAAGAGCTCTTTAAAAATAGTAAAACCCTCCCATAATGCATCTGAAAAACATAAAACATGCCATAGTGTTATCTCCAAGTTAATGAGTGTTTTTTAGTTGGTCTATATGTTCAAAGGACAATAATACAACAGAAATAGATTATATATGACAAAATACACATACACTGAAACTTGCAAATGATCAAGAAGCAGTCATTTCCTAACCCTACTGCCCACCTACAAGATAAGAAGAGAAAAATAACATTAGCCTTCTCCATTCTCAGTTGTCAATAGCATGATCTTCAATTACTAGTTTAAAGAGAATGTCAATGGAGAGGCTTTCCCCTAAGAGGGAGTTAGCCCCTTCTGTTTTCTACTTCGACCTTATTAACCCCTTACTTCTACTTTCTTTCAGCTTACTTGATTGTCCTTTCTGACACTGAGTTAGAAGCTTGGTTCTTCTTTTTTTTTTTAAATGGATTTTAGAGCAAAGAGTATCCCTTCTGAGCTCTCATTTAATTTCTAGTATGTAGTGATTTCACTATTGCTGTTCTCTAGCTATTCTGCAGCTTTTATTTCAAAGCCCATTAAGGGCTATTTCAGTTTTGTAATTCCACAAAAGGAATATTTGTTTTCTGATTTTGTTATTATAGTTTTTAATTTAATTAGGGTCGAAGAGTGACATCTGTCCTTTTTCTAATCTCAAAATTGAAGTTTTCTTCACTGACCAGGATTAGTCCCATGAATGTTCCAGAGAGAGAGAGAGAGAGAGAGAGAGAGAGAGAGAGAGAGAGAGAGGGAGAGAGAGAGATGATAGAGGGAGAAAGAAGAGAGAGGAGGAATGAGGGACAGAAAGAAAATCTTAGTATTCCATTATGGCTCAGTTCTAAGTATTTTTAAATTTTCATGTGATTTTTTTAACCATGATTTAGAACTGTGTTTAATATCTAAATTTATGTGGATTTTTGTTAACTTTTTATTACTGACTTCTAACCTTAATTGCATTATATTCAAATTCTATGGCTTATTTTTAAATATGAACTTATGATTTTTCCCCCATATTTCATAAGTGCTTGGGAAAGATGTAGTACCAAAAAAAAAAAAAAAAAAAAAAAAAAGAAAGATGTAGTACCTAACTACTGGGCACAGAGTCCTACAATTGTCCATTTGACCGAGCTTAATCGGTTATTCAAATCTTCTACATTTTTCACACATTTAACTTACCATGAAAACAAGGTACATTAAAATCTTTCATTATGATAGTGACTTTGTCAATTTCTCCTGTGATCTCACCAGTTTTTAAGTAAACACGATTATCACTGTATTAGTTTTTTTTATGAGATTTATAATCTGATATTCTGATGCTATTTTAATAAGTAAGTAGTTATATCCTCCTGGTGATTGAGACTTTTATCATTAAGTAGTCTCTAATGCTTCCTGCTTGAAAATTCTACTTTGATACTATATAGCTATATCATCTTTTTTTTCCTAGTGTATACTGGCATATCTTTATCATCTTCTCTCCTTAAAAAAACCCCAAACAACAACAACAACAAAAAACTTCTCAAACTTTTCCTAGCGTCACAATTTTTTTTTTAAAAAGATTTTATTTGTTTGAGAGAGAGAGAAAGCATGTGAAAGAGAGAGAGAACGTAAGCAGGGGGAAGGGCAGAGGGAGAGGGAGAAGCAGACTCTTCACTGAGCAGGGAATGTGACGGAGGCTTGCTCCCAGGACCAGGGAATGTGATGGGGGCTTGATCCCAGGACCCTGGGATCATGACCTGAGCTGAAGGCAGACACCCAACCAACTGAGCCACCCAAGCGCCCCTCTAGTCTCACAATTTAAACATACTTATTAGAAACTGCTAGATTTTATTTTATTAATTCTATCTTACTGGTAACTTCAGTCCATTTATACTTGTGACTTGCCTTTACCATCTTATGTTCTGGTTTCCATCTCTTGTTTTTTAACATAATTTTATTATCCCTGCCTGGAGTTCCAATAAGACATTTTATACCTCAATCTGATTATCACCTCTCAGCTTCTACCATAATGTCTACTCCCAAGTTCTTTTCTGTGCAACATTCTGATTTAATTCTTCTAATCAATCAATTCTCCCTTCTGATACCTAACCCATCTATCATTTCTCATTTCAATTATATTTTCATTCCTATAAATTCTTTTTTTTTTAATTTTATTTATTTTTTTCAGTGTTACAAGATTTATTGTTTTGCACCACACCCAGTGCTCCATGCAATACATGCCCTCCTCAATACCCACCACCAGGCTCGTTCCTATAAATTCTATTTCATTCTTTTTCAGATTTGTTTCATTATTCCTGATGGTCTCATTGTTTGATCAATTTTAGGATTCTTTTTCTTTACATTATGTTCTTCATAAATAACTATACATTTTCTCATAACTGTAATATCTGAAGTCTCTATTCTGTGTGTCTGACAATTCCAAAACGTAAAGTCTTTGGGAATATATATCTCATTCATTGTTTCTGCCAATTCTCGTGTATGCTGGCTTACTTGTGTGCTTGTGATCCTGAATTCATATGCGCTTGATCTTAACCTTTAAGAATCCTATAGGTCTAAATCAGAAAACCTTTCCTCTGAAGAGTACCTGTGTCTGCTTCTGAGAAGAACTGCAGATATAACCAACTTGAAATCATTTTAGCCTCCTTGGAGAATTTCAGGATTATGCAAGGTTCTCATATTTGGCTTGCCAACCTTGCTCATTTATAAATTAAAGACTTAGTAGAGTTAGCACCTCCCCCTCTTCCTTAAGGAAAAAGCTAAAAACCAGATCTCTCATCTGAATGGGATCACTCACCAGAGAATTCTGTAGGTAAATAACCGGAGGTCTATGGGCAACATGGAAGGTAAGGTGCCTTTCCTGATTGTAGAAATAGTTTGGGAGCTCCTCCAAGAGTTGTGTGCTCTAGGATTTCACTATTTACCTATCATGCACACTACGTGGTGAATGAATATTTGTAAGGGCACTACCTTGCCTATCCAAAACCCCAATTCTTGCTAAGTCATGATAGCAGAACTCTATTTTATAAGGCTTTCTCACCACTACAGCCTAGAGTTAATGTTATAGCCTGTAGCCCATGTTAACTGACCAGAAAACCAGCCTGGCCAACATCCTCCTGCCTCATGGCTTGCTCTCAGCTCCTGCTGGCTGAGCCTAGGGGAGAAAGTTAATGGCAAGACTGTATAATGACTCTTGCCTGCACAGAGTTACAGATCCTGAGTAACACTAATTTGACCCTTTATCCAAATTTCATGTGTGTTCAGAGGCAATTTTTTGTTTTCCAGGACTTATGTATATCATTTTAATTATATTTTCAAGAGACAAACTCATTCATTTCGTTTGAATAGCTGATATATCTTTAAAAATATAAGATATTCCTGAAGTAGTAGTTATACATGAAAAAGAAATTCAAAGAGCACATATGATTTAAAGTCTCCCTCCCATCTCTAATCCGCCCCACCAATATTTCAATACCCCCTTATCAGAAATAGTACCTTCTTTAATATCTTTACAGATGCTTAAGAAAACATCTAATATAAACATCTATATAATATAAAAACATCTATATAATAGATCCTCATCTGTCTCTCTCTCTCACACACATAAATGGTAACTTATTTTTAAAGACCACTCACCACGTCATTTGACAGTATTTTTAAAGTTAGCATTCAGATTATTTCCTATAGAGTTTAAAATCCTTTAAGGTAAAATTCCTATTACCTCATGTAAAGTTTCCATATTCTTTTTTTTTTCTTTTAAGTTTCCATATTCTTAATGATATTCATTAATAAGAAAAAAAATGGGAGTGTAGTTTTATTGTAACAATTCATTCAAAAACTTCACCTTCTAAGACATACTTTAATATGCAAATATGCTTAAGCTGCCTGACTTAACATTCTATATAAAATGGTTCTATTATTTACTTGCTAAGAAACCTATAAATCATGGAAATGTAAAGGCTGAAAGCAATTCTACTGATACTGAGTAATTCCAAGGGAATTGTGGCACCGAACAGAGTATTGGTATTATAGAATTTTAAAGCTAGAAGACTTAAAATAACCAGAAGCCCAAAAGAGGTTAAGTTTACACAGTGAATTATTAGTAAGATGTTCAGTTACTCAAAACGATCATTGTTCTAAGCGTTTTATATTTTCTTTAACAGGAAAAGCATGCTAATTATTTTTAAAACATGATGAAATCTAACATCAAGTTTTACATATAAATAAATGCCACGAAGAAATTTTATTAAAAGACCATAATTATATCAAATGTTAATAGTATTTCTACATAGTCAAATTAGAGATGACTTCAGTTTTTGGTATTTTTTCTATGTTAGAAACCATACAGTGAGCATAAATTTTATCATTACAAAAAAATAAAATCTGATGTCTTACAATATAATCACTCTACTGACACATTTAATATACCTACAATATACATTCTATTAAGAAATGCTAGTTAAATGTAGTTAAGCAATTCACTAGACCTTATAAAAATGTTATTTTGTTTCAAAACGTGTGAAGAAACAGCTGTTAAAAAGAGCTCAAGTAAAAGAGTTATTATATAGTACCATCCCAAATAAATGATTTTCATAATAGCTTTTTCAATTTTTTGCTGCTTCTGTGAGTTAAGATTCTAGTGAACTCATGCTTTAATGCACGAGACACTTATAAATACACATTTAAATTTCATACCATTTGGGAAAAAAAAATAAATAAATTTCATACCATTTGGATAGGCATTTAACGCAAAATTCCAAATTCCAAAGTAAAAAATCCAAATTTTTTAATATGTTAAGTCAGGATAATTTCCATCAGCAAATATTTTTGCAAAATATTCTAACTTTAGAGTATTACCATTGGTCCATTTAACTGTTTACAGATAACTACAATTAGACACGGAAAGAAGTTTCTGACATAGTGAATAAAGTACAGAACTCCATGGGTAAGAGCAGAGACTAACACGAGACTGTCTGGTTCCAATTCTCATTCTGCCAGCTGTCACCTTACACAAGTTATCTAACTTCAGTATGCTTCAGTTTTCTCATCTACAAAATGAGGACAGTAACATCTAGGCTTAGGTCAGTAAAAGGATCGAAATAGTACCTACAAGGAGAAAGTTTAGATCAGAGCCTAGCATATGAATGCTCACTGGGAATTAACTACTATAACATGATCTCCATTTTGGGAAACTTCAAAGTAAATATAATTTTTAACTTATTAGTATGTATATACCAATATTAGATTTAAAATTACAGACATGTTTACCTATAGTAAGAATAACAAAGACTAAAAGAACAAGAAGCCTCATAAGGTAAGAGAAAATATTTGTTATCATTTATGTGATCTTAATAAATGTACCTTATTTGCTCCAAACTGCACTCTGGCTTTGCCTTTGACTAATGTGGCGTTGATCTGCATGATAACTGATTCTATTGAGTAGGCACTGCTCCAGCCCTACAAGAAGAAGAAAACATTTCCATAAAACGCAATGGTACTTTTTTTTTAACTTTTAATTTTTTTAAAGTATTAATTTTCTTACAATGGTACTTTTGATTTCCACTTCGGAAAACTTAATAAAATGGCACATAACAGCTAGACAATAGCAAGGCCATGTTAAGAAGTCTGTATACAAGAGAAAAAAGTAAAGTTGCACTGTTTCTAAAATCTTGTAAAACAAAAAAAAACCCCTATGTTCTAAGTATATATATAAGCAAAATTATAACCTTATAGAAACATTGTTCTTGGAACACCTCTCCTTGCATAGATTAAGAACCAAGTACAATGTCATTTTATTGCTTTGCCCTAAATAGCTTTTAATTATTAAAAGTATGTGCTCTTCAAAAAAAGTGGAAAGCATTACATGGCTCATGGATTGTAAGAATAAACATTGTTAAAATGTCTGTACTGCTCAAAGCAATCTATACTTTCAATGCCATCCCAATCAAAATTTCACCAGCTTTTTTCAAAGGGCTGGAACAATCAATCCTAAAATTTGTATGGAACCAGAAAAGGCCCCGAATTGCCAAGGAAATGTTAAAAAAGAAAAACAAAGCTGGGGGCATCACGTTGCCTGATTTCAAGCTTTACTATAAAGCTGTGATCACTAAGACAGCATGGTACTGGCACAAAAACAGACAAACAGACCAGTGGAACAGGGCAGAGAGCCCAAATATGGACCTGCAACTCTACAGTCAAATAATCTTTGACAAAGCAGGAAAAAATACCCAGTGGAAAAAAGACAGTCTCTTCATTGGTGCTGGGAAAACTGGACACCTATATATATAAAAGAATGAAACTTGACCATTCTCTTACACCATACACGAAGATAAACTCGAAATGGATAAAAGACCTCAACGTGAGGCAGGAATCTATCAAAATCCTAGAGGAGAACATAGGCAGTAACCTTTTCGACATCAGCCACAGCAACTTCTTTCAGGACGTGTCTCCAAAGGCAAAGGAAACAAAAGTGAAATTGAACTTTGGGACTTCATCAAGATAAAAAGCTTCTGCACAGCAAAGGAAACAGTCAACAAAACAAACAGCCCACAGAATGGGAGAAAATACTCGCAAATGGCACTACAGACAAAGCTCAGATATCTAAGATCTATAAAGAATTCCTCAAAGAATTCCTCAAACTCAACACTCACAAAACCGATAATCACATCAAAAAATGGGCAGAAGACATGAACAGACACTTCTCCAAAGAAGACATACAAATGGCTAACAGACACATGAAAAAATGTTCATCATCTTTAGCCATCAGGGAGATTCAAATCAAAACCACACTGAGATACTACCTTACACCAGTTAGAATGGCCAAAATCAACAAGACAGTAAACAACAAATGTTTGAGAGGATGTGGAGAAAGGGGAACCCTCTTCCACTGTTGGTGGGAATGCAAGTTGGTGCAACCACTTTGGAAAACAGTGTGGAGATTCCTCAAGAAATTAAAAATAGAGCTACCCTATGACCCTGCAATTTACCCCAAAGATGAAGATGCAGTACAAAAGGGCCACAATATTCATAGCAGCAATGGCCACAATTGCCAAACTGTGGAAATAGCCAAGATGCCCTTCAACAGACGAATGGATAAAGAAGATATGGTCCCTATATACGATGGAATATTATGCCTCCCTCAGAAAGGACTGAATACCCAACTTTTGTATCAACATGGACGGGATTGGAAGAGATTATGTGGAATGAACTAAGTCAAGCAGAGATAGTTATCACATGGTTTCACTTACATGTGGAGCATAAGGGAAAACATGGAGGACATCTGATGAAGGAAAGGAAGGGTGAATTGGGGGAAATCGGAGGAGGAGATGAACGAAGAGAGACAAACTGAGGGTTTTGGAGGCGTGGGGGGGTGGCGGTTGGTTGAACCTGGTGGTGGGTATTGTGGAGGGCACGTATTGCATGGAGCACTGGGTGTGGTGCATGAACAATGAATCTTGGAACACTGAAAAAATAAAATAAAATTAATTTAAAAAAATAAATAAAAATAAAAGTAGGTGCTCTTCAAAACAATTTTTTTTAAGTAGGTGGTATTACATCAGAGCTTTTCCACTCAATCTAATTTACATTCTAATCAAAACATTCCATTCAGACTGAAAAAATGAGTACCATTAGGAAATAGTCACCTGTTTTGTGAGAAGTTCCATACATAGTGCTCCACCGCCCAACACATACCTTCAAAAGAGAAAAGGAATATTTAATTCTCTAGATCTCAATGTTCCTTCTTAATTTTTAAAGGACCACCACTAAGAAGTATGCATACAAGTAAAGGTTAGAAGATATGGTTAGGTAGTTAAAGTTCTAGAAATAAAAGGATAGTTAAAAAATTCTAAGGTCAGCACTTTATTACAGTCTTAATCTTTTTTTTTTTAAATAATAGTTCTTAGAAACAGAATACCTAAAGACTCTAAGGATGTCAGAAACTAGGACCCCAGCCTTAAATATTCCAGAGAATGGGAATGTTATATTCATCTGAAAATTTCTCTACCATCATGTTAGCCAATGGCACCAACTTAATTTATAATAATAAATAGGACATGGTATTTTATAGTTAAAATGTTTTTATCCATACTTTTGTGAGGATCAAATGAAGCCTCTCTCTGGGACTCCTCAATTTCTCTTTCTAATCCTGAGAACTGTTCTCTGAATCAGACAATTTTTGGGAATTTCCCAGATCTCTTTTGGAAATCCTTATACAGATCAAGATTATTCAACTTTTTAACCCTTTCTCAAACAAAATACTTTCATTTATCCTGTAAAGTTATTTTAAACCTTATATGAAATACATGCCTTAAAATAAAATTGAGGCAATGAAAATTATAGAAAATGATAAATCTAGAAAATACGTAAGTTAAGACCACACGTCTAACTAGATCTAAGTGAACACCAAGTCCATTACAAACTTTGTTATCCTCTGGGACTCTGCCAATGCCTTTCTCTTGCCTAACATTCCTCTGGCTCCCTACTCTTCCAAATGCCATCTTTTCTACCAATAAAACTTGCCAAGACCATTCTAGCCTATAAGCTTTGCATTCTGGCTAGCCAAATGCATCCTTGTGTTGACTAAACCAAATCACAGAAAAATAAGGAATCTAAAAACTTCTACTGTAGACCATTATTATTAGTCATAGGGAAATTATTCAATAATGAAAATTATTCAGTAATTCCCACATCCTGAAGAATTTAATCAAGTGTCTACCTTACCAGACTGCACCAAACTCTGGGAGCTTCCACGGTTAATGTTTATAAGAGGGAAAGGAAAACACTTCAAAACACTAAATCTAGGTGGAGAATCAGGAGATTTTAAATTCTTTGTATATTCTCCTAGGTCTCTAAAACACAGAAATCTATATCCAGTCATTTGAATCTCCCACTGGGCTCAAAGAGTATCTTGTATATAGTGGCTTTACATAAAGCACTTGCTGTTTTAACAGAATTAGAATTGTGTTTTCATTTGGATTTTGGTTTCTCCACACACGGTTCAAACTTTAGTAATCTGTTAATGGATTAACACTATTCTCGATCCTTACACTACAGAAATGCTAAATACAGACGGGGACTCAGGGACTGATCTTAAGAAAAGGAGTTATATAGACCAGCCCAAGTTACGAATTATCCAAGTGCCACATTTCTTTTTAACACTCTACTCTTCATTCCAGGGGTGGAGTCTTTCAGGTGGGAAGGAGGCAAGTTTTTGTACTCACAGGCCAAAGAAAGTACATTTTCTACAAGGCCATAACTACGTAAATGTTTGTTGGATATCTAAACAAAAGAAACAGTTCTAGTACCTACACAGAAAGTGAGGTAAGTAAACTTTTCCTTAACACACTATTAGCAGCATGTATACCTAACCTAAAAGGAGTAATTGATTCTATTTCCACAATGAGTCATATTCATTTTATTAATATATGCTCTAAACCCTTATTGCTCTTTGCTTCTAAATAGTTCCAGCTAAAAATATTAAGACAATTAAAGGATAGAGAAAAAAATCTAAGGATCACTATATGCCACATACGCAGCCACAGTAATATTTTCAACTTAAAAAAACTTCAGCTGTGAGATACCTGGCTGGCTCAGTCAGTGAAGTATGCGACTCTTGATCTTGGAGGCTATGAGTTTGAGCCCAGCGCTGGGTGTAGAGATTGCTTAAATATAACATCTTTAAGAAAAACAAACCAAAACCAAAACCAAAGAAAAAAAACACTCCAAACCCCAAAAAACAAAACCAAACAACAACAAAAAAATAACTTCAGTTTCCAAAGTTGTATAGCGAAACATTATCCTAAAGCTTAGCCTCTTCAAGCAATTCATAATTTTCATTATACTAGGAAATTCTTGCAAGAATGTTTGCTAGCTAACTGCCCTATCCATAAGTTAGAATGATCATTTAAATTCCACTGATGAGGGGACAAGAGAAACCATTCATCAATACTAAAGTGTTTATACAACATGATTAAATGATCCTAAAAAAGAGATGGGAAATGTGAAATTTTTATATTATAGCCAAATTCTTGACAATGATCATATAAAAAAAAAAAAAAGGAAGGCTTACCCAGGCTATGTAAAACAATCATGACCCTCCCCTTTTTGAGGTAAGGAAATAAGCTAGATTATAAGAACAGAGCCTTTAGATAGGAATAAAAGAAGCTGCCGGCACTTAAAACCAGACTCTTAAGGACATATTCCCTTAATACAGACAGAAACAATGCATGGTCATCTAGAAGAAGAAATATTCTCTCCATGGATGACACAAATATTCTCTTCATGGGGCACAAATAATAATTCATATTACATCAACCAATAAAGAAAGGATTTTCAGTTGCCTACAAATAACTGCTCAAAATGTATTAATGAGATAAAAAAAGAAATAATCTTTATGATTCTCTCTCAAGTTACTACACTCTGATCTGAACTAAGCAAGAAAGATAGCCAAGTACTGATGGCTCATTAAAACAGCTCATAAAAATACCAAGCCTTGGCTGGGGCGGGGTGGGGGGGTGGTGCCTGGGTGGCTTAGACAGTTAAGCATTTAACTTTGGCTCAGGTCATGATCTCAGGGTCCTGGGACTGAGCAGGGAGTCTGCTTGTCCCTCTGCCTCTCTCCCCTACTCATGTACTTGCTTACCCTCAAATATATAAAATCCAAAAAAAATTGTAGAAAAAGTAAACCAAGCCTGGGAAATTACATATTACCCTAAATTGTCTATATCTTGCTAACTTACTGTAATTCCCTATCTCATTCATTGACTCACAAATATTTATTACACATATATATACTACACACTGAGCCAGGCAGAGTATACACTGAAAAAAACTGACAGGGCACTATGCTTCATGATGTTTACCATCTAGTTAAGATTACAGATGTTAAACAAATAATACAAAGTAGGGAAGGGGGACCCAAAGTTCTAGGGGAAGGAATAACCACGAGAGCTTTTTAAAAATGTGGTAGTCAGGAACAGCATCTGTATGAGTAATGCACAAGTTGAGATTTGCAGAAAAAGTGGATGCGAGTAACATTCCAGGCAGAGGAATGTATGTTTAAGAAAGGTTATGAGGAAAAGAAGAGTTTTCTTGGTACTAGGTGCTGAAAGACATTCACTGGGGAACCAGCTTTGACAGAAGTGTGGTACAAGAGGATTAGAGAGGAAGCCAAGGACAAGATCACAGACAGCCTGTAGAATATGGTAAGGGCACCAATCTGTAAGACCAATGGAAAGACATGGAAGAGTTTAAGCAGGAGAGCAACATAATCAAACACACATTTACAAAAGGTCACTCTAAAAGCTTACATGAGGGAAGGAACACAACAAGCAGGAGTCTGGTCAGAAATCCTCTGAGATTTGAGACAGATGTGAGAATTGTGAGAATTTGTGGTAGCAACAGAAATGGAGACAAGTAACTGGATCTGGAAACTCTCTGAGAAGGAAGTGAATTAGAGGACTGGATGTGGGAGAGGAGGGTATAAAGAAAAACTCCTATGTTCAATAACTAAGATGGGGAAGACCAGGAAAGGACACTGGAAAGAAGAGGAGTTCAAATTTTCATGCTACAGAGTTGGAGATGCCTGTGTAAGAGACATTCAAGTAGAGACGTCAAGGCAGGTAGATACTGGGAGCAGAAAAGACATATAAAAACATAAGATACAAAACCTGGGAGTCACTGACACAGGAGATACTTTGAAAGCCAGGGGAGCCTTTTCAACAAATACTAGACTAACTGGAGCTTTAGGCCAAAGTCTCTGACTTAAATCTCATACTTTATACAAAAGTTAACTCAAAATGATTCACAGACTTATCTGTAAAATGTAAAATTATAAAACTTTGAGAGAACACAAAACAGGAGAAAATCGTTAGGATCTAGGACAAAGCAAAGAGTTCTTAAATTTGACACCAAAAGCATAATCCATAAAAGGAAAAACATCTATAAATTGAACCTCAACAAAGCTAAAATCTTTTTGCAAGACACAAGAAAAAAAAAATCTGTTGCGTTTCCATACATTAGTAATGAAATAGCAGAAAGAGAAATTAAGAAAATGATCCCATTTACAATTGCATCCAAAAGAATAAAATACCTAGGAATAAATTTAACCAAGGAAGTGAAAGACCTGTATTCTAAAAATTATAAGACACTGATGAAAGAAATAGAAGGTAACACAAATAAATGGTAAGATATACTATGCTCATGAACTGGAAGAGTATTGTTTAAATGCCCACATTATCCAAAAACAATCCATAGATTCAGTGCAATCCCCATCAAAATATCAACAATGTTTTTCACAGAACTAAAACAAAAATTCTTAAAATTTGTATGGAACCACAGAAGACTCTGAATAGCCAAAGCAATCTTAAGAAAGAACAACAAAGCTGGAGGTATCACAATTACAGGTTTTAAACTAAGCTATAAAGCTATAGTAATAACAGTATGGTACTGGCACAAAAAGAGACACAGAGATCAATGGAACAGAACAGAGAGCTCAGAAATAAACCCACATATACATGATTAATCTACGATAAAGACAAGAATACACAATGGGGAAGAAAGACCATTTCTTCAATAAACAGTATTGGGAAAAGTGGATAGCTAGCTACATGTAAAAGAATGAAACTGGACCATTCTCTTATGTCATACACAAAATAAACTCAAAACCAATTAAAGACCTAATTGTAAGACCTGAAACCATAAAAAAAAAAAAAAGAAGAAGAAAAAAAAAAAAAAGACCTGAAACCATAAAACTCCTAGAAGAAAACATAGGCAGTAAACTCATTTAAACCATCCTTAGCAATATTTTTCTGGATATGTCCCCCAGGCAAAGGAAACAAAAGCAAAACTAACAATTGGGACTATATCAAATTAAAAAGCTTTTGCACAGCAAAGGAAACCATCAACAAACAAAAAGGCAACCTACTGTATAGGAAAAGATATTCACAAATGATATATCCAGTAAGGGGTTAATATCCAAAACATGTAAAGAACTCATGCAATTCAAGGCCAAAAAAACTAATAATCCAACTTAAAGATCAGTGGAAAACCTGAATAGACATTATTCCTAAGAAGATCTAGAGATAACCAACAGACATATGAAAAGATGCTCTACACTAATCATCAGGAAAATGCAAATCTAACCACAGTTATATATCCACTCACACTGGTCAGAATGACTAGTATCAGAAAGGCAAGAAACTAAAAGTGTTGGACAGGATATACAGAAAGGGAACCCTCACGCACTGTTGATGGGAACATAAATTGACGTAGCCCTTATGGAAAACAGTATGGAGGGTTCTCAAAAAACTAAAAAGAAAAGTATCATATGATCTAGTAATTACACTTCTGGTTTTTACCCAAAGAAAATGAGAATACTAATTTGAAGATATATGTTTACTGCAGTATTATTTATAATAGTCAAAATACAGAAACAATCTAAGTGTCTATTGATAGATGAATGGATAAGGAAGTGATGTATATATGCGCGCACACACACACACACACAGTGGACTATTGCTCAGCTTTAAAAAAGAATGGCATCCTACCATTTGTTACAATAAGGGTAGATTGGCGGTATTATGCTAAGTGAAATAAGACAAAGACAAATATCATATGATTTCACTTATATGTGGAATCTGAAAAATAAAGCAAATAAACAAACAGCAGAAAAATACAGACAATAAATTTATGGCTGCCAGGCCAGGGAATGGGAGGAAAGTGGCATGAGAAGTGGGGGAGAATAGATGAAGAGGATGAACACATACAAACTTTTAGGTAAAAACAAAGTCACAGGGATGAAAAGTACAATATAGGGAATATGGTCAATGATACTAAAATAACTTTGTATGGTGACAGATGATAACTACAGTTATCACCGTATGCATTTTATAATGTTTAAAACTGGCAAATCACTACATTGTACACCTAAAACTAATATTTTTTATCAATTACGCTTCAATTTAAATAAACTAAAAACCTTTGCTCTAAAAATACTGTTAGGAGGATAAAATGAAGGTACACACTGGGAGAAATTGAAAACCACATATACGGGCGCCTGGGTGGCTCAGTGGGTTAAAGCCTCTGCCTTCAGCTCAGGTCATGATCTCAGGGTCCTGGGATCGAGCCCCGCGTCGGGCTCTCTGCTTAGCGGGGAGCCTGCTTCCTCCTTTCTCTCTGCCTGCCACTCTGCCTACTTGTGATCTCTCTCTCTGTCAAATAAATAAATAAAATCTTTAAAAAAAAAAAAAAAAAAAAACCAGCACATATACAACAAAGGACTACTGTGCAGACCATATTTTAAAAATTTTTCAAAATCCAACAAGAGAAAACAATCCAATTAGAAAATTATCAAGAGACATGGATGGATATTTCATAAGAGTATATGAACTTGCCAAATAAAAACATGAAAAAAGTTAATATTGGGAAATATGCACTAAGAAATGCAATTAAAACCACTATGAGGGGATTCTAAAGATGGAGTAGGAGGAGGAGACCTAAATTTTGTCTGGTTCCATGAACTCAGCTAAATAACTATCAAATCATTCTGAACAACTATGAATTCAATTGGAGAATGAAGAAAAGAATAGCAGTAACTCTGAACAGAAAAGCGACCACTTTCTGCAAAGTGTGGAGGTGTGAAGAAGCAAATCTGAGGTGATATTCAGGAAGACAGAACACGGGGAGAGGGAGTCTCCATCAGCCGGCTCCCAGCAACTGATAGGGCAGCGGAGCACAAAATGGAAACAGAAGTCTGCTCCGGTGGCTGGCAGGGGTGCAGGGGCCCCTTGCTGGGACAGTGTGGTCTCAGGACCCTCGGGGTCACAGAAAGACTAAGGGTGCTTGAGTAGGGCAGAGTTCTTGGGTATCAGAGCGGGAAAGCTGGCTGCTAACAGTGAGCCCATAAGTGGGCTCTCAGCTTGGGATTGCCATAAACCATGACCTACGGCACAGCTGGGCTACTGCTCTTCGAGCAGGGACCCAACAAGTGGCAGAACCAGACAGACCCACCTTCCTCCCCAGGAGGAGCAGCACGGGAGCTCGCTGCAGGAATCTGCTGGGTTTGGAGTCTCCAAACGGGGTCATGTGCCAGAGATAGAAATGCTCGGTCACAGGCCTGGTGAGCACGGAGCGCAGCTGGAAACCAGGGAGACAGAAGTGACTGGCTGTTTTTCTCTGAGAGTACACTGAGGAGTGGGGACCCAAGCTCTCAGCTCCTCCGGGGCAGAGACTGGGAAGCCACCATTTCCACTGTCATCCGCTAAAGCTGTGAGGAAAGCTTTCAGGGAACAAAAGCCACAGAGAGCAAACCCAAGCAGATCACTTAGCCTGGCCCCTGGCAAGGGGTGGTACAATTCCATGCAGGGCAAACACATTTGAGAATCACTGCAACAGGCCCCGCCCCAGAAGGTCAGCAAGAACATCCAGCCAAGACCAAGTTTACCCACCAACGAGAACTGCAAAACTCCAGCTCTAGGGGAATATAGTATATAGAATTACGGCTTTTCTCCTACGATTCTTTAATCTTTCAACTTTAACTTCCTAAATATTCTTTTTTCTTTTTGGAATTGTTCTTCTATCCTTTTTCAACCAACTTATCAATTCATTTTTTAAAAATCTTTAATTTTTATTGTTATAGTCACATGCCGTCCTCCATTGTATTTAACCTTATTTTTGTATCTATATAGAAGTTTTTCTTTCTTTAAAATTTTGGGAGGCAGTTTCTTTTAACAGACCAAAATAGACCAAATCTAGTGTGTATGGCTCTGTTCTATTCACCAGCCTGATCATGTTCTTTTTTTTTCCTCTTCTTTTCTCCTCCCCCGCCAGCTGTGGGTCTCGTCTGATTTGTTTCATGTATATTTCTCTGGGGTCGTTGGGGTCGTTACTCTTTAAGCATTTTGTTCTCTTGTTCATCTATTCTCTTGACAAAATGACAAAAAGGAAAAACTCACCTCAAAAAATAGAACAAGAGGCAGTACCTACTGCCAGGGACCTAATCAATATGGACATTAGTAAGATGTTGGAACTAGACTTCAGAATAACGATTACGAAGACACTAGCTGGGCTTGGAAAAAAGCAGGAAAGACACTAGAGAATCCCTTTATGGAGAACTAAAATCTAACCAAGTAGAAATCAAAAAGGTTATTAATGAGGTGGAATCAAAAAAGGAGGCTCTAACGGCTAGGATAAATGAGGCAGGACAGAGAATTGGTGATACAGAAGACCCAACGATGGAGAATCAAGAAGCTGAGAAAAAGATAAACAACTACTGGATCATGAGGGGAGAATTCAAGAGATAAGTGAAACCAAAAAGCAAAAACAAGATTAAGAATAATTGGGATCCCAGAAGATAAAGAGAGGAGCAGGTATACTGAGAAGAGAAGGTATACTGGAGCAAATTATAGTGGTGAACTTCCCTACTCTGGGGAAGGGAACAGGCATCAAAATCTAGGAGACACAGAGAATCCCCCCTCAAAATCAAAAAAATAGGTCAACACCCTGACATCTAACAGTAAAACTTAGAAATCTCAGAGACAAAGAGAAAATCCTGAAAGCAACTCGGGACAAGAGATCTGTAACCTACAATAGTAGGAACATTAGATTAGCAGTAGACCTATCCACAGAGACCTCGCAGGCCAGAAAGGACTGTCATGATACATTCAGGGTCCTAAATGAGCAAAATATGCAGCCAAGTATACTTTATCCAGGTAGGCTGTCATTGAAAATAGAAGGAGAGATAAAAAGCTTCCAGGACAAATAGAAACTAAAAGCATTTGTGAATCACTAAACCAGCCCCACAAAAAAATATCGAAAGGGGTTGTCCTCTAAGCAAAGTGAGAGCCCAGAAGTACCACAGCCAGAAAGAAACAGAGATCATATATAGAAAACGGTCACCTTACAAGCAACACAATGGCATTAAATTCATATCTCTCAATAGTTACCCAGAATGTAAATGGGCTAACAGTCCCAATCAAAAGACACAGGGTATCAGATTAGCTAAAAAAGCAAGACCCATCAATATGCTGTTTGCAAGAGACTCATGTTAGACCCAAAGACACTTCCAGAATCAAAGTGAGAGGGTGGAAAACATTTATCATGCTAATGGACATCAAAAGAAAGCTGGGGTGGCAATCCTTATATCAGACTAATTTTAAACCACAGACTGTATTAAGAGATGAAGAAGGACACTAGATCATACTTAAAGGGTCTATCCAACAAGACCCAACAATTGTAAATATTTATGCACCTAACATGGGAGCAGCCAATTACATAAGCCAATTAATAATAAAATCAGAGAAACACATGGACAATAATACAGTAACAGTAAGGGACTTTAACACCCCTCTCACCTCTGGACAGATCATCTAAGTAAAAGATCAACAAGGAAATAAAGGCTTTAATGACACACTGGACCAGATGGACTTCACAGATACATCTAGAATATTCCATCCCAAAGGTACAGAATATACATTCTTCTCTAGTGCACATGGAACATTCCCCAGAATAGATCACATCCCAGGTCACAGATCAGGTCTCAACCAGTACCAGAAGATTGGGATCATTCCCTGCATATTTTCGGACCACTGTGTTTTAAAACTGGAGCTCAATCACAAGAGGAAAGTTGGAAAAAAATCCAATACATGGAGGCTAAAGAGCATCCTACTAAAGAACGAATGGGTCAACCAGGAAATTAAAGAATAATAATTTTAAAAATTCATGGAAACAAATGAAAATGAAAACACAACTGTTCAAAGCCTTTGGGATACAGTAAAAGAGGTCCTAAGGGGGACGTATATAGCACAAGCCTTTCTCAAGAAACAAGAAAGGTCTCAAATACACAACCTAATCCTACATCTAAAGGAGCTGGAGAAAGAATAGCAAAGACAGCCTATACCCAGCAGGAGAAGAGAAATAATAAGGGTCAGAGCAGAAATCAATGAAACAGAAACCAAAAGAATAGTAGAACAGATCAACAAAACTAGGATATGGTTCTCTGAAAGAATTACAAGACTGGTAAAGCCCTAACCGGACTTATCAAAAGGAGAAAGGACTCAAATATATAAAATCATGAATGAAAGAGGAGAGCTCACAACCAACACCAAAGAAATATAAACAATTGTAAAAACCTATTATGAGCAACTATATGCCAACAAATTAGGCAACCTAGAAGAAATGGATGCATTCCTAGATATGTATAAACTACCAAAACTGAACCAGGAAGAAACAGAAAACCTGAACACACCCATAACCAGCAACGAAACTGACAGTAATAAAAAATCTCACAACAAACAAGAGCCCAGGGTCAGATGGCTTCCCAGGGGAATTCTACCAAACATTCAAAGAAGAATACCTATTCTTCTGAAACTGTTCCAAAAATAGAAATGGGAGGAAAGCTTCCAAACTCTATGAGGCCAGTATTACCCTGATCCCAAAACCAGACAAAGACCCCACCAAAAAGGAGAATTACAAACCCTATCCCTGATGAACATGGATACCAAAATTCTCACCAAGATACTAGCCAATGGGATCCAACAGTACGTTAAAAGGATTATTTCCCACAACCAAGTAGGATTTATTCCTGGGTTGCAAGGGTGCTTCAACATCTGCAAATCAACCAATGTGATACACCACATTAATAAAAGAAAGGACAAGAACCATACGATCCTCTCAACTGATGCAGAAAAAGCATTTGAAGTATGATATCCTTTCTTGATTAAAACTCTTCACAGTGTATGGACAGAGGGTACATACCTCAATATCATAAAAGCCATTTATGCAGAACTCACAGCAAATCACGTGCAATGGGGAAAAACTGAGAGCTTTTCCCCTAAGGTCAGGAACACGGAAGGGATGTCCACTATCACCACTGCTGTTCAACACAGTACTAGAAGCCCCAGCCTTAGCAATCAGACAACAAAGAGATAAAAGGCATCCAAATCGGCAAAGAAGAAGTCAAACTCTCACTCTTAACAGATGATACGATACTTTATGTGGAAAACCCAAAAGACTCCATACCCAAACTGCTAGAACCCAAACAGGAATTCAGCAAAGTGGCAGAATATAAAATCAATGCACAGAAATCAGTTGCATTTCTATACACCAACGAGACAGAAGAAAGAGAACTTAAGGAGTCGATCCCATTTACAATTGCACCAAAAACCATAAGATACATAGGAATAAACCTAACTAAAGAGGCAAAGGATCTGTACTCAGAAAACTATAGACTACTCTAGAAAGAAATTAAGACACAGGGGCGCCTGGGTGGCTCAGTGGGTTGAAGCCTCTGCCTTCAGCTCAGGTCATGATCTCAGGGTCCTGGGATCAAGCCCCGCATCGGGCTCTCTGCCCAGCGGGGAGCCTGCTTCCCCCTCTCTCTCTGCCTGCCTCTATGCCTACTTGTGATCTCTGTCAAATAAATAAATAAAACAAAAAAACAAAAAAAAAAAAAAGAAATTAAGACACAAAGAAATGGAAAAACGTTTCATGCTCATGGATTTGAGAACAAATAGTATGAAAATGTCTGTGCTACCTAGAGCAATCTACACATTCAATGCAATCCCTATCAAAATACCATCAACTTTTTTTTTTCATAGAAATGGAACAAATCATTCGGAAATTTGTATGGAACCATAAAGGAACCCATACAGACAGAGGTATGTTGAAAAAAAAAAAACAAAAAACAAAACTAAAGCTGGTGGCATCACAATTCTAGATTTCAAGCTCTATTACAAATCATGGAGATAGTATGGTATTGGCACAAGAACAGATATGTAGATCAAGGGAATAGAATAGAGAACTCAGAAATGGACCCTCAATGATATGGTCAACTAATTTTCGACAAAGCAGCAAAGAAGATCCAATAGAAAAAAGACAGTCTTTTCAACAAATGCTGTTAGGAAAATTGGACAGCCACATGCAGAAGAATGAGACTGGCCCATTTCCTTTCACCATCCACAAAAAAAGACTCAAAATGGATGAAAGACCTAAAGGTGAGACAGGAATCCATCAAAATCCTAGAGGAGAATATAGGCAGCAACGTCTTCGATCTCTGTCACAGCAAATCTGTCCTAGACACATCTCCAAAGACAAGGGAGGTAAAGGCAAAATTGAACTACTGGGACTTCATCAAGATAAAATCTTTTGCACAGCAAAGTTAACAGTCAACAAAACCAGAAGACAACCAATAGAATGGTAGAAGAAATTTGCAAATGACAGGTAAGGTATCCAAATCTATAAAGTAGATTTGGGATTATTGTTCATTGGGTGTTTAAGGGACAATAATCCCTTAATGGGATTATTTGGAAGTATCCAAATCTATAAAGAACTTGTCAAACATAACACCCAATGAACAATAATCTCATTAAGAAATGGGCAGAAGCCATGAACAGACATTTCTGCTTAGAAGACATCCAAATGGCTAACAGAAAAATGAAAAAATGCTCCACATCACTAGCCATCAGGGAAATACAAGTCAAAGCCAAGTGAGAAACCACCTCACATCAGTCAGAATGGCTAAAATTAACAAGTCAAGAAACAGCAAATGTTGGCAAGGATGCAGAGAAAAGGGGAACTCTCCTACACTGTTAGTGGGAATGCAAGCTGGTGCAGCCACTCTGGAAAACAGTTTGGAGGTTCCTCAAAAAGTTGAAAATAGAGCTACCCTATGACCCAACAATTGCACTACTGGGTATTTACCCCAAAGATATAAATGTAGTGATCCAAAGGGGCACATGCCCCCCAATGTTATAGTAGCAATGTCCACAATAGCCATTCTATAGAAAGAGCCTAGATGTCCACTGACAGATGAATAAAGATGTGGGGTGTGTGTGTGTGTGTGTGTGTGTGTGTGTGTGTGTATCCACACAATGGAATATTATGCAGCCATAAAAAATGAAATCTTGCCATTTGCAATGATATGGATGGAACTAGAGGGTATTATGCTAAGTGAAATAAGTCAGTCAGAGAAAGAAAATTATATGATATCACTGATATGTGAAATTTGAGAAACATGGCAGAGGATCATGGGGGAAAAGAAGAAAAAATGAAACAAGGAAAAAACCAGAAAGGGAGACAAACCATAAGAGACTCTTAACCTCAGGAAACAAATTGAGGGCTGCTAGAGTGGAGGAGGGTAGGAGGGATGGAGAGGCTGAGTGATGGACATTGGGGCCGGTATGTGCTATGTATGGTGAATGCTGCATGTTGTGTAAAACTGTTAAGTCACAGACTTGTACCCCTGAAACAAATAATACATTACAGGTTAATAAAAAAGATAGCTGATTCTAGATAGCATAATAATATTTAAAAAAACCCAAAAACACAACACAATGAGGTATCACTACCTATCAGAATGGGTAAAATAAAAACCAGTGGCAAAAACAAATGCTAGATGTGGAGAAACTAAATCACTTATAGGAATTCCTATGTAGGAATATAAAATGGTAAAGCCAGTACGGAAAACAGTTTAACAATTTCTTTAATAATTCAATATGCTACAATAACTACATGACCTAGCCTCTGTACTCTTGGACATGTAAAAGCAAAATACACGAGAAAGCAAAACACATTCACACAAAAATGTGTGTAGAAGCACTCATAGCAGATTTATTTGCAATAACCAAACACTAGAATCAAGCTGGAAGTCCTTCAAGAAGTGGCTGGTTAAACCGTAGTACATGGTACACCATGGAATAGAAATGAACAAACTAGTCATATAAGTAGATGAATCACCAGAGAATCAGGATAAGTAAAAAATACTAATTCCTAGAATTTATAATCCCAAAATGTGGGATTCCATTTATGGAACTATGCTTTCTGAAATGACAAAATATTAAAAATGCTGACAGTAATAAAAAATCAGACAGATTTTTGGATGTCAGGACAGATTAGTGGATGTCAGGAGTTAGGGGAAGTGGATGTATAAGAGGGAAATGGGTGTGGTTTGAAAAGACAGGAAGAAGGATTCCTGTGTATTTGGAACTTCAATATCATCACTGTAGTGGTGGATACACAAACCTACACAGGTGATCAAGTTATGCAGAACTTAATACATTCATACACACAAATGACTTATAAGAAAAACTGGGAAAATCTAATTTGTGTGGATTGTATCACACTCTCATTGTGATATTACACTATAGTTTTGTGGAATGTTACACTGACAAAGTATATAAGAAATCATTATTTCTTATAGCTGCATGTGAACATACAATTTTCTCAAAAATTTCAAAAAAAAAAAAAAGCCACACGAATGGAAGGAAAAGAGAAAAGAGAAAGGACCCAGTACCAAATTCTGAAGAACTCCAACATGCAGAAGTTAGGTGAACAAGGAGTTGCCAGCTAAAGTGACTGAGAGGAGGCAGCCAGTGGCCAAGAGAAAAATGTTTCAATGTAGCTGAGAAATCAGATAATCAAATACAATAAAGCCTGAAAAGGGACACCTGGATTTACCAACATGGAAATCTCTGTTGGCAACAGTGGTTTGGGAGGAATATTAACTGCTAATGCCAGGCAACAGTGGCTGAAGAATGAACAGGAAGTGAAAAGTGTGATTATATAAACACTGCTGTGGGAGTATAAATGGTGCAGCCACTTTGGAAAAGAGTCAGGCATTTCATCAAAAAGTTACCAGTTACCAGAGGACGTAGTAATTCCACACATGAAAGAGAAATGAAAATATACATGCAGATAAAAACATGTATGTGAATGTTCACAGCAGCATTATTCATGAAGGTCAAAGAAAGAAACAACAAATGTCCTGGGATGAATAAAATGTGGTATAGCCATACAATGGAATATTCATCCATAAAGTGGTATGAAGTATTAATATATGTTACAATATAGATGAACTTTAAAAACATTTTGCGGGGCACCTGGGTGGCTCAGTGGGTTAAAGCCTCTGCCTTCGGCTCAGGTCATGATCTCGGGGTCCTAGGATCGAGCCCCGCATTGGGCTCCCTGCTCGGCAGGGAGCCTGCTTCCCCCTCTCTCTCTGCCTGCCTCTCTGCCTACTTGTGATCTCTCTCTGTCAAATAAATAAATAAAATCTTAAAAACATTTTGCTATGTGAAAGAAGCCAGCCAAAGAAGGCTACATTTTATATGGTTCCACTTATATGAATTGTACAAACACAGGAAAATCCTTAAAGACAGAAAGAAAATTAGTGGTTGCCAGTGGGGTAGAGAGTTTGAGGGGAAAGGAGGAATGATTGCTAATGGGTACAGTGTTTCTTTTGGGGAATGATGAAAATGTTCTGAAATTAGATAGCAGCAATAGAACAACTCTATGAGTATATTAAAAAAAAAACACTGAACTGTACACTTTCAAAGGGTGAGTTTTAGCCTATGTGAATTGTGTCACAATGAAGCTGTTATTTAAAAAAAAAAAGTTTGGCTATGATAAGGAACAGAGAAATAATAGCTAGAAGATGGAGGACATAAAATATATGGGACAAAAACTGCTCACTAACCTGATTAGAGTCACTCAGTGCTTAAACTCTAGCCTGAGTCTGAGATTGCAAAACTGTTTTATCAGTCCTTCACATTTTTTAGTTCTTCCCAAGTCAGCCAATAAATCCTCATCACTTAACAGTTGCCTATGAAGACCAAGTCACTGTGATTCTGCTTCACATTAGCGTTCACCTTCCATTCATATTTCCATTCCCACTGTACGAATTTAGATTGTCCTCACTTCACTCTAAGACAGGACCATCAATTTTTTTTTTTTTTTAAGATTTATTTATTTGAGAGAGAGAGCGTGCGCCTATGTGAGCAGGGGGAGGGGCAAAAGGAGAGGGGGAAAAAAAGCAGACTCTGTGCTAAGTGCAGACAGTGCCCAATGCAGGGCTTGATCTTATGACCTGAGATCATGACCTGAGCTGAATTCAAGAGTTCAATGCTCAATCGAATGAGCCACTGTGGTGCCACAAGACAGGGCCATCAGCTTTTAACTAGTCTTGCATTCTTCTAAGCTTTGTGAACACAATCTATCTTCTTCCACTGTTACCAAGTTTCTTTCTAAAACATTCTCTTTCCTGTATTTTCCTGTTCCTGAACGAGCTAATGAAAGATATATTCCATGTCCATCTGTAATAGTTTGCTTACCAGGACAAAAAAATGAAAACAAAACAACAAAAAACCCTGTCAACATAGTAAGATATTTTGTCAGCAAAATTTCATTCAACTCTTCTACATGAATTCTACCCACCTTGCATTGTAATTCAATGAGCAGGGGGAGGAAGCCCATGAGATTTTTCTGTGATTATTCCAGGGATCATAGGCTTGTGAGAATCATTCTCGAATCTTAACTTTCTCTAAGCCATCAGTCACAATTTATATTTAAAAAACATTTGGCTTTTTATGGAGAAATGTATACAAATCAGGGACATTAAAAACTTCCACAGATAAACAACATAATGGTTTATGACCAATGGTTCTCAAACGATGGTTCCCATATGAGCAACATCAGCTTCACCTGAGACCATCTTAGAAATGTAGAAATGCAAATTCTCAGCTTTTCCTTACTCAGACCTAGTGAACCTGGAATAAAGCTGAGCATTCTAGGCCTCCTCGCACTTAACCCTCCAAATGATTCTTGGGCGTACTATCAAATAAAATAGTTATTTAAACTTACCCTCCTGAGAGAACAGGTAACACCACTCGAACAAACGGAGGATCAAATGGAAAGTTATCCTAAAATGCAAAGGGAAAGTTTAACTAATTTGAAGAAATCCCTTAATACTATATTATTTCAAATATTTTAAAATAGTCTATAAAGAATGTGTGCATTTATTATCTGATGATGAGGGTCATAAAAGTAAAAATAGTACCAAAAATAAAATGAAGTAAAAACCACAGCTGAAAAAAAAAAAAAAAAAAAAAAGATCATGGCCAAATAGAACAGTGTTTTGGTAAAGTTATGAAAAATATGAAGGGGTCCCACTTCCAATAAAACTATATAAAGGAACCATTCTAATAATGATAGACTAGGTAACTTAGATCAATCCTCTGGTTGAAAACTAGAAGAGGTAGACAAAATTTAACAATTACAGAGCTAAGATCAAGAAGAAAAAGGGAATCCCAGAGAGAGCCAGGCCTCTCCCCTTCATCCCCAAACCTTAGGGTTTGATAAGAGAAAGATAAGAAGTCAAGAAGCTCAGTAGAACTTAGACTCACATTCGCAGGGCTGGGGAGGTAAAAATTGGAGCTGGGGTCCACCAAGGAGAGGCCTTGACATGTCTCCCATACTTTAGGTTGGGACCCTGAAGGACAAATGACCAATTCACCTAACTGACAAAGAATGAAGTCCAATTTTACATCACCTAAATCCCCGACTGGATTTGTTGATCCTGGGGTGCTAGTCCCCAAGCCAGACAGGGACAAATGTAAACCCTCTCTAGAGAATACCATCCAAGGCTTCCAAAATTAGCTAATATTTCATTTATAATGTCTATTACTAAAAATAGACAGTTACACAAGACTTAAGACAAACATGTCCAAGAAATGAGAAGCAAATGACACAAAAACCATAAGAGTTCAAGATTAAATAGAGTTATCAGACATAGCTTTTAAAATAACTATGCTGAATATGTACAAGGAAAGAAAAGACAAGATTGAAAACCCTGGCAAAGGACTAAAATTATAAAAATGAACCACACAGAAATTCTGAAACTTAGAAATGCAATGACTGACATCAATAACTTAACAGAGGAATTTAACCACAAGTAGAGACTTAGTGGGAGAGAAATTCAGTATACGGGAAAATAGGCCAAAAAAACCCCATCCAGAATGAAGCCAAGAGAGAGAAAAAGGTAGAAAAAGCAGAAAATAACAAGACACAGAGGCATGTACTAGAAAGACTTATCATATGTAGAGTCCTAGAAGGACATGAGAGAATAGGACTGAAGCAGTATTTAGAGAGAGACTTTTGAGAATTTTCCAAAATTGAAAGACTTCACAAGATTTAAGTACTATGAGTATTTCAACAGAAACAATGGAAGCCCCAATGATGGAATGATAAGTTTTTGAGTTTTTAAAGGAATTTCTAACCTAAAAATCTATACCCAATACAAATAACTTTCAAAAAAATTGATTTCACAATAAAGTTATTTTCCTGTCAAGATGCAAGCTAAAGGAAATAAAGGATATTCTTTAGGCAGTAGAAATAGGACCCTAGATGGAAATATGAAGAATAAAGACCATGAAAAAAGCAAATATGCAGTTATGAATGAGTATTAACTAATTACAGAACAATGATGTATAGCTTCTAGGTAGATACAGAAAATGCATGAAAGTACATATTTGTTAGGGAATCCACGTTCTAAGTCTTTGTATTGATGAGGAAAAAGGAAAATACTTTGTTAGACTTTGACAATGATATACACTGTAGCTGTTAGGCAGTAAAGAAGAGAAAGAGAACACCTAAGTACTAAGCTAAAAGAGGGGAGAAACTGGAGCAATAAAAAACAAAAATTTTGGGGTGCCTGGGTAGCTCAGTGGGTTAAAGCCTCTGCCTTCAGCTCAGGTCATGATCTCAGGGTCTGGGATCGAGCCCTCCACTGGGCTCTCTGCTTGGCGGGGAGCCTGCTTCCCCCTCTCTGCCTACTTGTGATCTCTCTCTAATAAATGTAATTTTTTTTAAAGATTTTATTTAAAGAATGAGAAAAAGCAACATGGAATAACAAGGACAAATAAAAAGCACTTAGGAGATGGGAGATTAAAACCCAAATATCAATAATATTAAATGCAAATAGACTAATTGTTCTAATTAAAAGACAAAGATCGTCAGACTTGATAAAAATATATGAAGAGAAAAGAAACCTCAGCTAATTCTCAAGTTACCAAGTACAATTCTCTTTTTCAAATTCTCAGTCCTGGAAACAGATTTCCTGAAGAACAAGAGCTTTTTTTCTTAATGAACTAAGTCAACAATGGTAGCCAAGGTGGCCAAGAGCATTAGAGTTCTGTCTCTTGGTGGTCAGGAAGCCAAGAAGGCTGCCCCTTGTTTTCCTACAACAGTTGGGTAAGGAAAAAGCACACTGCCTCTAATAAAGACATGACAGGAAGTCTAAGAGAAATCACCTCCAATTTCTATGGCCAAATAAAAAGAAAGAGCTAATTGTCTCAAACCAATCTGAGGCTAAGGGAGCTAAACAAACATTTGTCTCATCCACTTATTTCCAATAAACACAAAAATATAGTTTGAACTGGAAGAATAAGCAGCATAATTCCAGTAACTTACTTTAACTCCCTATTTCCACCCATGCTCAACTAAGATTCTAAGGAACACATAAACTATGAAAATGCAATCCTAATAGGAAAGGAAGATAAAAAGCACACTTCTGGTGGTTAAAACAGATAATCTTAGATTTCTACTGCAAGGGAGAACCTACACACACAAGAAGCCAACTTAATAACCATTACTATAACCTACTTGCAAATAAACTGTACATAAAAGATGAGCTACTTAACAGATATAATGAAGGGTATAGATGTAAAGCTTAGTCAAGTACAACTTCATTTAATCTCCTACTCTTTAGATCTTTAAATATATGATCCCAAATGATAAACCTTTTTTAATTGATTATATTACCAGGAAAACTACCTACATTTTAAGTAATTCTTCAGAGTAATTCCTCCACATCAAAACCTAGGGACTCTCTTCCATACACTGCACCATGGAACTCAGTAATCAATATTTTACAGAAATAAAAGTTCCTTAAAGGGTTATAGTGGGGAGGATGAGGATGACTATTAAAACAGACATTTGAGTTATCTGGGTACACTAACTCAGAAACTGAGAACCTCAAGGTTTACAAGGATATCATAAAGTTTTCAACTGAACATCTTGGCCTCTCAAGAAAATTTTAATAATGAGGAACATTCTACTCTTGAAAAACTCACTGAATAGCTCAGTTCCTTATACTGAGCTGAAAACCACCTCTTTAAAGTCTAACTTACTAGTTTTAATGTCATGTCAAAAACAAAAACAAGGGGCGCCTGGGTGGCTCAGTGGGTTAAAGCCTCTGCCTTCAGCCCAGGTCATGATCTCAGGGTCCTACGATGGAGCCCTGCACCAGGCTCTCTGCTCAGCAGGGAGCCTGATCCCCGCACCCCCCCCACCCGCCTACTTATGATCTCTCTTTCTCTGTCAAATAAATAAATAAAATCTTAAAAAAAAAAACAAAAACAAAACAAAACCATCCACATACACAGCCCTTTAAATAATTAAGAACAAGCTCTCATGAACCCCTATGTTCTTCTCTCTAAATCTATAATTTAACCAGCTATCAATAGGACATGGAAATCTCTTTCAAATCCTTGCCACTATTTTCTAAATGAACCCAAATTTGTCTAAATCAACCCTTCCTACAGTACTACCTCAGAATTCAGCCAAGCTGCTGATGAATCTAATAGGTCCCCATTCCCTCCTGCCCTAATATCCAACCTTGTGTTATATTGTATCTCATGTTCCATTTTCTTATTACTCATGACTTTCAAGCTGTCACCATGGACATCTGAGGCCATAAATACTGTTCATGCTCCTTCCTGTAAATCATTTTTCTGAGTCATACCTGCTATCCTCCAATTCTGTGAATCCTGATACGTAATAACTTGTAGTTCAGTTTGCCAAGGTCACTTAGTTCAAAGCAATCACATTCTTCTCAGCCCTCTTAAGAAATATTCCAGCCCTAGCAATGGCCCTTCTTTCTGGTATCAGGAGTCATGGTCCAGAAAGACAAATGCAACAGAATTTCAGTCGTTTGCCTCCCCGATCATCCCCTCCCTGAAGTTCTACCTAGAGTAGGAAAATATCATGAAAACATTAAGTGCAGCCACAAGTCTTTCCTGGTCAAGATTGCATATTCCCTTAAAGATACCTCTTGAGAAGAAAGTGAGAGGGAAGGGACACACAGGGGGCTTTCAAAGGTCCTGGTGTTGGGGGGGGGGGGGAGAAATAGACCCTAATATTTTTGAGTATAACTGATACAATTTACATCAGTTTCAGGTGTAAGGTTCTATTTCTTAAGCTTGGTATTGGACACATGGGCATATGATTTAATAAAATTATTAAGATTGTGCAGTTAAAACATTCTATATATTTAAAAAAAAAAAAAAAGCTACTATCCTGGTTTATTTCTCACCATATCATCAGTAAAAATGCAGTCACATTAGCAACTTCAGTAAATGTATACCAGACTCACTCTCTAGGAAGAAACCCAAATGACAACCACAAAAGTTTCTATAATAACAAAATTGAGGGAAAATACAGACATTTGACATTTGTGTTATTTGAACAAAGTTCAGTCATAAATAAGACTATATCCCCAAACAAAAATATATAAACACAAAAGTTAAGTAAAAAGCTTTCAGAAAATTAGTCTTTTTGTAAGTATACTCTTTCATGTCTTTGCTTTTTTCCTTCAAAACCCCTGATATCTGTCTACTCTCATATATTCCTACCACCATTACCAGTCATTACTCCTTACCCAGATTAAAATCAAAGTCCCAACTAGTCTCTCAGAAATCTACTCTATCTTATCCAAACCCTATTCTGATGCTAAAGACATAATAATTGTTTAAAAAGATAATAATAAAAAGCCTAACAGATCAATCCTGCCCCTACCTAAAAACCTCCACTGGCTCTTCACTATATAAAGGTTAAGATCCCAGACTCTTCATCATGGTCTTTGAAGCAGAATAGCCTTCATCACAGATTTCTCCCATAGAAAAACTACAGGCTCTCGAAAAATGAGATTATATTTTAGGTCCCTCTATGTCTTCAAGCCTTCCATAGTCCCTAATGCACTGAAGTCTACCTAACTGAAATGGAAAAACAAGACTTATCTGTAAGACAATTGTTACATAAATTTTTTCTTCCCAATTTAAAAGAACACAGTAAAAAGAAGCTATATATAATTCAAATACATAACTCCTTAGAACCACTTCCTAGTTTTTTTTTTCAAACAACAGATTTAAAAGGACTACATTTATCCACATTCCATATTAAATCATTACACTTTATCAAAATTTCATTGTTATTTTTCAGCCTTTACTTATTTTTTTAAGATTTTACTTATTTATTTGACAGAGAGATAGAGAGCACAAGTAAGCAGAGCAGCAGGCAGAGGGGGAGAGAGAGAAGCAGACTCTCTGCTGAGCAAGGAGCCCGATGTGGGGCTCGATCCCAGGACCCTGGAATCATGACTTGAGCTGAAGGCAGCCACTTAACCGAGCCACCCAGGTGCCCCCAGCCTTTATTCTTAACATTAAAAAGAACTATTAAATATAACCTATAAATTCAGAAAAGTACATAAGATATAAAGGTACACCATTAAATATATTCTAAAATATGCATCCATGTAACCAGTACCCTGGTCAAGAATCAGACTAGAGCCAGTTTGCAAGAAATCCCCAGATGTCCCTTTCACAGCTCACAACTCCCTCCCTCTCACCTAGATGTACTACTCCCTATCCTCAACTGTATGGTAACCACATCTTTGCTTTTCTTGAAAGTAACTACCCAGGTTTGAATCCATAAATCTGTGTTTCTCAGCCTTTTCATTTTCGCTCTACTAAGAAAGCTTTTTAGAAATATTTTAGAAATTTTTTTTTATCTATCCCCCAAAGTAGAATACTGTGTTAACTGTTTGTGTAATGTGGTCCCTTAAAGGGCCACAAACCATTGTAATATAAAAGAATTTTTTTCACTCCAAGGACCAGTTTTCACCCCACTAGTGGGGATACTCCTTCCACTGAGATGCATGCCCTAAAAAATATAATTTAGTTTTACCTATTTTTGAGCTCTATATGAATGAAATTGTAGAAAACATGTTTTGGGGTCTGGTTCTTTTGCTCAACATTGTGTTTAAGATTCATCCACATTTTCCACCTTTTCCTTCTTATACAAATACCACAATTCTCCATTCTAATGGACACTTGGGTTATTTTTTGTTTGGTGTTATTATAAACACAGCTCTGGACAGTCTTGTATAGGTCTCCTAGTGTACCCAAGTACTCATTTCCTGTGGGTACATACTATGCGGAGAATTTCTGAACCACAGGGAATGAATACCTTCTACTTAACCAAGTAATATCAAATTGTTTTCCAAAGCAATTATAAAAATATACATTCCCATTGGAAACATATGGAGTGCCCTTAACATTTTCTTACCTTAAAAGAGAAGTTAAGCAAAATATATTCTATGCCTTCTTTTTCTTTTAAGATCTGAAGATCACTGTGCAAAGGACTATCAGGATCAACCCTAAGAATTACAAAACAAAAAATAATTCAAATAAAAAAAAAAAATCAAAAGAGATTTTTTCTTACTAACCATAAAAGTGAACCAGTTCAAGAGCTAAAACAGAGCCCCCTCGGGTAAGTTTCAAACATAAAATTGCTCTATGGTCTCTGGATAAATAAACCGCAAAAGCCTCCGACTCCTTGGGATTAAATGTCCAAAAAGGTCACAGTATTTTAAAATCCATTCCCATAAGGGGATTCAAAGTTAGCCATCATTCTAAAGTCGTATGTACCTAAATTTTCTCAAGAACCCCAAAAAAAGTCTCTAAAACTGTAATACTAGCCAAGGGGTTTAAGGAGAGAAATTTATCACAGACAAGCCCAAAAAAAGTGAAATCACTAACAAAATATAAATCTGTCTACAACTGTTTTACATATTCAGGCCTACTCAAGTTCCTCATTCCAAATATAAACTGGTTATCATGGTCAATCAGGTTATTAAATACACACAGTCTAAAGTTCTAAGTAAAAACTATAGCATACAAGGTATCAAATCAGGGAGAAGAAATTTCCATTGTGATAATCTATCATTACAAAGACTGGGTTAGCATCTAAGAGTCACTTACTTCTGCAGTTTAACATGCCAGTCATATAAACTGTCATTTATGAGTTCTACTGAATAAATTCCTGTAAAGACACAGAAACGTAGGTTACATTTTTTTTTTTTTTATTTAAAGAGAAGGTTTGGGGAAAGGCAGAGGGAAAGAGGAAATTCCAAGCTGGGTGTGGAATCTGACATGGGACTCAATCCCATGACCCAGAGATCATGACCTGAGTCAAAATGAAGTGTCAGACATTTAACCAACTGAGCCACCCAGGGGCCTCTAGGTTATTCTTTATTTGATCTTGTAACTACTACTTCAGTGTAAATGAACATACTAAATAACCATCAACATCTAGAAATCTTGCTATTAAAAGATGGAACAAGCTAAGCTATATAAAGCCATCAATGAAGACAATTCTTTAATGAGTTGAGAAACTGACTATGAGTGGAAGGGGAAGAAATTATGTAAAATCCTATGTACTTTAATGCATATGCAAATATTTCTATAAAAATGGAATCCCTCTACAGAGTTTTATAACCTTTCGTCAATTTTCCAGGACATCTTTCTAATTTAGCGGATAAGAAGTCTATTGTCAATCTTTTTAATAACTATGGAAATTTATTTATGGATATACCATAATTCAACCAATTCCACCCTATATCTGATTATTTTTAATTTTTTGCTACTACAAATAATGCTATAACAATTATTTAACAGTTAAAAGCAAACCCATATTTAAATATTTAATTGCATTTGATCAGGTTTCTACAGATAAATTTTAGACTTCTAATAAGAAAAACAGGATGCTAAAACTTCTAACTCAGAGTCAAGTTTGGCTTACCTTGCACTCTAAAGCAGAATTTTTTTTGCTTTTGAAGTAAATTCTAATAATTTAGATTTGATCACTCAGAATTACTGAATGGATCACAAAGGTACCTTTTCAAATATATTAAAATTTGACTCTTTCCCTTATTTTAATAGAGTTAGAATCTCTGACAATAAAAGGTAATTGTACTTCAATTAGAGAGGTTTCACAATATTTAAGTCTTATTAGGTAAGAAAGAACACTCAAACTATGAAACACACACACACCAAAAAATCCCATATATTTTTGAAGTAATACCTTAACTACCCATGCAATAAAAGTTGATTTTGTCTTCAAAAAATAAGGAAAAATCATAAAAATCAACTCAGCAACAGTTCTTTGTTCCTACAATATATGTATCTTATTTACTTTTCAAAGCAGATATTATTCATACTTTTCCCAGAATCTAAAAATCATGAGTTAATCTGTTAGCAAGAAGACAAAAAAATTATGAGGTATCCATAAAAACAATTTTCAAAAACCCAAAGAACAAGTAAACTCATCCTATTTTACCTTCCACATCTGTTAATAACTTGATTAAATCTGTGTTTCACATTCCTAAAATAAAGTTAATAACCATTTGTTTTAATCCAGTCATATTATAAGAACTGAAGTTTACTATCTGAAATTTGAAAACAGCATAAGGACAACAGATTAGAGATCCAGAGGTCCTTACCTGCTTTATAACTCTGTGATCTGTATATGTCCCTGAGCTCTTTCATAAGTCTATCTGAAGCTTGCACAGACCCAGATACTGCACCCTGCAACATAAAAATTGCTGTTTACCAGGATTTACAGTCAAATAACTAAAGATCTCAGGTATATAAACCTGAAAGGAAAGTTTACAATGAGATTATAAAAACAGATCACAACTCAACATTAAAAAAAAAAAAAAAATCAAAGAAGTTTAATTAAATTGAGGATTATGAAGTTTCAACAGAAATATAAAATGGGGACAAGTCTGGCTCATTTACTATTTCTTATCATCTGAAAAAAAAAAATGTCTAACCAACATGTCTAGATTACCATGGTTCCCTCAATAACCTAGAACTTAGTATAAACCTATTTCAAACAACTGATTTTTTAAACTATTAATTTTTCTCTTTAGGATTTTATTTTTTAGAGCATTTTTAGGTTCACAGAAAAGGTGAGAGAAAGGTACAGAGATTTCCCATATAAAAACTTCCACAACACACAGTCTCCCTCATTATCAATATTCCTCACCAGAAGGTACATTTTTTTAAACTAATAAACCTACACTGACACAGCGTTACCAGTGAAATCCATAAATTACCTTAGAGTTCACCTTTGGTGCTGTAACACTAAATGGGTTTGGAAAATGTGTAATGACACATATCCCTCATTATAGTATCATACAGAGTATTTTCATTGCCCTAAAAATCCTCTGTGCTCCACATATTTATCCCTCCACCCCACCTCTGGCAAGCACTGATCTTTTTGATGTCTCCATAGTTTTGCCTTTTCCAGAAAGTGATATAGTTGGAAACATACAGCTGTGTAGCTTTTTTTTTTTTTATCAGACTGGCTTCTTTCACTTAGTAATATGGATTTAAAGTTCCTCCATGTCTTGGAGGGCATTGTGAGAAGGAAGGGAAAGGTGAATGGGGGGAAATCAGAGGGGGTGATGAACCATGAGAGACTGTGGACTCTGAGCAACAAACTGAAGGTTTTGGAGGGGAGGGGGATGGGGGGCTGGGCAAGCCTGGTGGTGGGTATTGAGGAGGGCACGTATTGCATGGAGCACTGGGTGTAGTGCATGAACAATAAATCTTGTAACACTGAAAAAATAAACATTTTTTGGGAAAAAAAAAAAAAGATAAAAAAAATTAAAAAAAAAAAAAAAAAGTTCCTCCATGTCTTTTCATGGTTCGATAGCTCACTTCCTTTTTTAGCATGGAATGACATTCCATATTGTCGGGATATACTACAGTTTATCCATTCACCTACTGAAGGATACACTGGTTCCTTCCAAGTTATCGCAATTATGAATAAAGTTGCTATAAACATCTGTATGCAGGTGATTGTCTAGACATAAGTCTTCAATTCATGTGGGTATACCAAAGACTGCTGGAATATGTGGTAAAAATTATGTTCACTTTTCTAAGAATCTGCTAGACTGTCTTCAGAAGTGGCTGTACCACTTTGCATTTCGCTGAGCAATGAGTGAGAGTTCCTATTGCTTCACTTTCTGGTCAGCATTTGGCATTGTCAGTGTTCTAATTTGGGCCACTTTTTTATTTTATTTTTTTAATTTTAGCTATTCTTATAGGTACATAGTATCACCATCAATTTTTGAAAATACTAGAAGGCCCTTGCCATTTTACACTATCAACTAAAACAGAGTTTCATTACTCGGACTCTAAGCAAGAATGTTATACTGAAGGTCTACATTACATATTAAGAAACTGAGAAAACATGTTCACCTTCATGCGATTGGTTTCAGTTCTTTTCCATGTTGGGATTTATCTAAAAATGAAAATGCACCAATGTCTTATTCTAGGACTGAATATGAATGCCAACTATTTCTCGTAGGACAAAAACATTTAGAATTCCTTTATTTAAAGAAGAACTGGTCATGTGAAATTTAAAATGTTAATGGCTGCACTATACTTTGGGAGATGGGTGGCAATCAGGTTCACAAAGTTATTACTTCCTAGCTTTGTGACCTTGAGTACATTACTTAACTGGTTTAAACCATAGTTTCACACCTATAAATAGGAACACAATTTTATAAACTGGCTATAAAGGTTGAATGGGAAGGTACGTAAAGCTTAAAGTACTTAGTCCCTCATGTGAAAACATTCAATAATTTGTATTCATTTTGACAAACGGAAAGCAATCACAGAGAAAGTACAGTATTAATTTAAATGCACACTTTTTTTTTTTTAAATAATGAAGATAAGGGCAGAGCTAAATTTCTTTGCTCTCTGAAAAAAAAAAAAAGCCAATTAAATTAGTACAGTAAGACTAAAGAAGAGAGAATAATCTATTTGCTTCCAACATCTGGCATCTCCCTATATAATAACTCATTCCTGGTTTTTAAGAACTCCGATGTCATGGGTTTGATAAAGAGCTCTAAAACAAGGGAGTAAGTAAGAAAAGTGTTGAAACAAAAATGCCCCTACTTTTGGCATTTTGTAAGCATCATTCTCACTTATTCTTCTCAGCAATCACCCAAAAGGTATATATTATCCATATTTTAAAGTCGAGGGAGCTGAGGCCACACAGCTGTATTTATTACCAGACTAAATGTTCATTTCACACCCCATGTCATTTCACATAAAAGTTATGTTAAGTCAAAAGAAAAAAATACTTTTGGTTTGGTTGGAGCACGACAGACCAGCTGGCAGCTTGGTGGAGAAGAATTTAAACTGTACTTTGTAGAAAACACTAAATTTAAATATACAGATCTCACAGGAGAAGGGTAAGCAGTATAAATAGTCTGGAAAGGAGGTATATACAAGGTGAACAGGTTAATGCCAGCACGTTAAAAGCAGATGAGCATGGTAGAAAGCTACCAACATATGAGACACTTTAATAACAACAACAACCCACTGGGGAAATAAAACATTGAATCCACATCACAGGCAAGGGTGGAAGAGGGCAGCTTAGACTGTTATCTAAATGAACTGCCCAGTTTTATATTATTACCTATAATTACTCAATCCCAAAAGTGCAGGTTCTAGATATTTGCACATACTTACGTTGAGATGGTCTTGCCTTTGAGTCTTCCTAATTTTCTCTAGTATTGCCAAGTTTTCTTTTTCAATTCCTTCATCCTCTGACTTTTTTCCACTAATAGGTTCTTCTTCCTTCATCTCATAGTGATCCAAGTCTTCTATATCCTACATGAAAAATATTAGCTTATTGAAACTTATGCAAAAGTTAAATTATTCTTGGAGCGCCTGGGTGGCTCAGTGGGTTAAAGCCTCTGCCTTCGGCTCAGGTCATGATCTTGGGATCCTGGGATCAAGCCCCGCATCGGGCTCTCTGCTCAGTGGGGAGCCTACTTCCCTTTCTCTGCCTACTCGTGATCTCTCTCTCTCAAATAAATAAATAAAATCTTCAAAAAAAAAAAAAAAGTTAAATTATTCTTGATTCAGCAGGGAACAGAAAAGAGAATGGGGAAGAGAAAAAAGCATTCACATTCAGTTCAGGTTCCCTCCTTTTATAGCCTACATTGTGTTTAAAAGTTAGAAACTGAGTAAAGCATATTTAATAGATTTGTAAAGTCATAACTATTACCAAAAAAATCTCCTATTAAAAAAACCTTTTGAAACAGTTTAGCATTAGGTATAAAGAACCTTATTTAATACTTTGTTCCAGTAACTCGACTTCTGGAAATCTACTGTAAGGAACTGATTTAAAATGTGAACACAGACTTAGGCATTAAGATGCCCACTTGCCACAACTCCCCCCGGCCCTACAAAACTACATGTGCAAAAACCAACGGGGTGTCTCAGTTGGTTAAGATTCTGACTCTTGGTCTCAGCTCAGCTCAGGTTATGACCTCAGGGTCGTGAGATGGAGCCCAGTGGCAGGCTTTCCACTCAGAGTGGAGTCTGCTTGAGATTCTCTCCCTTTCCCTCTCCCATCTGCTCCTCTCCCCTGCTTGCACTTGGACTTGCTCGGGCTCTCTGTCTCAAATAAATAAAATTTTAAAAACAAAACAGAACAAAAACCCAGAGCAGATAATTCAATTCCATGGAATATTAGAAGACCATTAAAATGCCAACATAGCAAAATTGCTTCTTCTGCATCAAATAATGAAACAAAAGGGTGGTGAGGATGGCAGTATAGTTGAGTGGACAAGGCTGGCCCCCGTGGGTGCCAGGTTCTGTGCTCAACTGGGTCTCAGCTGCTTCTTGCTGCTGCCTGGGGGTGAGGCAGAGCAGCAGCCCCAACCTAAAGCTGAGAACCTACCAGGGGAGGACCCCACCACAACCTTGGAGTGAGCTGGGGGACTGAGCACCCCTGGGCAACCATAGGACCTATACTAGTTAGAGTGATGCCATTCAACAGGGCAGACCTTGTTTCTTGCAGCTGCTGAGTACTTGGAATGTGGCTAATCTGAACTCAGATGTGCTGTAAATGTATAGTTCACACATGATTTGGAAGACTTAGTGAGAAAAATATGAAGAGCTCATAATTTTGTTTTATATCACATGTTGAAATGACAATAATTTAAATATATTAGGTTAAATAAAATGTATTAAATGGAAAAAATAATGAAATGAAAAACAAAGAATACAAAACTGAATATACAGAATCTCAATCATGCTAAAATAAACACACAGAAAAAAGAGGCTAGAAGGATATAAACTAATAATCACTAGAGACATTTAGTGCTTTTCCTCCTTTTCCAAGTTTTCTGTAGTGAGCACCTACTGAGTCTTATAATTAGGAAAAAAGTTAGACTAGGAATTTGAATTATTTCTATTAACTTCTCTTTACTTCAAACACCTAAATTTCTAAAGGAGTACTTTACACTTACTACCTCCATTTTTTAAGGAAACTATTTCACTGTGATTTGTAGACCAGTTTAAAAACCACTTCCATCCAGACCCAATGGTCTTCTTCTTTAGAATCTCATCTCTTCAACCCCTATTACATTCTTTTCTTATTCAGACTTTGTCCATGACTCCATGTTTCATGGAGCTCCCTCCCCTGATTTGTACCTTTCAGCCACAATGTTCCACCCCACACTTATTTTCTTCAGAGTTTTCACAAATGTCCTTAGTCTCTCCTGCTCCTCCTCCTCCACCTTCAAACTCAGCCACATTCCTATTCATAAATCTTCTCCACTTGAGTATTAATGATGAATTCTGTTCTGTGCAGCTTTTCTTTATAAAACGACACTCTCAGCACACTATTCTCTGCCTAAGGCCTTTTTCTCAACAATCACACCAATATAAACATATCTGTCTCTAAATCAAAACTTTAAGCCATCTGCTTTTCTAGCCAACCTTGCTTTTCAAGACTCTAATACATTAATCTTATTCTCCCCAAAAGATAGCCCCAATGCACCTAAACACAACATGCCCAAAGGTTGCTCTGTGCCTTTTTTTTTTTTTTTACCATTATTTTAGTTACCTAGACAATCTTCTTTTCTCCTATCTTACTCTGACCTCTCTGAAATCCAGGCTCCTATCTTTCTAGGTTTCCCTAAATGTTACTGTCCCTTCTTTTTGTCATCTTGGAAAGGAAAAAAACAAGAAATACATAAACTCTGAGTAGAATGTCTACATCATTGGCCACCAAACCCATGGAAATGGCTTAATGTTTTCCTGCAGTTTATTCTACCTAAATTACACTGCATGAAAATCTTAAAAACAAACAAAAAAACAAACAAAAAAGAAAATCTTAAAAACAAACTATCCAAAAAGAGTCATACAAATTAGACAATGTTAAGAATTATCTCGGGGGAATTGCTAAGCAAATGCTGAAAAAGAAAAACAAAGCTGGGGGCATCACATTGCCCTATTTCAAGCTTTACTACAAAGCGGTGATCACCAAGACAGCATGGTACTGGCACAAAAACAGACACATAGACCAGTGGAACAGAACAGAGAGCCCAGATATGGACCCGCAACTCTATGG